>CM059430.1:24022344-24417344 GCA_030390025.1 Squalus acanthias | reverse complement strand
ACCTTCTCCCCATACCCCTCAACCTCACCTCCCCACCTTCTCCCCATATACCTCAACCCTACCAACCCACCTTCTCCCCATACCCCTCAACCTCACCGACCCACCTTCTCCCCATACCCCTCAACCTCACCTCCCCACCTTCTCCCCATATACCTCAACCCCACCGACCCACCTTCTCCGCATACCCCTCAACCTCACCGACCCACCTTCTCCCCATACCCCTCAACCTCACCTCCCCACCTTCTCCCCATATACCTCAACCCCACCGACCCACCTTCTCCGCATACCCCTCAACCTCACCTACCCACCTTCTCCCCATATCCCTCAACCCCACCGACCCACCTTCTGCCCAACAACAACAACAACTTGTATTTATATAGCACCTTTAACGTAGTAAAACATCCTAAGGCGCTTCACAGGAGTATTATAAGACAAAAAATTTGACACCGAGCCACATAAGGAGAAATTTGGGCAGGTGACCAAAAGCTTGGTCAAAGAGGTAGGTTTTAAGGAGCATCTTAAAGGAAGAAAGAGAGGTAGCGAGGCGGAGAGGTTTAGGCAGGGAATTCCAGAGCTTAGGGCCCAGGCAACAGAAGGCACGGCCGCCAAAGGTTGAGCGATTATAATCAGGGATCCTCAAGAGGGCAGAATTAGAGGAGCACAGATATCTTGCGGGGGGGGTTCTGGGGCTGAAGCAGACTTCAGAGATGGGAGGGGCGAGGCCATGGAAGGATTGAAAAACAAGGATGAGAATTTTAAAATCAAGGCATTGCTTAACCGGGAGCCAATGTAGGTCAGTGAGCACAGGAGTGATGGGCGAACGGGACTTGGTGCGAGTTAGGACACGGGCTGCCGAGTTTTGGGTGACCTCAAATTTATGTAGGGTAGAATATGGGAGGCCAGCCAGGAGTGCATTGGAATAGTCAAGTCTAGAGGTAACAAAGGCACGAATGAGGGTTTCAGCAGCGGATGAGCTGAGGCAGGGGCGGAGACGGGCGATGTTACGGAGGTGGAAGTAGGCGGTCTTAGTTATGCTGCGGATATGTGGTCGGAAGCTCATTTCCGGGTCAAATATGACACCGAGGTTGCGAACAGTGTGGTTCAGCCTCAGACAGTTGCTAGGGAGAGGGATGGAGTCAGTGGCTATGGAACGAAGTTTGTGGCGGGACCGAAAACAATGGCTTCGGTCTTCCCAATATTTAATTGGAGAAAATTTCTGCTCATCCAGAACTGGAGCAGTCTGACAACTTAGAGACCGTGGAGGGGTCGAGGGAAGAGGTTGTGAGGTAGAGCTGGGTGTCGTCAGCGTACATGTGGAAACTGATGCTGTGTTTTCGGATGATGTCGCCAAGGAGCAGCATGTAGATGAGAAATAGGAGGGGGCCAAGGATAGATCCTTGGGGGACACCAGAGGTAATGATGCGGGAGCGGGAAGAGAAGCCGTTGCAGGTGATTCTCTAGCTACGATTAGATAGATAAGAATGGAACCAGGCGAGTGCAGTCCCACCCAGCTGGACGACAGTGGAGAGGTGTTGGAGAAGGATGGAGTGGTCAACCGTGTCAAAGGCTGCAGACAAGTCAAGAAGGACAGTTTACCTTTGTCACAGTCACAAAGGATGTTATTTGTGACTTTGATGAGAGCCGTTTCGGTACTGTGGCAAGGGCGGAAACCTGATTGGAGGGATTCAAACATGGAGTAACAGGAAAGATGGGCATGGATTTGGGAGGTGACAACACGTTCAAGGACTTTGGAGAGGAAAGGGAGGTTGGAGATGGAGTGGTAGTTTGCAAGGATGGAGGGTTAAGGATTGTTTTTATGAGGAGAGGGGTGATGACGGCAGATTTGAGGGAGAGGGGGACAGTACCTGAGGAGAGAGAACCGTTAACAATGTCAGCTAACAGGGGAGCCAGAAAAGGAAGTTGGGTGGTCAGCAGTTTGGTGGGAATAGGGTCGAGGGAGCAGGAGGTGGGTCTCATGGACAAGATGAGCGCGGAGAGGTCATGAGGGGAGATCGGAGAGAAACACTTACATTTCTATAGCGCCTTTCATGACCACCGGACATCTCAAAGCGCTTTACAGCCAATGAAGTACTTTTGGAGTGTAATCACTGTTGTAACGTGGCAGCTCCCACAAACAGCAATGTGATAATGACCAGATAATCTGTTTTTGTTATGTTGATTGAGGGATAAATATTGGCCGAGGACACTAGGGATAACTCCCCTGCTCTTCTTTGAAATAGTGCCTTGGGATCTTTTACATCCACCTGAGAGAGCAGACGGGGCCTCGGTTTAACGTCTCATCTGAAAGATGGCACCTCCGACAGTGCAGCACTCCCTCAACACTTCACTGGAGTGTCAGCCTAGCTTTATGTACTCAAGTCCCTGGAGTGGGACTTGAACCCACAACCTTCTGACTCAGAGGCAAGTGTGCTACCCACTGAGCCACGCTGACTCTAGAGAAAGATATGGGTTCAGGGCTAGGGCAGGGGGGAACCTTAGAGGAAGTTTGGCCCGGTGGGCTAGGGGAAGGAAGGGAAGTGGCAGAGACAGCTGAACAGATGGTCTCAATCTTAGAGACAAAGAAGTCCATGAGCTCCTCACACTTGTTGTCGGAGGTGAGGGTGGAGGAGACAGGGGAGAAGTGTTTAAGCAGACGGTCAGCAGTGGAGAATAGAAGCCGGGGTTTATCTTTACATTCCAGAATGATTCTGGAATAGTGAGCAATTTTGGCAGACGAGGGCCGGACCCGATAATGCTTTATGTGGTCCAGTCAGATCTGGCGTTGAATGGCTAAACCAGTTGTCCGCCAGACCCATTCAAGTCTGCGTCCCTTGGACTTAAGGGAGCGTAGATGAGAGCTGTACCAGGGGGGACGACCAGGGTGAGAGAGAGTAATTGTTTTAGTAGGGACTAGGACATCAAATGTGGTGGTGGTGAGGATGTGGTTGAGCAGATCAGTAGCTGCAGAAATGTCATGGTGAATGGAGGACCAAAGGCTGGACAGTTGGGATTTCATAAGTGCAGTTGTAAGAGATTTGGGAGAGTTTTTTTTCCCCAGGGCAGACACAGAAGGAAGTAGGGTTGGGGGAGTGGGGGGTGGGTGGAAGGGGGAATTGGGTGGAGAGCGATACGAGGAAATGGTCAAAGATGGCCTTATCTGCGATTGATACGATGGGAGTAGCGAGGCCACAAGAGATGGCAAGGTCGAGGGGGTGGCCGTGAATGAGAGGTGATCTCATTGAAACATACAAGATTCTGAGGGGGATTGACAGGGTAGATGCTGAGAGGTTGTTTCCCCCTGGCTGGAGTATCTAGAACTAGGGGACATAGTCTCAGGATAAGGGGTAGACCACTTAAGACCGAGATGAGGAGGAATTTCTTCATTCAGAGGGTTGTGAATCCTTGGAATTCTCTGCCCCAGAGGGCTGTGAATGCCGAGTCTTTGAGTATATTCAAGGCTGAGATAGATAGATTTTTGGACTCTAGGGGAAGCAAGGGATATGGAGATTGGGCGGGAAAGTGAAGTTGAGGTCGATGATCAGCCATGATCTTCTTGAATGGCAGAGCAGACTCGAGGGGCCGTATGGCCAAATCCTGCTCTTATTTCTTATGTTCTTATGTTTAATATGGGTTGGGGAGTTTACATGGAGGGAGAGATTAAGGGAGGATAGGAGGCTCGTGAACTCAGAGGAGAGAGAGCATGATGAATTGAGATGGAGGTTGAAATCACTGAGGATGAGAAGTTGTTCGGTGCAGAGGCTGACGGAGGAAAGCAGTGAAGATATCTCAGTAATAACATTTCTATGGTACTTGGATGGGTGGTAGAGAACGAGAATTTTAAATGAGAGGTGAGGGGGATGGAATAAGGTGAGATGCTCAAAGGAGAAGAAAGTGCCGGAGGAGTAGGGGGACAGACCCAGGTGTGATTTGGTGATGAGAGCCACACCGCCACCACGGCGGTCTGAGCGGGGCAAGTGTTGGAAGGTATAGCCAAGCGGGGAGGTTTCATTTAAGGGTAAGGTGTCATCACCCCTCAACCAAGTTTTCGTCAGGGCCATGATGTTGATGCAGTCATCCACGATAAGCTTATGGATGGCAAGTGCCTTGTTCGCAAGTGAACGGACATTCTGTTTATCACACCCGCCCTGGGAGTGTTTGATGGGACAGTGTAGAGGGAGCTTTACTCTGTATCTAACCCGTGCTGTACCTGCCCTGGGAGTGTTTGATGGGCCAGTGTAGAGGGAGCTTTACTCTGTATCTAACCCGTGCTCTACCTGCTCCAGGAGCACTTTGCTGGGTGGGTTCTCTTGCTAGTGCGTACTGAGGAAATTTCTCCTGGGTTAAGCCAAGAATATTCTGATTTGGCGAGTGTTCTATCACCGTGGATACGGGCTGTCACCTGCAGAAATAAATCTGCTGAGGATCTGGGTCAATCGATTGAAGCTTTCCACGAAGGAGATTAAAAGTCAGGAGATTTCTCTCCAACCTGACCAACCTGTCTAGTAACTGTCACGTTGCAGGAACAACATGAGACAGAACGGGGAAAATAATCAATCTGAGAGCAGCAGTGAGGCCGGTCAGTGAGAGAAGGGCCTTCGCCTTCCATTAGTATCAGGAGAACCTGTGCGGCTTCCCCCGAGTGTATTCAGTGAGGACACACGAAGGAGCGGGTCAGTGGGCACTGGGGTCAAGGAGAGGGTCAGTGGGCACTGGGGTCAAGGAGAGGGTCAGTGGGCACTGGGGTCAAGGAGAGGGTCAGTGGGCACTGGGGTCAAGGAGAGGGTCAGTGGGCACTGGGGTCAAGGAGAGGGTCAGTGGGCACTGGGGTCAAGGAGCGGGTCAGTGGGCACTGGGGTCAAGGAGAGGGTCAGTGGGCATTGGGGTCAAGGAGAGGGTCAGTGGGCACTGGGGTCAAGGAGAGGGTCAGTGGGCACTGGGGTCAAGGAGAGGGTCAGTGGGCAGTGGGGTCAAGGAGGGGGTCAGTGGGCACTGGGTCAAGGAGAGGGTCAGTGGGCAGTGGGGTCAAGGAGAGGGTCAGTGGGCATTGGGGTCAAGGAGAGGGTCAGTGGGCGCTGGGGTCAAGGAGAGGGTCAGTGGGCAGTGGGGTCAAGGAGGGGGTCAGTGGGCACTGGGTCAAGGAGAGGGTCAGTGGGCAGTGGGGTCAAGGAGAGGGTCAGTGGGCATTGGGGTCAAGGAGAGGGTCAGTGGGCACTGGGGTCAAGGAGAGGGTCAGTGGGCACTGGGTCAAGGAGAGGGTCAGTGGGCACTGGGGTCAAGGAGAGGGTCAGTGGGCATTGGGGTCAAGGAGAGGGTCAGTGGGCATTGGGGTCAAGGAGAGGGTCAGTGGGCACTGGGGTCAAGGAGAGGGTCAGTGGGCACTGGGTCAAGGAGAGGGTCACAGGACAAGGGAACGATTCACTCCAGTCTGGTATTGTATGGCCCATGTGTGTTTTTTTAATTTATTCACGGGATGTGGGCATCGCTGGCAAGGCCAGCATTTATTGCCCATCCCTAATTGCCCTGGAGAAGGTGGTGGTGAGCCGCCTTCCTGAACCGCTGTAGTCCGTGTGGTGAAGGTACTCCCACAGTGCTGTTAGGGAGGGAGTTCAGGATTTTGACCCAGCGACGATGAAGGATCGGCGATATACTTCCAAGTCAGGATGGTGTGTGACTTGGAGGGGAACTTGGAGGTGGTGGTGTTCCATGCGCCTGCTGCCCTTGTCCTTCTAGGTGGTAGAGGTTGTGGGTTTGGGTGGTGTGTCTCAGTGTCAGCTCAGTGTACAGCACACAGCGGGTAAAAGGAAACAATTCACTCCCGTCTGGTACTGTATGGCCCGTGTGTGCCTCATACGTTCCCGGGAAGCGAGATTTATCGTCAGCAGTGCAGTCAGAACATGCAGGAGCTGTCGGTGAGACTGAGTCCAGGCATGTGTGGATTGCAAATAAATGTGCGTTTGAACTTGGTTACACGTGAGGATTGATTAGGGCACAGGTGGTAGTGTGGGCCCCACTCTGAGGACGGTCCTGGCCACCTTAAGTGAGGAAGGAATAGGGAAGAAGATTGGAGACTTGAGTGTTCAGTGGGGCTGTAATAGAGCAGGTTGGGGCTGGGTGCACAGTTCCACAAGCCTCCGTTGCTCTCCTTTCCAATCAGTAGTTGCATAATACGTCCCCCGGTTTCATTTTATCTGCATTAAAATCGTTTTTATCTCATGAATATTTAATGATAGGATGCATCTCAGTGAGACAGGGTGTTAGGTTGCAGCTTAAAACCTCGCTGATCCTTGGCGTCAGGAGATTTGGCAAACGCTTCTGTCGAAATGAAAAAAAATATTAAAAAATAATCTGAGTGCACAAAGTAATCCATGCACTTAGTTCCGAGCGCTCTGGGTGTGTGTTAGAATTCACGCACGGTCTGTCACAAGCATCGCTCAGTAAGTGTGTCAAGGCCTTTTATCAGCTTGGAGTACGTGCTGAAGATTTGAAGCAGAGCTGTGCGGAACTAACAGTCTTCCTGTGAATTTTGTGCTTGTCAAAGTGTGACTTACTACCTGTGATCCCTGCGACACCAGCACGACAATTCCCAGCATCTCTCTGAGTGAGATCAGCAACTATGGGGTAAAATTTCCACCGCACAAGGTGCCTAAACATTAGGAAGACCGAAGCCATCATCTTTGGCCCACAATAAAAATCCCGCCACTGACGCCATCCCTCTCCCCGGCTGTTCGCAGCCTCGACATACTATTCAACCCTGAGCTGGGTTTCCGACCCAATATCCGTTCCATCATCAAGACCGCCAATTTCCACCTCTGTAACATCGCCCATCTCCGCCCTTGCCTCAGCTCATCTGCTGCTGAAACCCTCATCCAGGCCTTTGTTACCTCCAGACTCGACTATTCCAATGCACTCCTGGCCGGCCTCCCATCTTTCACTCTCCGTAAAATTGAGCTCATCCAAAACTCTGCTGCCCGTGTCCTAACTCGCACCAAGACCCGTTCACCCACCACCCCCTGTGCTCGCTGACCTACATCGGCTCCCAGTCCGGCAACACCTCAGTTATAAAGTTCTCATCCTTGTTTTCATCTCCCTCCATGGCCTCGCCCCTCCCTATCTCTGTAACCTCCTCCCTCTGAGCCCTACAACCCCCCGAGAACTCTGCACTCCTCCAATTCTGGTCTCTTGGACATCCCCCCTTTTCCATCGCTCCACCATTGGCGGCCGAGCCTTCAGCTGCCTGGGCCCTAAGCTCTGGAGTTCCCTCCCTAAACCTCTCCGCCTCTAGTTTCCACCTCTCGCTCCTCCTTTAAGACCCTTCTTAAATCCACCTCAATTGGTCACCTCTCCTAATATCTCAAATTGCCTGTCAACACACACTAGCGCATGGCCTATTGAGTGAGGGATGCAGAGGTGGCTGACACCTGTGTATCTATTGACTGTCACCTTGTCAGTGGTGTCAGGACAGGAGAGGGGAGCAAAATGACCAAAAGCGGAGGATGGCGTTTCAAACAGTCTCGGTATTAACCCGCCAGTAAATATTGTATCAGAATCTATTGCGGAAGTGCGCTAGAGACATCGCAGAGTGAGTGGGCAGCACTGCAGCAATCTCTCTCCACCTGATCGCTTGCGAGCGCTGGTGTGGCAAGCCTGGGATAGGCAGGACAAGCTGAAGACTGGTTTTCTCAGGAGGCGAGGGAACAGGATCCAGTTGAGGATAGAGTGGGTGGAAGGTCAAAGCTGAGACGGCCAGACTGTACGTGGGAAGAATGACACAGGGCAAACTGTCTGGGTGAGCAGAGGGCAGAGCATTGGGTAAATCCTTCACCTACCTGGTGATGAAATACGTAGAATTACCCAGAAGTTACGACACAGAAAGAGGCCATTCAGCCCATCCAGTTGGTGTCGGTGTTTACCCCCACACGAGCAAATAGTTTTAATCACATATACCCACCGTGTGCCCAAATCACTTCAACCCTTTTCCTTCATCCCCCTCTCCAATCTAATCTTCAACGTTGAGAGTTTCTGCCTCAACGGCTTACCCTGGGAGTGAATCCCACAGCCTCACAACTCTCTGTGTGAAGAGGTTTCTCCCGCCCTCTGTTCTAAATCTCTTACAACAACAACAACTTGTATTTATACAGCGCTTTTAACGTAGTAAAATGTCCCAAGGTGCTTCACAGGAGTGTCATAAAATACAATGGCCCAGAAATTGATCTCGCTCTGTTCCCGCGGGGGTAAGGAGCAGGCGCGATCTCTCACTCCGCGTTGGCTTTTTCAGATCCAGCTCGCACGAACTTGATGTTCCAGACATCAGCCGGGCAGTGCTTGCGTATCCC
The DNA here is from genome assembly GCA_030390025.1 of Squalus acanthias. Taxonomy (NCBI): domain Eukaryota; kingdom Metazoa; phylum Chordata; class Chondrichthyes; order Squaliformes; family Squalidae; genus Squalus; species Squalus acanthias. The sequence goes on along the minus strand of CM059430.1, from coordinate 24,409,011 downwards.
ACCGGCGTAGTGAATTCGTGCGAGCTGTGGGATCACGTGACTCAGTTAGAGCCAATGGCAGCACACCATCTTCCATTCATAAGTTTCACAGCACGGCTGTGAAATCTATGAATCTTACACCCCCCCAAAATAACAGCTAAACCTCAATTAAATTAAAAAAAGAAACCATCACATTAATAAAATAAGTATAGTTAAATAAATTAACCATTTTAAATAAAAAATTAAATTTTTGAAAAAATTTAAAATCTTTTAAAAAATTATAAAAATAAACTTATCTGTCTTTAAAGTCTCTAAAAAAGATATACCTGTAAAACAAAATTCAAAAAAATACTTAATTCACTACTTACCTTGTTAAAAGTGGGTCTTACTCCTCCTTTTTACATTTCTAAAATCTTCAGTACTTACCTGCGCGTCCAAAGCATGAAGTGCACAGCGTGCGCGCAGCCTGTAGCGCGCACGCGATGCACCGAGGACCCGCCCCCTTTTCAAAAGAGCAATTGCCGGTTTTCAGCGCATGCGCAGGGCATGCAGAAAACCGGCAATTGCAGAGGGAATACGCGAGAGTACGCAGTGCATACTCTCGCGCACCGGGATCAATTTTTGGGCCAATGTGACATTGAGCCACATAAGGTGATATTAGGGCAGGTGACCAAAAGCTTGATCAAAGAGGTCGGTTTTAAGGAGCATCTTAAAGGAGGAGAGAGAGGTAGAGAGGTTTAGAGAGGGAATTCCAGAGCTTGGGGCCTGAGACAGCTAAAGGCACAGCCGCCAATGGTGGAGCGATGAAAATCAGGGATGCTCAAGAGGCCAGAATTGGAGGAGCGCAGAGATCTCGGAGGTTTGTAGGGCTGAAGGTGATTACAGAGATAGGGAGGGGCGAGGCTATGGAGGGATTTGAACATAAGGATGAGAACAAGGATGAGAATTTTGAAATCGAGGCGTTGCTTAACCGGGAGCCAATGTAGGTCAGCGAGCACAGGGGAGATGGGTGAACGGGACTTGGCGTGAGTTAGGACACGGGCAGCCGAGTTTTCCTTACATTTAATCTTGTATCTCCGGCCCCTCGTTCTTTAAAAGCTTTCACTGGTCTTATGGCATTCGAATGATCCTTGTGTGAAGTTTACCACAAATTTTACCACAAACTATACCACAAACTATACCACAAACTTTACAGCCATACTTTAGACATATAACCCAATCCGTTTTTAAAAAGAAAAGTAGTTTCTTTAGAAATGTGCAAGAATAGTTTTCATACCTCAGTGCGATGACTGAGCTGCTCCTCAAACAACTCCTCAACTCACTATCTTGGATCTAACAAATTCCAACAGTTTTGAAGCATATTGCAGTGACTGTGGAGACCAATGTGAATTGTGTTAGATCCAGTCAGTTGGTCGCCTGAGCTCATTGAAAGGCCTGCGATAAATCCAATCACTGCAGATAATCCAGAGCTCACAAGTTAATCAGCGCGCCATGTAATTCTCTCGAAGGCTCAGCTGCTCACCCTGTCCCACTGCTCCTGATCACTACCCAACCACCAATCTTCTCGAGCGCGCAACTATAGAAGCTGAACAAGGACAGAGTGCTGCCTGCATAGTCGAATAGCTTGCCACCAATCACTGTCCAGGCTCACACATGAAGAATGAGCACATGGGTGAGGTACAAGAGCACTGCGGTCACGCGTAGAATTATTCCTGAGCTCAAAGCCCTCATCAGCAGAAAGTTAACAGACAGGGAAATAGTCATTATAAAGATCGAGCGGTCAGTGATATTTTCGAACTCTTCCAACAACTGAGTCAGTGTGAGGCCTGTCCAAAAATATTACCACTCAAAGAAAGAAAGACTTGCATTTCTATAGTGCCTTTCACGACCAATGGACATCCCAAAATGCCTTACAGACAATAGAGTAATTTTTTGAAGTGTAGTCACTGTTGTAATGTAGGAAACGCGGCAGCCAATTTGCACACAGCAAGCTCCCACAAACAGCAATGTGATTATGAGCAGATAATCTGTTCTTTAGTGATGTTGATAAATATTGGCCAGGACACCAGGGAGAACTCCCCTGCTCTTCTTCGAAATAGTGCCATGGGATCATTTACATCCACCTGAGGGAGCAGACGGGACCTGAGTTTAACATCTCATCCAAAAGACGGCTACTCTGACAGTGCGGTACTGAGGGAGTGCAGTGCTCCCTCAGTACTGACCCTCCGACAGTGCGGCGCTCCCTCAGTACTGCCCCTCCGACAATGCGGCGCTCCCTCAGTACTGCCCCTCCGTCAATGCGGCACTCCCTCAGTACTGCCCTTCCGATGCTCCCTCAGTACTGCCCCTCTGACAGTGCGGCACTCGCTGAGTACTGCCCCTCTGACAGTGCAGCGTTCCCTCAGTACTGCCCCTCCAACAGTGCAACGCTCCCTCATTCATGCTCCTCCGACAGTTCAGCGCTCCCTTAGTACTACCCCTCCGACAGTGTGGCGCTCCCTCAGTACTGCCCCTCTGACAGTGCTGCACTCCCTCAGTAATGCCCCTCCGACAGTGCTGCACTCCCTCAGTACTGCCCCTCCGACAGTGCAGCGCTCCCTCAGTACTGCCCCTCCGACAGTGCAGCGCCCCCTCAGTACTGTCCCTCCGACAGTGCGGCGCTCCCTCAGTACTGCACTGGGAGTGTTAGCCTCAATTTTTTTTGTTCTCAAGTCTCTGGAGTGGGACTTGAACCCACAATCTTTTGACTCAGAGGCGAGAGTGCGACCCACTGAGCCACGGCTGACACGGGAACATATTGGCCCCAAGCTTGGTGACTTGGGCTGGAGGCCACAGAACCTGGAGTTCGCAGCCTGTCAGCAGTCAGATAGTGAGAGGAGGCCGCCTCATTCACAACTCAGTAACGCTGACAAATACAATCCTGGTAAGTGCATCAGCTGCTTTGGAAAGCACCGCTGCAACTCAGACTCAGAGTCCAATAAATATCGGGGATCGGCAGAGCTGCCTCAGCACTTCGAGTCATTCACTGAGAGCTCAGCCGGTGCACACACAGTGGGAGGCTCTGCACACACTGACTCTTTATCAGGAAGTGATTAGATTTCTAAATCACTATTGGATTGTGTTTTATTTCAGATAGACAACAGCAGAGTTCAGTGGCTGCAGAGAGAGCAGAGTGCAGTTTGGACCATTGGGATTGTGTACAATGGGAGTGAATGGGAAGGGGTTTGATCCATTGGGATTGTGTACAATGGGAGTGAATGGGAAGGGGTTTGATCCATTGGGATTGTGTACAATGGGAGGGAATGGGAAGGGGTTTGATCCATTGGGATTGTGTACAATGGGAGTGAATGGGAAGGGGTTTGATCCATTGGGATTGTGTACAATGGGAGTGAATGGGAAGGGGTTTGGTCCATTGGGATTGTGTACAATGGGAGTGAATGGGGAGGGGTTTGATCCATTGGGATAGAAACATAGAAACATAGAAGATAGGAGCAGGAGTAGGCCACTCGGCCCCTCGAGCCTGCTCAGCCATTCAATGCGATCATGGCTGAGCATCCAAATTCAGTACCCTGTCGCTGCTTTCTCCCCATATCCCTTGATCCACTTAGCCTTAAGAAATATATCTAACTCCTTCTTGAATATATTTAATGAATTGGACTCAACTGTCTTCTGTGGTAGAGAATTCCACAGATTCACCACTCTCTGGGTAAAGAAATTCCTCCTCATCTCAGTCCTAAATGGCTTACCCCTTATCCTTAGACTGTGACCCCTGGTTCTGGACTCCCCCATCATTGGGAACATCCTTCCTGCATCTAGTCTGTCTAGTCCTGTTAGAATTTTATAAATTTCAATGAGATCCCCTCTCATTCTTCTAAACTCGAGCGAATATAAGCCTAATCAACCCAATCTCTCTTCATACGTCATTCCTGCCATCCCAGGTATCAGTCTGGTGAATCTTCGCTGCACTCTCTCCATGGAAAGAACATCCTTCCTCAGATAAGGCGACCAAAACTGCACACAATACTCAAGGTGTGGTCTCACCAAGCCCCTGTACAACTGCAGCAAGACATCCTTGCTCCTGTACTCGAATCCTCTCGCTATGATGGCCAACATACCATTTGCCTTCTTAACCGCCTACTGCACCTGCATGCTTACCTTCAGTGACTGGTGCACAAGGACACCCAGGTCTCGTTGCACTTCCCCTTTTCCCAATCTATTGCCGTTCAGATAATAACCTGTATTCCTGTTTTTGCCACCAAAGTTTTCTATCCAAGACAGTACCTTACCCCCAATCCCATGTGCTTTAACTTTGCAGGCTAATCTCTTATGCGGGACCTTATCGAAAGCCTTCTGAAAGTCCAAATACACCACATTCACTGGTTCTCCCTTATCTATTCTACCAGTTACAGCCTCAAAAAATTCCAGTAGATTAGACAAGCATGATTTAACGTTTGTAAATCCATGTTGACTTTGTCCGATCCTGTCACTGTTTTCCAAGTGCTCTGCTATTACATCTTTTATTAATCTCGCATTTATCCACATTATACTGCATCTGCCATGCATCTGCCCAATCACCCAACCTGTCCAAATCATACTGGAGTTTCTCTGCATCCTCCTGACGGCACACACGCCCACCCAGCTTTGTGTCGTCTGCAAACTTGGAGATATTACATCTAGTTCCCTCGTCTAGATCATTAATATATATTGTGAATAGCTGGGGTCCTAGCACTGATCCCTGCGGTACCCCACTAGTCACTGCCTGCCACTCGGAAAAAAAACCGTTTATTCCAACTCTTTGCTTCCTGTCTGCCAACCAGTTTTCTATCCAAGACAGTACCTTACCCCCAATCCCATGTGCTTTAACTTTGCACGCTAATCTCTTATGCGGGACCTTATCGAAAGCCTTCTGAAAGTCCAAATACACCACATCCACTGGTTCTCCCTTATCTATTCTACCAGTTACAGCCTCAAAAAATTCCAGTAGATTAGTCAAGCATGATTTACCATTTGTAAATCCATGTTGACTTTGTCCGATCCTGTCACTGTTTTCCAAGTGCTCTGCTATTACATCTTTTATAATGGACTCTAGCATTTTCCCCACTACCGATGTCAGGCTTACCAGTCTATAATTCCCCGTTTTCTCTCTATCACCTTTTTTAAATAGTGGGGTTACATTAGCTACCCTCCAATCCATGGGAACTGTTCCAGAGTCTATAGAATTTTGGAAGATGATCAGCAATGCATCTATTATTTCTAGGGCCACTTCCTTAAGTACCCTAGGATGTAGATTATCAGGCCCTGGGGATTTATCGGCCTTCAATCCCATCAATTTCCTTAACACCATTTCCCTACAAATACTGATTTCATTCAGTTCCTCCCTCTCATTAGACCCTATGTTCCCCGACATCTCTGGGAGGTTATTTGTGTCCTCCTTTGTGAAGACAGAACCAAAGTCTGTATTTAATTGGTCTGCCATTTCTTTGTTCCCCATTATAAATTCCCCTGATTCTGACTGCAAGGGACCTACGCTTGACTTCACCAATCTTTTTCTCTTCACATATCTATAGAAGCTTTTACAGTCAGTTTTTATGTTCCCTGCAAGCTTACTCTCATACTCTATTTCCCCCCTCTTAATTAATCCCTTTGTCCTCCTTTGCTGAATCCTAAACTGCTCCCAATCCTTCGGTTTGCTGCTTTTTCTGGCCAATTTATATGTCCTCTCCTTGGATCTTATGCTATCCCTAATTTCCCTTGTTAGCCACGGTTGAGTCACCTTTTTTGTTTTATTTTTATGCCAAACAGGGATGAACAAATTCTGTAGGTAATCCATGCAATCTTTAAATGTTTGCCATTGCCTATCCACCGTCAACCCTTTAAGTAACGTTCTCCAATCCATCCTAGCCAACTCGCGCCTCATACCATTGTAGTTTCCTTTATTTAAATTCAGGACCCTAGTCTCTGAGTCAACTACTTCACTCTCTATCTTAATGAAGAATTCTATCATATTATGATTGCTCCTCCCCAAGGGGCCTCGCAGAAGAAGATTGCTAATTAATCCATTCTCATTACATAATACCCAGTCTAAGATGGCCTGATCTCTAGTTGGTTCCTCGACATATTGGTCCAGGAAACCATCTCGTATACACTCTAGGAATTCCTCCTCCACAGTATTGTTACTAATTTGGTTAGCCCAATCTATATGTAGATTAAAGTCACCCATGATAACTGCTGTGCCCTTATTGCACGCGTCTCTAATTTCCCATTTAATGCCATCCCCAACCTCAGCATTACTGTTTGGTGGTCTGTATACAACTCCCACTAACGTTTTCTGCCCCTTGGTATTTCTCAGCTCTACCCATACAGATTCCACATCATCAGAGCTAATATCCTTCCTTACTATTGTGTTAATCTCCTCTTTAACCAGCAATGCTACCCCACCTCCTTTTCCTTTTTGCCTGTCCTTCCTGAATATTGAATGCCCCTGGATGTTGAATTCCCAGCCTTGGTCATCCTGGAGTCATATCTCCGTAATCCCAATTATATCATATCCATTTACATCTATTTGTGCAGCTAATTCATCTACCTTATTACGAATGCAATATGTGTACAATGGGAGTGAATGGAAGGGGTTTGATCCATTGGGATTGTGTACAATGGGAGTGAATGGGAAGGGGTTTGTTCCATTGGGATTGTGTACAATGGGAGTGCATGGGATGGGGTTTGATCCATTGGGATTGTGTACAATGGGAAGGAATGGGAAGGGGTTTGGTCCATTGGGATTGTGTAAAATGTGTAAGGTGTTTGGTTTCCTCGTCCTTACAAGGGTTCTTTGACTCTGGGTTTTACAGGAACAAAATGGTAGATGACACAAAGGTTTAGGTTCAACCCAAAACTGTTAGTTTATTAAAACCAACAAAACACGGACAAAAACCTGTGGAGATTTGACTGAAACTTACAATCACCCATCCGGCCGGTCATTACCGTTGTGGATTGTCGGCCTGGATCGGAGATGACCTGTCCCCGTCCTCCTTTATCTGACTGCAGCTGCCTACACAGCGCAAACCCCTTGTAGAGTCAACTGATACTCACAATCACCCATCCGGCTGGTCGTGGCCGACGTCGATTGCAGGCTGGGAGCTGGAGATGACCGTCTTCCCTTCCTTCTTACACCTGGCAGTTGCTGTAGTCAGAGCTAGCTTCCGAGAGAGAGAGCTTCCCAGCAGAGAGAGAACGAGAGAGAGAGAGAGAGAGAGAGAGAGCTGTGGTGTGGTTCCTTCTTATAGTTCTATTAGTCACCTGGCCCCATGCTGGGCCTCCCCCAACCAGTTTTGGTTGTCGGTTTGCTGAACTGTCCAACATTCACACCTCGTCAACCTGTAATTCAATCACCGGATGTGTATAGAGTTGTGAGATCGAAGATAACTCCTTATCTCCTCTCCCACTTTCTGTAACGCATATTCAATGTAATTTCTATTACTGTTGATGGGCGGTTGGATGATTGTCGGCTCAGGACTTGTGTATCTTCCATTCATGTCAAGAAGTCGATCGTGACCCCCATTGTTTCAGTTAAACTCAGAGCATTGTCCGGATGTTAATTTTTCCCATCGAAACCAATCATGATTCAAGGCCTCACAGTTCAATGTCAATGTCCTTTTCAGAGTTAATCATGAGTCAAAGCTTTCATTGTCCAGTATCAATGTGTTCTCCAAGAACTGCAGAGTTTGATGACTGGCACCTTTTCTGTGCCTCGAAGTTTAACCGTATCATGCTGGGGCCAAACTGTTCCATGAAACTTACAAATGGGAGTGAATGGGAAGAGGTTTGATCCATTCAGATTGTGTACAATGGGAGTGAATGGGAAGGGGTTTGGTCCATTGGGATTGTGTACAATGGGAGTGAATGGGAAGGGGTTTGGTCCATTGGGATTGTGTACAATGGGAGTGAATGAGAAGGGGTTTGCGTCCGTTGGGATTGTTTACAGTGGGAGTGAATGGGAAGGGGTTTGGGTCCGTTGGGATTGTATACAATGGGAGTGAATGGGAAGGGGTTTGGTCCATGGGGATTATGTACAATGGGAGTGAATGGGAAGGGGTTTGATCCATTGGGATTGTGTACAGTGGGAGTGATTGGGAAGGGGTTTGATCCATTGGGATTGTGTACAATGGGAGTGAATGGGAAGGGGTTTGGTCCATTGGGATCATGTACAATGGGAAGGAATGGGAAGGGGTTTGGTCCATTGGGATTGAGTACAATGGGAGTGAATGGGAAGGGGTTTGATCCATTGGGATTGTGTACAATGGGAGTGAATGGGAAGGGGTTTGGTCCATTGGGATTGTTGCAGTGGGAGTGAATGGGAAGGGGTTTGGTCCATGGGGATTGTGTACAATGGGAGTGAATGGGAAGGGGTTTGGTCCGTTGGGATTGTGTACAATGGGAGTGAATGGGAAGGGGTTTGATCCGTTATAATCCTATGGTTGCAAAATGTTTCAGTATATCTTGATCATGATGCGGAGATGCTGGCGTTGGACTGGGGTGGACAAAAATGAGAAGTCGCACAACACCAGGTTATAGTCCAACAGATTTATTTAAAATTACAAGCTTTCGGAGCTATCGCCCCTTCTTCAGGTAGAGTTACAATGAGTGAATCTACAAATGTTAACAGAATATAAACACAGAAAATGCAGAGATACAATCTTTCCTTACATCAAAGACACACCAAGCGCACAGCCAAGACAATGAGATGTGTCCCAGGGGGTCCAACGTGTCAAATCCTGCTGTCTGCATATCCTCTCCATATCCCTTCCTCTCTCTCCGTCTTTTTTGGGTTTGTATTTTGTGTTTGTTTTTTTGTGTTTGTTTTTTAAAAACTGGAAAGACAGACAACGATGTCAAGTCACGTTTTGTAGCGTGACATGAACCCGATATCCCTATTGAGGCCGTCCTCATGGGTGCGGAACTTGGCTATCAGTTTCTGCTCGATGATTTTGCGTTGTCGTGTGTCTCGAAGGCCGCCTTGGAGAACGCTAACCCGCAGAACAGAGGCTGAATGCCCTTGACTGCTGAAGTGTTCCCCGACTGGGAGGCAACCATCCTGCCTGCCGATTGTTGCGCGGTGTCCGTTCATACGTTGTCTCAGTGTCTGCATGGTCTCGCCAATGTACCATGCTCCAGGGCATCCTTTCCTGCAACGTATCAGGTAGACAACATTGGCCGAGTCACATGAGTATGTACCATGTACCTGGTGGGTAGTGTCCTCACGTGTGATGACGGTATCTGTGTTCATGATCTGGCATGTCTTGCAGAGGTTGCTGTGGCAGGGTTGTGTGGTGTCGTGGTCGCTGTTCTCCTGACAGCTGGGTAATTTGCTGCGAACGATGGTACTTTTGAGGTTAGGCGGCTGCTTGAAGGCGAGTAGTGGAGGCGTGGGGATGGCCTTAGCAAGGTGTTCGTCATCATCGATGACATGTTGAAGGCTGCGAAGAACATGGCGTAGTTTCTCCGCTCCGGGGAAGTACTGGACGACGTAGGGTACTCTGTTGGTTGTGTCCCGTGTTCGCCTTCTGAGGAGCTCTATGCGGTTTTTCGCTGTGGCCCGTCGGAACTGTCGATCGACGAGTCGAGCGTCATATCCCATTCTTACGAGGGCGTCTTTCAGTGTCCGTAGGTGTCCATCGCGTTCCTCCTCGTCTGAGCAGATCCTGTGTATTCGCAGGGCTTGTCCATAGGGGATGGCTTCTTTAACGTGGTTAGGGTGGAAGCTGGAGAAGTGGAGCATCGTGAGGTTGTCTGTGGGCTTGCGGTAGAGTGAAGTGCTGAGGCGTCCGTCTTTGATGGAGATTCGTGTGTCCAAGAATGAAACTGATTCTGAGGAGTAGTCCATGGTGAGTTTGATGGTGGGATGGAACCTGTTGATGCTATCGTGTAGTCCTTTCAGTGATCCTTCGCCGTGGGTCCAAAGGAAGAAGATGTCGTCGATGTATCTGGTGTACAGCGTTGGTTGGAGGTCCTGTGCAGCGAAGAAGTCTTGCTCAAACTTGTGCATGAAGATGTTGGCGTATTGGGGTGCGAATTTGGTCCCCATGGCTGTTCCGTGTGTTTGGGTAAAAAACTGGTTGTCGAAGGTGAAGACATTGTGGTCAAGGATGAAGCGGATGAGTTGTAGGATGGCGTCTGGAGATTGGCTGTTGTTGGTGTTGAGTACTGAGGCTGTCGCAGCGATGCCGTCATCGTGGGGGATATTGGTGTAGAGTGCCGATACGTCCATCGTGGCGAGGAGTGTTCCTGGTTCAACTGGTCCATGGGTGCTGAGTTTCTGCAAGAAGTCTGTAGTGTCGCGACAGAAGCTGGGGGTTCCCTGTACAATGGGTTTCAGGATGCCCTCGACGTACCCAGAGAGGTTCTCACACAGGGTTGATGTATACAAACCCAATATACAAACCCAAAACCCAAATACAAACCCAAAAAAGACAGAGAGAGAGGAAGGGATATGGAGAGAGATCTGCTACAGACAGCAGGATTTGACACATTGGACCACCTGGGACACATCTCATTGTCTTGGCTGTGCTCTTGGTGTGTCTTTGATGTAAGGAAAGATTGTATCTCTGCATTTTCTGTGTTCATATTCTGTGAACTTTTGTAGATTCACTCATTGTAACTCTACCTGAAGAAGGGGCGATAGCTCCGAAAGCTTGTAATATTAAATAAATCTGTTGGACTATAACCTGGTGTTGTGCGACTTCTCAGTATATCTTGAGAGGACGATGGTGGCAGCTGTTGATATTGACCTGCTGCAGTAACCAGCTCCAGACATTTGTCTTTCTAATAAGTAATTCTGCATTACTCAGATACACGAGGCTCAGTCAGTTAACGTTTTATTCTCGCTCTCATTTCTTCTCCCTCAATATTTCCCCATCACCACGGCGTGGGGCTCCATAGCCCAGTACCACAGCGAGCGGTGTCAGTCTCCATAGCCCAGTACCACAGCGAGCGGTGTCAGTCTCCATAGCCCAGTACCACAGCGAGCGGTGTCAGTCTCCATAGCCCAGTACCACAGCGAGCGAGGTCAGTCTCCATAGCCCAGTACCACAGCGAGCGGTGTCAGTCTCCATAGCCCAGTACCACAGCGAGCGGTGTCAGTCTCCATAGCCCAGTACCACAGCGAGCGAGGTCAGTCTCCATAGCCCAGTACCACAGCGAGCGGTGTCAGTCTCCATAGCCCAGTACCACAGCGAGCGAGGTCGGTCTCCATAGCCCAGTACCACAGCGAGCGGTGTCAGTCTCCATAGCCCAGTACCACAGCGAGCGGTGTCAGTCTCCATAGCCCAGTACCACAGCGAGCAAGGTCGGTCTCCATAGCCCAGTACCACAGCGAGCGGTGTCAGTCTCCATAGCCCAGTACCACAGCGAGCGGTGTCAGTCTCCATAGCCCAGTACCACAGCGAGCGGTGTCAGTCTCCATAGCCCAGTACCACAGCGAGCGGTGTCAGTCTCCATAGCCCAGTACCACAGCGAGCGGTGTCGGTCTCCATAGCCCAGTACCACAATGAGCGGGGCTCGGTCTCCATAGCCCAGTACCACAGTTAGCGGTGTCAGTCTCCATAGCCCAGTACCACAGCGAGCGAGGCGGGGGTCTCCATAGCCCAGTACCACAATGAGCGGTGTCAGTCTCCATAGCCCAGTACCACAGTTAGCGGTGTCAGTCTCCATAGCCCAGTACCACAGCGAGCGGGGCTCGGGTCTCCATAGCCCAGTACCACAGCGAGCGGGGCTCGGGTCTCCATAGCCCGTACCACAGCGAGCGGTGTCAGTCTCCATAGCCCAGTACCACAGCGAGCGGTGTCAGTCTCCATAGCCCAGTACCACAGCGAGCGGTGTCAGTCTCCATAGCCCAGTACCACAGCGAGCGTGGGCCGTCAGTTAATCCATCGAGCTGTCATGGAGCCAGGTAACTAATAGTTAATAAAGGCTGGCAATCTCCTCGGAGCAGCTCCCGATCCACACCGTAACTTCACCGGAAGTGCGACGTAAGCACACAGATTCCAGTGAAGTTATGGCGGTGGAGCAGGAGAAGCTACAAGGAAATTCCCGGCCAAGATTAGGCAAAAAACTGCGAACAAAGCACTGGGGTTTATTTCTGGAGGGACAGAATTGAAAAGTTATGTTAAACTTGTATCGAACCTTGGTCTGACCACACTTGGAGTACTGACAACAGTTCAGGTCTCCATATTATAAAAAGGATATAGAGGCACTGGAGAAGGTGCGAAAAAGATTGACAAGGATGTTACCAGAACTGAGAGGTTATAACCATCTGGAAAGATTGAACATCCTGGGGCTCTTTTCTCTAGAAAAGAGAAGGCCGAGGGGTGCCCTGACCGAGGTCTTTAAAATTATGAAAGGGGTTCGATAGGGTAGACGTAGAGAAGATGTTTCCACTTGCAGGGGAGACCAGAACTACAGGTCATAAATATAAGATAGTCACTAATAAATCAAATAAGGAATTCAGGAGAAACTTCTTTACCCAAGAGTGGTGAGAATGTGGAACTCGCTACCACAGGGAGTGGTTGAGGCGAATAGTATAGACACATTTAAGAGGAAGCTAGATAAACACATGAGGGAGAAAGGAATAGGAGGATACGCTGATAATGAGATCAAGTAGGGTGGGAGGAGGCTCGTGTGGAGCATAAACACCGGCACGGACTGGTTGGGCCAAATGGCCTGTTTCTGTGCTGCAAATTCTGTGTAACTCTATGTCCAGGACTCAGCAGTGTCGGCCTAGCTGATCCACCCTCTGTTGGCTGCATCTCGCTCCTGACAGACTGTTAACCCAGTGGCCCTCCGACCTCCAAACTGGGCCGTCAGCTGTGGCTTCAGGGTCTCGCTGCTAATTAACGTTTCAGCAACTAGGAACATGCAACTTCAAAGTCAGACGCTGCCTTGACACTCAAATCCACCTGCCTCTGATCGGGGGCTGTGTCCTTGTCCTGTCCTTTAATTAAAGGACCATTTCAGTCGTGGCATTCCAGCCCAGGAGGGAAGAGAGACGTTCATTGTCAGCGGTTTTCTCTCTCTCACACTCTGCACAAGAAGAAACAATGGACTTGCGTTTCTATAGTACATTCCATGGCCCCTGGACATCCTAAAATGCTTTACAGCCAATGAAGTACTTTTGAAGTGTAGTCACTTGTAACTTAGGAAACGCGGCAGCCAAATTGTGCACAGCAAGATCCCACCTGCAGCAATGTGATAATGACCAGAGCATCTGTTTTTTTTTTAATGATGTTGGTTGAGGGATAAATATTGGCCAGGACACCGGGGAGAACTCCTCTGCTCTTCTTCGAAATAGTGGCCATGGAATCTTTTACGTCCACCTGAGAGAGCAGACGGGGCCTTGGTTTAACGTCTCATCCGAAAGACGGCCCCTCCGACAGTGCAGCGCTCCCTCAGTACTGCTCATCCAACAGTGCAGCGCTCCCTCAGTACTGCCCCTCCGACAGTGCGGCGCTCCCTCAGTACTGCCCCTCCGACAGTGCGGCGCTCCCTCAGTACTGCCCCTCCGACAGTGCAGCACTCCCTCAGTACTGCCCCTCCGACAGTGCAGCGCTCCCTCAGTACTGACCCTCCGACAGAGCAGCGCTCCCTCAGTACTGCCCCTCCGACAGTGTAGCGCTCCCTCAGTATTGCCCCTCCGACAGTGCGGCACTCCCTCAGTACTGCCCCTCCGACAGTGCGGCGCTCCCTCAGTACTGACCGTCCGACAGTGCGGCGCTGCCTCAGTACTGCCCCTCCGACAGTGCGGCGCTCCCTCAGTACTGCCCCTCCAACAGTGCGGCGCTCCCTCAGTACTGCCCCTCCGACAGTGTGGCGCTCCCTCAGTACTGCCCCTCCGACAGTGCGGCGCTCCCTCAGTACTGCACCTCCGACAGTGCAGCGCTCCCTCAGTACTGCTCATCCAACAGTGCAGCACTCCCTCATTACTGCCCCTCCGACAGTGCAGCGCTCCCTCAGTACTGCCCCTCCGACAGTGCAGCGCTCCCTCAGTACTGCCACTCCGACAGCGCAGCACTCCCTCAGTACTGCTCATCCGACAGTGCAGCACTCCCTCGGTACTGCCCCTCCGACGGTGCGGCGCTCCCTCAGTACTGCCCCTACGACAGTGCGGCACTCCCTCAGTACTGCCCCTCCGACAGTGCGGCATTGCCTCAGTACTGCCCCTCTGACAGTGCAGCGCTCCCTCAGTACTGCTCATCCGACAGTGCAGCACTCCCTCAGTACTGCCCCTCCGACAGTGCAGCGCTCCCTCAGTACTGACCCTCCGACAGTGCAGCGCTCCCTCAGTACTGCCCCTCCGACAGTGTAGCGCTCCCTCAGTACTGCCCCTCCGACAGTGCGGCACTCCCTCAGTACTGCCCCTCCGACAGTGCGGCGCTCCCTCAGTACTGACCGTCCGACAGTGAGGCGCTCCCTCAGTACTGCCCCTCCGACAGAGCAGCGCTCCCTCAGTACTGCCCCTCCGACAGTGTAGCGCTCCCTCAGTACTGACCCTCCGACAGTGCGGCGCTCCCTCAGTACTGACCGTCCGACAGTGCGGCGCTCCCTCAGTACTGCCCCTCCGACAGTGCGGCGCTCCCTCAGTACTGCCCCTCCGACAGTGCGGCACTCCCTCAGTACTGCCCCTCCGACAGTGCGGCGCTCCCTCAGTACTGCCCCTCCAACAGTGCGGCGCTCGCTCAGTACTGCCCCTCCGACAGTGCGGCACTCCCTCAGTACTGCCCCTACGACAGTGCGGCACTCCCTCAGAACTGCCCCTCCGACAGTGCGGCATTGCCTCAGTACTGCCCCTCTGACAGTGCAGCGCTCCCTCAGTACTGCCCCTCCGACAGTGCAGCGCTCCCTCAGTACTGCCCCTCCGACAGTGTAGCGCTCCCTCAGTACTGACCGTCCGACAGTGTAGCGCTCCCTCAGTACTGCCCCTCCGACAGTGTAGCGCTCCCATCAGTACTGACCGTCCGACAGTGCGGCGCTCCCTCAGTACTGCCCCTCCGACAGTGCGGCGCTCCCTCAGTACTGCCCCTCCGACAGTGCGGCGCTCCCTCAGTACTGCCCCTCCAACAGTGCGGCGCTCGCTCAGTACTGCCCCTCCGACAGTGCGGCACTCCCTCAGTACTGCCCCTACGACAGTGCGGCACTCCCTCGGTACTGCCCCTCCGACAGTGCGGCATTGCCTCAGTACTGCCCCTCTGACAGTGCAGCGCTCCCTCAGTACTGCCCCTCCGACAGTGCAGCGCTCCCTCAGTACTGCCCCTCCGACAGTGTAGCGCTCCCTCAGTACTGCCCCTCCGACAGTGTAGCGCTCCCATCAGTACTGCCCCTCCGACAGTGCGGCGCTCCCTCAGTACTGCCCCTCCAACAGTGCAGCTCTCCCTCAGTACTGCACTGGACTGTCAGCCTATATTATGTGCTTGAGTTTCTGGAGTGGGTCATAAAACCCACGACCTTCTGATTCAGAGGCGAGAGAGCTCTCCACTAAGCAACAGCTGACACCATTCCACGTCTCTCATTCCAATGGGTTACTTCTGCAATGACTGTAAATCTCGGCTTACCTCCGGTCCTGTGCAGTATCGCAGGAACATACAATCTGTAAGCAGCGACTAAAAATTTGCACACACAACTAGAAAAGAGCTGTGGGGAAGGTGTTTGTAACAAGAAAAGAATGATTGAGGTTAGCAGGTATATCACTGAGCTGCAATCAAACAGCAGACATGCTCCCAAAACCTCAGTGGGCAAATGTACAACCGGGCATGGTACAAAACCACACATACAGAGAGGGGTCAGCCCTGGCTCAGTGGGTAGCACTCTCACCTCTGAGTCAGAAGGTTGTGGGTTCAGGTCCCACTCCTGAGACTTGAGCACAAAATCTGGGCTGACACTCCAGTGCAGTACTGAGGGAGCGCCGCACTGTCGGAGGGGCAGTACTGAGGGAGTGCAGCACTGTCGGAGGGGCAGTATTGAGGGAATGCAGCACTGTCGGAGGGGCAGTATTGAGGGAGTGCAGCACTGTCGGAGGGGCAGTACTGAGGGAGTGCAGCACTGTCGGAGGGGCAGTATTGAGGGAGTGCAGCACTGTCGGAGGGGCAGTATTGAGGGAGTGCAGCACTGTCGGAGGGGCAGTACTGAGGGAGTGCAGCACTGTCGGAGGGGCAGTATTGAGGGAGTGCAGCACTGTCGGAGGGGCAGTACTGAGGGAGCGCTGCACTGTCGGAGGGGCAGTACTGAGGGAGCGCTGCACTGTCGGAGGGGCAGTACTGAGGGAGTGCAGCACTGTCGGAGGGACAGTACTGAGGGAGCGCTGCACTGTCTGAAGGGCAGTACTGAGGGAGCACTGCACTGTTGGAGGGGCAGTACTGAGGGAGCGCTGCACTGTCTGAAGGGCAGGACTGAGGGAGCACTGCACTGTCGGAGGGGCAGTACTGAGGCAGCGCTGCACTGCCTGAGGGGCAGTACTGAGGGAGCACTGCACTGTCGGAGGGGCAGTACTGAGGCAGCGCTGCACTGCCTGAGGGGCAGTACTGAGGGAGCACTGCATTGTCGGAGGGGCAGTACTGAGGGAGCGCTGCACTGCCTGAGGGGCAGTACTGAGGGAGGACTGCACTGTCGGAGGTGCCGTCTTTTGGAGCAGACCTTAAATTGAGGCCCCATCTGCCCTCTCAGGTGGATGTAAAAGATCCCATGGCACTATTGGAAGAAGGGAAAGAGAGTTCTGGTGTCCTGGCCAATATTTATGACTCCACCACCATCACTAAAAAACAGATTATCTGGTCATTATCTCATTGTTGTTTGTGGGAGTTTGCTGTGCGCAAATAGCCTTCTGTGTTTCCTACATTACAACAGTGACTTCACTATGTAAATGCTTTGGGACGTCCTGTGCTTGTGAAAGGCGCTATAGAAATGCAAGACTTTCTTTCATTCTGCCCGCAGTAGCTGTGTTTGAGAGGCGGTTTGATTCAGCAGTTATGGTGCTGAGCGAGTGGTGTGTCGCTGAGGGAGAACAGATGGATGTTTGAGTGGATTCTGCTGCTCTAGGTGCATCCTGTAATGCTCCATATGTTACTAGCCGAGTGCAGCTGCTGGCGAGAGCCTGTGTCAGCTCCCTGTCCAAACTCCGCCTGATTAAGATACAACTCAGCATTGCGCTTGGCATATATTTTAATCCGTCCTCAGCCCTGCTGCCGGCTGGTGGCAGCGAGCATTTTTCATTTCTTTTGTTTCCAAATTTTCTTCTCAGAGCCCCGGCT
Organism: Squalus acanthias; assembly: GCA_030390025.1. NCBI lineage: Eukaryota > Metazoa > Chordata > Chondrichthyes > Squaliformes > Squalidae > Squalus > Squalus acanthias. The sequence continues at coordinate 24,391,741 of CM059430.1, read as the reverse complement.
GAGGTCAGCTGACTCAACACAGAGCAGGGAAGTGAATCCCCGGAATTCCCCAGTCTCCATAGCCCAGTACCACAGCGAGCGAGGTCAGTCTCCATAGCCCAGTACCACTGCGAGCGGTGTCGGTCTCCATAGCCCAGTACCACAGCGAGCGGTGTCAGTCTCCATAGCCCAGTACCACAGCGAGCGGTGTCGGTCTCCATAGCCCAGTACCACAGCGAGCGAGGTCTCCATAGCCCAGTACCACAGCGAGCGGTGTCGGTCTCCATAGCCCAGTATCACAGCGAACGGTGTCAGTCTCCATAGCCCAGTACCACAGCGAGCGAGGTCTCCATAGCCCAGTACCACAGCGAGCGGCGTCGGTCTCCATAGCCCAGTACCACAGCAATCGGTGTCGGTCTCCATAGCCCAGTATCACAGCGAACGGTGTCAGTCTCCATAGCCCAATACCACAGCGAGCGAGGTCTCCATAGCCCAGTACCACAGTGAGCGGTGTCAGTCTCCATAGCCCAGTACCACAGCGAGCGGTGTCGGTCTCCATAGCCCAGTACCACAGCGAGCGAGGTCAATCTCCATAGCTAAGTACCACAGCGAGCGAGGTCAGTCTCCATAGCCCAGTACCACAGCGAGCGAGGTCAGTCTCCATAGCCCAGTACCACAGCGAGCGGTGTCAGTCTCCATAGCCCAGTACCACAGCGAGCGAGGTCTCCATAGCCCAGTACCACAGCGAGCGAGGTCTCCATAGCCCAGTACCACAGCGATCGGTGTTGGTCTCCATAGCCCAGTACCACAGCGAGCGAGGTCAGTCTCCATAGCCCAGTACCACAGCGAGCGAGGCTCGGGTCTCCATAGCCCAGTACCACAGCGAGCGGTGTCAGTCTCCATAGCCCAGTACCACAGCGAACGGTGTCGGTCTCTTTAGCCCAGTACCACAGCGAGCGGTGTCGGTCTCCATAGCCCAGTACCACAGCGAGCGAGGTCAGTCTCCATAGCCCAGTACCACAGCGAGCGGTGTCGGTCTCCATAGCCCAGTACCACAGCGAGCGAGGTCTCCATAGCCCAGTACCACAGCGAGCGGTGTCGGTCTCCATAGTCCAGTACCACAGCGAGCGGTGTCGGTCTCCATAGCCCAGTACCACAGCGAGCGGTGTCGGTCTCCATAGCCCAGTACCACAGCGAGCGGTGTCGGTCTCCATAGCCCAGTACCACAGCGAGCGAGGTCGGTCTCCATAGCCCAGTACCACAGCGAGCGAGGTCGGTCTCCATAGCCCAGTACCACAGCGAGCGGTGTCAGTCTCCATAGCCCAGTACCACAGCGAGCGGTGTCGGTCTCCATAGCCCAGTATCACAGCGAGCGGTGTCGGTCTCCATAGCCCAGTACCACAGCGAGCGGTGTCGGTCTCCATAGCCCAGTACCACAGCGAGCGGTGTCGGTCTCCATAGCCCAGTACCACAGCGAGCGGTGTCAGTCTCCATAGCCCAGTACAACAGCGAGCGGTGTCGGTCTCCATAGCCCAGTACCACAGCGAGCGGTGTCGGTCTCTATAGCCCAGTACCACAGCGAGCGGTGTCGGTCTCCATAGCCCAGTCCCACAGCGAGCGAGGTCTTCATAGCCCAGTACCACAGCGAGCGGCGTCAGTCTCCATAGCCCAGTACCACAGCGAACGGTGTCGGTCTCCATAGCCCAGTACCACAGCGAGCGAGTCGGTCTCCATAGCCCAGTACCACAGCGAGCGAGGTCAGTCTCCATAGCCCAGTACCACAGCGAGCGAGGTCAGTCTCCATAGCCCAGTACCACAGCGAGCGAGGCTCGGGTCTCCATAGCCCAGTACCACAGCGAGCGGTGTCAGTCTCCATAGCCCAGTACCACAGCGAACGGTGTCGGTCTCTTTAGCCCAGTACCACAGCGAGCGGTGTCGGTCTCCATAGCCCAGTACCACAGCGAGCGAGGTCAGTCTCCATAGCCCAGTACCACAGCGAGCGGTGTCGGTCTCCATAGCCCAGTACCACAGCGAGCGAGGTCTCCATAGCCCAGTACCACAGCGAGCGGTGTCGGTCTCCATAGTCCAGTACCACAGCGAGCGGTGTCGGTCTCCATAGCCCAGTACCACAGCGAGCGGTGTCGGTCTCCATAGCCCAGTACCACAGCGAGCGGTGTCGGTCTCCATAGCCCAGTACCACAGCGAGCGAGGTCGGTCTCCATAGCCCAGTACCACAGCGAGCGAGGTCGGTCTCCATAGCCCAGTACCACAGCGAGCGGTGTCAGTCTCCATAGCCCAGTACCACAGCGAGCGGTGTCGGTCTCCATAGCCCAGTATCACAGCGAGCGGTGTCGGTCTCCATAGCCCAGTACCACAGCGAGCGGTGTCGGTCTCCATAGCCCAGTACCACAGCGAGCGGTGTCGGTCTCCATAGCCCAGTACCACAGCGAGCGGTGTCAGTCTCCATAGCCCAGTACAACAGCGAGCGGTGTCGGTCTCCATAGCCCAGTACCACAGCGAGCGGTGTCGGTCTCTATAGCCCAGTACCACAGCGAGCGGTGTCGGTCTCCATAGCCCAGTACCACAGCGAGCGAGGTCTTCATAGCCCAGTACCACAGCGAGCGGCGTCAGTCTCCATAGCCCAGTACCACAGCGAACGGTGTCGGTCTCCATAGCCCAGTACCACAGCGAGCGGTGTCGGTCTCCATAGCCCAGTACCACAGCGAGCGAGGTCAGTCTCCATAGCCCAGTACCACAGCGAGCGAGGTCAGTCTCCATAGCCCAGTACCACAGCGAGCGAGGCTCGGGTCTCCATAGCCCAGTACCACAGCGAGCGGTGTCAGTCTCCATAGCCCAGTACCACAGCGAACGGTGTCGGTCTCCATAGCCCAGTACCACAGCGAGCGGTGTCGGTCTCCATAGCCCAGTACCACAGCGAGCGAGGTCAGTCTCCATAGCCCAGTACCACAGCGAACGGTGTCGGTCTCCATAGCCCAGTACCACAGCGAGCGAGGTCGGTCTCCATAGCCCAGTACCACAGCGAACGAGGTCAGTCTCCATAGCCCAGTACCACAGCGAGCGGTGTCAGTCTCCATAGCCCAGTACCACAGCGAGCGTGGTCAGTCTTCATAGCCCAGTACCACAGCGAGCGAGGTCAGTCTCCATAGCCCAGTACCACAGCGAGTGGTGTCGGTCTCCATAGCCCAGTACCACAGCGAGCGGTGTCAGTCTCCATAGCCCAGTACCACAGCGAGCGGTGTCGGTCTCCATAGCCCAGTACCACAGCGAGCGTGGTCAGTCTCCATAGCCCAGTACCACAGCGAGCGGTGTCGGTCTCCATAGCCCAGTACCACAGCGAGCGGCGTCGGTCTCCATAGCCCAGTACCACAGCGAACGGTGTCGGTCTCCATAGCCCAGTACCACAGCGTGCGGTGTAGGTCTCCATAGCCCAGTACCACAGCGAGCAGGGCTCGGGTCTCCATAGCCCAGTACCACAGCGAGCAGGGCTCGGGTCTCCATAGCCCAGTACCACAGCGAGCGGGGCTCGGGTCTCCATAGCCCAGTACCACAGCGAGCGGTGTCGGTCTCCATAGCCCAGTACCACAGCGAGCGAGGTCTCCATAGCCCAGTACCACAGCGAGCGGTGTTGGTCTCCATAGCCCAGTACCACAGCGAGCGGTGTTGGTCTCCATAGCCCAGTACCACAGCGAGCGTGGTCAGTCTCCATAGCCCAGTACCACAGCGAGCGGGGCTCGGGTCTCCATAGCCCAGCACCACAGCGAGCGAGGTCTCCATAGCCCAGTACCACAGCGAGCGGGGCTCGGGTCTCCATAGCCCAGTACCACAGCGAGCGGAGTCAGTCTCCATAGCCCAGTACCACAGCAAGCGGGGCTCGGGTCTCCATAGCCCAGTACCACAGCGAGCGGTGTCAGTCTCCATAGCCCAGTACCACAGCGAGCGAGGTCTCCATAGCCCAGTACCATAGCGAGCGAGGTCGGTCTCCATAGCCCAGTACCACAGCGAGCGGTGTCAGTCTCCATAGCCCAGTACCACAGCGGGCGGGGCTCGGGTCTCCATAGCCCAGTACCACAGCGAGCGTGGTCAGTCTCCATAGCCCAGTACCAGAGCGATCGGTGTCGGTCTCCATAGCCCAGTAGCCACAGCGAGCGGTGTCAGTCTCCATAGCCCAGTACCACAGCGAGCGAGGTCTCCATAGCCCAGTACCACAGCGAGCGGTGTCGGTCTCCATAGCCCAGTACCACAGCGAGCGGTGTCGGTCTCCATAGCCCAGTACCACAGCGAGCGAGGTCTCCATAGCCCAGTACCACAGCGAGCGGTGTCGGTCTCCATAGCCCAGTACCACAGCGAGCGGTGTCGGTCTCCATAGCCCAGTACCACAGCGAGCGAGGTCAGTCTCCATAGCCCAGTACCACAGCGAGCGAGGTCAGTCTCCATAGCCCAGTACCACACCGAGCGTGGTCAGTCTCCATAGCCCAGTACCAGAGCGATCGGTGTCGGTCTCCATAGCCCAGTACCACAGCGAGCGGTGTCGGTCTCCATAGCCCAGTACCACAGCGAGCGAGGTCAGTCTCCATAGCCCAGTACCACAGCGAGCGAGGTCAGTCTCCATAGCCCAGTACCACAGCGAGCAGGGCTCAGGTCTCCATAGCCCAGTACCACAGCGAACGGTGTCGGTCTCCATAGCCCAGTACCACAGCGAGCGGTGTCGGTCTCCATAGCCCAGTACCACAGCGAGCGGTGTCGGTCTCCATAGCCCAGTACCACAGCGAGCGGTGTCAGTCTCCATAGCCCAGTACCACAGCGAACGGTGTCGGTCTCCATAGCCCAGTACCACAGCGAACGGTGTCGGTCTCCATAGCCCAGTACCACAGCGATCGGTGTCGGTCTCCATAGCCCAGTACCACAGCGAGCTGTGTCGGTCTCCATAGCCCAGTACCACAGCGAGCGAGGTCTCCATAGCCCAGTACCACAGCGAGCGGGGCTCGGGTCTCCATAGCCCAGTACCACAGCGAGCGGGGCTCGGGTCTCCATAGCCCAGTACCACAGCGAGCGGTGTCGGTCTCCATAGCCCAGTACCACAGCGAGCGAGGTCTCCATAGCCCAGTACCACAGCGAGCGGTGTCGGTCTCCATAGCCCAGTACCACAGCGAGTGAGGTCTCCATAGCCCAGTACCACAGCGAGCGTTGTTGGTCTCCATAGCCCAGTACCACAGCGAGCGTGGTCAGTCTCCATAGCCCAGTACCACAGCGAGCGGTGTCAGTCTCCATAGCCCAGTACCACAGCGAGCGAGGTCAGTCTCCATAGTCCAGTACCACAGCGAGCGGTGTCAGTCTCCATAGCCCAGTACCACAGCGAGCGGTGTCAGTCTCCATAGCCCAGTACCACAGCGATCGGTGTCAGTCTCCATAGCCCAGTACCACAGCGAGCATGGTCCGTCAGTTAACCCATCGAGCTGTCACGGAGCCAGGTAACTAATAGTTAATAAAGTCCGACAATCTCCTCGGAGCGGCTCCCGATCCACACCGTAACTTCACCGGAAGTGCGACGTAAGCACACAGATTCCAGTGAAGTTATGGCGGTGGAGCAGGAGAAGCTACAAGGAAATTCCCGGCCAAGATTAGGCAAAAAACTGCGAACAAAAGCACTGGGGTTTATTTCTGGAGGGACAGAATTGAAAAGCAGAGAAGTTATGTTAAAAAGAAAAAGAAAGTCTTGTATTTCTACAGCGCCTTTCACAACATCAGGATGTCCCAAAGCATTTTACAGCCAATGAAGTCCTTTTTAAGTGTATTCATTGTTGTAATTTTGGAACCTTGTCTAGAACCTTGGCTAGACCACACTTGGAGCACTCTGAACAGTTTTGGTCTCCATATTATAAAAAGGATATTGAAACACTGGAAAAAGTGCAAAAAAGATTTACTAGAATGATACCAGAACTGAGAGGTTATAACTATCTGGAAAGACTGAACAGGCTGGGGATCTTTTCTCTAGAAAAGAGAAGGCCGAGGGGTGACCTGATAGAGGTCTTTAATATGATGGAAGTGTTCAATAGGGTAGACATAGAGAAGATGTTTCCATCTGTGGGGAGACCAGAACTAGAGGCCATAAATATAAGATAGTCACTAATAAATCCAATAGGGAATTCAGGAGAAACTTCTTTACCCAGAGAGTGGTGAGAATGTGGAACTCGTTACCACAGGGAGTGGTTGTGGCGAATAGTATAGATACATTTAAGGGGACGCTGGATAAACACATGAGGGAGAAGGGAATCGAGGGATATGTGGATGGGGTGAGATGAGGTAGATGTTGGGAGGAGGCTCGTGTCTATAACACAGATCCACAGTGTTGGTGAATCTTCTCACTCCCCTCCCCCTCCCTGTTGGACTCCCTCCCCACCCCCCGCCCCCAGGCACTGTCATCATCTGAAACCTGGCCATTATTTGCACAGTTAACCATCTCTTGTTTAATAAAACTGTTGGACTATAACCTGGTGTTGTGCGACTTCTCATTTTTGTCCACCCCAGTCCAACACCGGCATCTCCGCATCATCTCTTGTTAAGTAAGACTTGGTTACTACAAAAACTGGGGTCCCTCTCAGCTGCCAGTGCCCATCACTCTGGGTTTTGTGAGGTGTCTTGTCTGTTGTTTAAGTGGAGTCCACCCATCCTGTAATGGCTCGCCCCAATGTACAATTTATTTTGTATATAAAGAGACGTGACATGGGCTGCATTCGATTCCAAGTCCCAGAGGTGAAAGGACCTTGTTCGCTCTCCCTACATCACCTAAAATTAGAGAGAAATCAGGAAGCACTTTTTCACACAAAGGGTAGCGGAAATCTAGGACTCTCTCCCCCAAAAAAAGCTTGTGGGTGCTCAGGGTCAATTGGAGCTTTCAAAACTGAGAGTGATAGATTTTTGTTGGGTAAGGGTATCGAGGGATACGGAGCAAAGGCAGGTAAATGGAGTTGAGGGGCGGATCAGCCATGATCTGATTGAATAGTGGGACAGGCTCGAGGGGCTGAATGGCCTCCTGTTGCTATGTTCCTATCAACCAGGGCTGGATTTAAACCCTGATGTGTGTGAATGATCAATCTGCAAGCACAGTGTCTGAAACTAGTCATTTCTGAAGCAATTTCAAAAGAAATACATTTGTTTTTTTTTGTCCCTTTCAGGGTCACATTCGGATTGTTTGTTAAACTATCACTCCGTGTGAGAAATACAATCTCCTCACCTTAAACACAGGTCCACATCAATTGCCGCTGATACCAGGAGCCAGCTTATGCTTCCCACTGGATAATGAGTGAAGTATACTTGTCTTGGCCAGCTCACGGGGCTGGATATTTCCCCCAGGATATTCACTCCGGGGGTTTTAGGTGATAGCCAATAGGATCATTTACTGTCGTGTAGAGCGAGGTGTTGCCGAGGTAATGAGGTAACGCAGATTGTGCAAGCTACAATTAATCTGTGCATCGGGGTGTTGTGTGAGTGACAGTTTACACACCCGGCCCACTCTCAGCATGTCTGGGAACAGAAACCCCTCCTTACAGCTCAATCCCATATCCATGAGGGATCAGAATTTCTGCAGATTTGGTTAGGATTCTAACTGGTTGTCCTATCTCTGCAACTTCCTCCAGCCCCACAACCCTCCCAGATCTCTGCGTTCCTCCAATTCTGCTCTTCTGCGCATCCCCGATTTCCATCGCTCCACCATTGGCGGCCGCGCCTTCAGCTGCCTGGGCCCTGGAATTCCCTCCCTAAACCGCTCCACCTCTTGAACTCTCGCTCCTCCTTTAAGACGCTCCTTCAAACATTCCTCTGTGACCAAGCTTTTGGTCACCTGCCCTAATATCTCCTCATGTGGCTCGCTGTCAGGTTTTCTGTGATAATCGCTCCTGTGAAGTGCCTTGGGGACATTTTACTGTTGGAGAAGACAAGTTACTGCTGAGAGAGTGCCAGGAATATGAATGATATTTTACTGTCAGATGGCAGTGGCAGACAGAGCTGGAGACAGGTTTTACTGCAGATCCGATTCCTCCGGTAGCTTCACCCTAAAGAATGATCCCACCGCATTTAATCAGGAACGGTTGAATTTATTGCGAGCCTGCAGACGGTCTGTCTCGTTGTGTGGATGATAGCGTCGTGCCTCTCGCTGGCCACGCTTGTTCTGTGCTGGCGAGTGAATAAGGAAGGTTTACTCCGCTCACGGACTAGGGGCTGCCAACTCTCCGGGATTGCCCTGGAGTCTCCAGGAGTTGAAGATTAATCTCCCGGACATGGCAGAAACCCGGGAGATAAATCAGAGGGGCTTTAAAAAAAACCAGTATTTTTAAACATTTTCTTTGACCACTTTTGTTTATTAGTTATTAAAATATTGGCGATTTGGGGGAAAAAAAGGCCGTTTGACGGACAGTGAGGAATCATCCAATCGGCTAACGCAAAGTCTATTTGCTTTCCAATTGGCTGGGGAAGGCGGAGCTCCACGAGGATGAACGACCAATGGGGGGAGAGTGGGGGGGGGTGTGGGGGGGTGGGGGGGCGGAGCTGCGTGAGGATGGACATGTCTGGTGACCAATGGGGGGGAGTGGGGGGGGGGGGCGGAGCTGTGTGAGGATGGACATGTCTGGTGACCAATGGGGGGGGGTGGGGGCGGAGCTGCGTGAGGATGGACGTGTCTGGTGACCAATAGGGGGGAGAGTGGGGGAGGGGGCGGAGTTCCATGAGGATGGACGTGTCTGGTGACCAATGGGGGGAGAGTGGGGGGGGGGGGCGGAGCTCCGTGAGGATGGACGTGTCTGGTGACCAATGGGGGGGAGAGTGGGGGGCGGGGTGGCTGGAGACAGGAGGTCAAGTGATGAAACCTCCAGGAATACGTCCAATCAGAGTTGGTGACCCGAGCCTGAGGGAACAATAAAACTGAATCTATGGCGAGTGACCAGTCCTGGTCAAGACAAAGGGTGCCGAAATCTAACGGCCGTCCGCGATCTGCTCGATTGGTTCATGTGGCCGCTGCTCCATTTAAAGAGAGAAAATAAACGACTTTGCAGCAGTTTTCCTACAATCGGGAATTGCCTGACCAATACTCGCGGGCGTGTGCTGGAGGTGTCGTTCAGCGACTCAGGCACTTTGTCCAACGAATCTCTGAACCGTACAGACTGGGAAGTCACCAGGCCTGTTTCCCAGTCTGTCCCGGGTTCGCTAGTCTCAGGCAGGACAGTGCTTGACCTCTTCTGATCCATGTGTCAGCCGTGGCTCAGTGGGTAGTGCTTCTTGCCTCTGATCCTGAATGTCCCACAAGAGACTTGAGCACAAAAAGTAGCCTCACTGTTATTTTGACAGCAAATTCTGGCCTGTTGTTTCCTTATGTTCCTCCCAAGAGCAGACAACACCTCCTCCCTCACACCTTGCATGCCTCCATCTTTAGGCCGCCTTCATTCCTTTATCTCACTGTCTCCTCTCACCTCAAACTGAACTCCCACTTCTCCATTTCTAAAGCTGCCTCCATTTTTTGTGCCTAACATTTCTTTTACCCTCAGCAGTTAGTAACTCTCTCCTGAAAGATCTCCCAGAGTTGACTGCGGCTCCCTTACCTGGGGAAGCTCCCCCAGACCCTCTCTCACACTCTGAAGACATGCTGGTGTTGATCCTGATGTGTGACGGGTGTCAGAGAATCAGCAGCCTGTTTTACATCTCTCCCCCGAGTTATATCCGTTGAAGCTTAATAGATATAGAAATGGGGAGAGATGTGAAACGGGCTGTGTACCAGTTATCCAAATGTGAAGTTATCCACTTTGGTAGGAAAAATAGAAAAGCAGAGTATTTTTTAAATGGTGAGAGATTGGGAAATGTTGGTGTTCAGAGAGACCTGGGTGTCCTTGTACACGTATCACTGAAAGTTAACATGCAGGCACAGCAAGCAATTAGTAAAGCAAATGGTATGTAGGCCTTTATTACAAGAGGATTTGAGTATAAGAGTAAAGATGTCTTACTGCAATTATATAGGGCCCTGGTGAGACCACACCTGGAGTATTGTGTACAGTTTTGGTCTCCATACCTAAGGAAGGATATACTTGCGATAGAAGGAGTGCAACGAAGGTTCACCAGACTGGTTCCTGGGATGGGGGGATTGTCCTATGAGGAGAGATTGAGTAGACTCGGCCTATATTCTCCAGAGTTGAGAAGAATGAGAGGTGATCTCATTGAAACAAACAAAATTCTTACAGGGCTTGACAGGGTAGATGCAGGGAGGATGTTTCCCCTGGCTGGGGAGTCTAGAACCAGGGGTCATAGTCTCAGAATAAGGGGTCGACCATTTAGGACTGAGATGAGGAGAAATTTCTTCACTCAGAGGGTGGTGAATCTTTAGAATTCTCTACCCCAGAGGGCTGTGGAGGTTCAGTCGTTGAGTATATTCAAGACAGAGATCAATGGATTTTTGGATATTAAGGGAATCAAGGGATATGGGGATAATGGAGGAAAGTGGAGATGAGGTAGAAGATCAGCCATGATCTTATTGAATGGCGGAGCAGGCTCGAGGGGCCGAATGGCCGACTCCTGCTCCTATTTCTTATACTCACTCACACCTGTTTACACTGTCACACAAAGTCAAGCTCGACCCTGGGGTCAGGTTCCACATGTATGCTGACGACACCCAACTCTACCTCACCACCACCTCTCTCAACCCTTCCACTGCCTCTGTGTTGAAATACTGTTTGTCGGAGCCACAATTTACTCCAATTAAACATCGGGAAGTCTGAAGCCATTGTCTTCGGTCCTCGCCACAATCCCAGCCACTGACTCCATCCCCCTCCCTGGCCACTGTCTCAGGCTAAAGCCGACTCTTCGCAACCTTGGCATCCTACTAGACCCTGAGCTGAGCTTCCGACCCCATATCTTCTTCATCACAAAGACCAGTTATTTCCACCTCCATAACATCGCCTGTCTCCGCCCTTGCCTTGGCCCACCTTGAAACCCTCATCCATGCATTTGTCCTTCTAGACACGACTATTCCAACGCACTCCTGACCGGCCTTCCACCTTCCACCCTCCGTAAGCTTGAGCTCATTAAAAACTCTGCTGCCCGTATCCTAACTCGCACCAAGTCTCGTTCACCTATCTCCCCTGTGCTCGCTGACCTACATTGGCTCTGGGTCTGTCAACACCTCAATTTTAAAATTCTCATCCTTGTGTTTAAAGCCCTCCATGGCCTCGCCCCTCCCTATCTCTGTAACCTCCTCCAGCCCTACCACCCTCCCAGAGCTCCCCATTCCTTTGCTCCACCATTGGCGGCCGTGCCTTCAGCTGCCTGGGCCGTAAGCTCTGGAATTCCCTCCCTAAACCTCTCCGCCTCTCTCTCCTCCTTTAAGATGCTGCTTAAAACCATTTCTTCAACCAAGCTTTTGGTCACCCATCTCAATCTCTCCTTTGTGTTAATGTTCATGATTTCCTTACGCCCCTGTGAAGCACCTTGGGACTTTTTGTTACATTAAAGGCGCCATAAAAATGCCAGCTGCTGCTGTCATCGCACCATCTCTCACTCAAACTCACAGCCTAGAAACTGGATCACGGTCGAATCTTTATACATTGTTTTGGGGGCAGCCTCCAATGGTCCCTTTCACCGCTGTGCCCCTGAGAAGACCGACCACAGTGTGCCCAGCTCATAAAAACATAAGAATTAGGAGCAGGAGTCGGCCATACGGCCCCTCGAGCCTGCTCCGCCATTCAGTAAGATCATGGCTGATCATTGACCTCAACTCCACTTTCCCGCCCGATCCCCATATCCCTTGATTCCCCTAGAGTCCAAAAATCTATCGATCTCAGCCTTGAATATAAACGATTCAGCATCCACAGCCCTTTGGGATAGAGAATTCCAAAGATTTACAACCCTCTGAGTGAAGAAATTCCTCCTCATCTCAGTCTTAAATGGGCGACCCCTTATCCTGAGACTATGTCCCCTAGTTCTAGACACTCCAGCCAGGGGAAACAACCTCTCAGCATCTACCCTGTCAAACCACCCTCAGAATCTTATATGTTTCAATGAGATCACCTCTCATTCTTCTAAACTCCAGAGAGTATAGGCCCATTCTACTCAATCTCTCCTCATAGGACAGCCCTCTCACCCCAGGGATCATTCTAGTACACGCTGCGGTCAGTCACAGACAAAAGTTACCAAGTGACCTGACAGGCCCCCGATTTTCACAAGCAATGGGCCTCGCGCCAGTTTAAGGTGGGCTCGCTGGGTGATGAGTTATCAGCTGAAGACGAGATCTGCCTCATCTGTGATGCTTACTATAGTGGAATAGCCAGCCAACACTCACTGTCCAGGCTCACCCGTGAGGAACAGTCCATTGGACGCGATACTGAGGGGCACCCAGAATCCAAGGGACCGTCCCCTAGTGAAGGCTCTGCAGTTGGAAAGGTGGGGAGAGAGCCCTAAAATACTCCGGCTCGCTGTCGGGGGATGGAGCGGGGGTGTCTGGGTGAGGGTGCTCAGACCCCCGGTGATGGGGGGGGATGGAGCGGGGGTGTCTGGGTGAGGGTGCTCAGACCCCCGCTGATGGGGGGGGATGGAGCGGGGGTGTCTGGGTGAGGGTGCTCAGACCCCCGCTGATGGGGGGGGATGGAGCGGGGGTGTCTGGGTGAGGGTGCTCAGACCCCCGGTGATGGGGGGGGATGGAGCGGGGGTGTCTGGGTGAGGGTGCTCAGACCCCCGGTGATGGGGGGGGATGGAGCGGGGGTGTCTGGGTGAGGGTGCTCAGACCCCCGGTGATGGGGGGGGATGGAGCGGGGGTGTCTGGGTGAGGGTGCTCAGACCCCCGCTGATGGGGGGGGATGGAGCGGGGGTGTCTGGGTGAGGGTGCTCAGACCCCCGCTGATGGGGGGGGATGGAGCGGGGGTGTCTGGGTGAGGGTGCTCAGACCTCCGCTGATGGGGGGCAGCAGCAATGTTCCTGTTAAGCTGTGTGGCCGCGCGGCGGTCTGGAGCTCCCGCGCAGCTGACTCACCGGCTTTTAAATGGAAAAACCGCACATGCGTGGGCAATCAAATGGGCAACGCACCCAAAAAAAATTCGAGGGAAGATTGGGCAGCGGGCTACAATATTCCCCCCAGTCGGTGATATTGGGGCAGTTACTGTCGCAGCTGTAAGATATCACTGTACTATTGAAAGCTGACAGACCAATCTGGAATGGCTGCTTAAATCGACTGTGACTAACGGTTCCTAAGCTGCATTAACTATTTGTCATCGTTAGTTTAATTTCATTAGTGTCGCTGAATTCCTTCTGCTCTCTGCTCCTGTACCTCGCCATTCATAATCCAGACAAGCTGATGGGCTAAAGATGTATTTGCAGTGGTCCCTCATGGGCACTCTGCACACGGCACAGGGTACAGGCATCAAGCACACCAGGGAAGGGCAGGGCTTCAGCCGGGAGCTCCGTCCCTGACGGGAGTAATCAGGGATTTTGAAAACGTCACAATACTAGGAGGGAGCAGGAAGGGAAGGGAGTGGAAGGGGGGAGGGGAGGTGGGAAGGAGTGGAAGGGGAGATGGGGAGGGAGTGGAAGGGAGTAGAGAAGGGAGCAGGAAGGCAAAGCAAGAGGAGAGGAGGGGGGAGAACAAGCGAAGAGGGGGACAGGGATGGGGGCAGCAGGAGAGGGAAGCAGGGTAGGAAACAGGAGGGAGGGAAGTAGTGAGGAGGAGGGGAGCAGGTATGGGGAATCTTTGGAATTCTCTACCCCAGAGAGCTGTGGAGGCGGAGTCATTGAAAATATTCAAGGCGGAGATCGACAGATTTTTGAAAAAGAGGGGAGTCAAGGGTTATAGGGAGCGGGCGGGAAAGTGGGGTTCAGGCCAAGATCAGACCAGCCATGATCTTATTGAATGGCGGAGCAGGCTCGAGGGGCCGAATGGCCTACTCCTGCTCCTATTCCTTATGTTCTTATGAGGGAGCAGGAGGGGAGAATGAGAAAGGGATGAGGGATGTGAGATGAGTGGAGTAGAGGGGGTCCACCTGAAGCTGCTGGAGTTGGCCTCCATTGGACAGTAGCCACCCTCCAATACCCCACCCAAGTGGCCACTCGGTGTGTGAGCAGAGATATTCAGTGCCAGCGGTATATTTGGCCATCACAATCTGTCCTCCCCCAACAGCCACACACATCAACTTCCCAGGGATCCCAGGCCGGTTTTTTTCATTGCCCCTCACCAATATCGTGGGCCTGAGGCCAATTCTAGCACTCCAACTGCTGCCATGGCTGATGTCAGCCAACTGACCGCAGGCTGCAGATCGAACCTGGTGCCTCCCGGCCTGGGAGCCTCACAAGCCCCCAGCACCGGCACCGGCCCTGGGCAGGAGTGGTGAAGCCAGCGTCCTGAGTCACCAAAACTGCAGCTCCGGGAACCGGGGGAACCGGGCGATGAGCACGTGTGAGTGTGAATGTGAGCGAGTGTAAGTGAGTGTGAGTGTAAGTGAGTGTGAGTGTAAGTGAGTGTGAGTGTAAATGAGTGTGAGTGTAAGGGAGTGTGAGTGTAAGTGAGTGTGAGTAAGTGAGTGTGAGTGTAAGGGAGTGTGAGTGTAAGCGAGTGTAAGTGAGTGTGAGTGTAAGTGAGTGTGAGTGTGAGTGTAAGCGAGTGTGAGTAAGTGAGTGTGAGTGTAAGGGAGTGTGAGTGTAAGCGAGTGTGAGTAAGTGAGTGTGAGTATAGGTGAGTGTGAGTAAGTGAGTGTGAGTGTAAGTGAGTGTGAGTGTAAGGGAGTGTGAGTGTAAGCGAGTGTAAGTGAGTGTGAGTGTAAGTGAGTGTGAGTGTGAGTGTAAGTGAGTGTGAGTGTAAGCGAGTGTGAGTAAGTGAGTGTGAGTGTAAGGGAGTGTGAGTGTAAGCGAGTGTGAGTAAGTGAGTGTGAGTATAGGTGAGTGTGAGTAAGTGAGTGTGAGTGTAAGTGAGTGTGAGTGTAAGGGAGTGTGAGTGTAAGTGAGTGTGAGTGTAAGGGAGTGTGAGTGTAAGCGAGTGTGAGTAAGTGAGTGTGAGTGTAAGGGAGTGTGAGTGTAAGCGAGTGTGAGTAAGTGAGTGTGAGTATAGGTTAGTGTGAGTAAGTGAGTGTGAGTGTAAGGGAGTGTGAGTGTGAGCGAGTGTGAGTAAGTGAGTGTGAGTGCAAGCGAGTGTGAGTAAGCGAGTAGTGTGAGTGTAAGGGAGTGTGAGTAAGCGAGTGTGAGTGTAAGTGAGTGTGAGTGTAAGCGAGTGTGAGTAAGCGAGTGTGAGTGTAAGTGAGTGTGAGTGTAAGCGAGTGTGAGTAAGCGAGTGTGAGTGTAAGTGAGTGTGAGTGTAAGCGAGTGTGAGTAAGCGAGTGTGAGTGTAAGTGAGTGTGAGTGTAAGTGAGTGTGAGTGTAAGCAAGTGTGAGTTTTTTCAAGGAGGCTAAACGATGGGCCCCGTTGCCATTCGGAGTTAATATTAATTTGCGGTGACAGTGGGGAGTGAAGCTAGCAATATCCATCTGTGTGATTGATGAGTGAGAGCAAGGGTTACAGTCAGAGTTTCTCAAGGCCGGCTAGTCTGCCTTTTTAGGCATTCGAATAATCAGTCACAACGTTACACTCAATCTTTGACCTAATGGTGGGTTTTATTAAAATCCTGACACTTGTAATGGGCCCCTTGCGGAAGTGGAGGAGGTCCAGCTGACAGGTTAAAGTGGACCAGATCCCCCCAACATTCGGAATTAAAACACTGGCTCCCGGTCCAGCAATGCCTCGATTTCAAAATTCTCATCCGTGTTCAAAATCCCTCCATAGCCTCGCCCCTCCCTATCTCCGTAACCTTCTCCGGCCCCACAACCCTCCGAGATCTCTGCACTCCTCCAATTCTGGCCTCTTGCGCTTCCCCGATTTCCATCGCTCCACCATTGGTGGCTGTGCCTTCAGCTGCCTGGGCCCTAAGCTCTAGATTTCCCTCTCTAAACTTCTCTGCCCCTTTACCTCTCTTTGCTCCTTAAAGACGCTCCTTAAAACCTACCTCTTTGACCAAGCGTTTGGTCACCTGTCCTAATATCTCCTTAAGTGGTTCGGTGTCAAATCTTTGTCTGATTTACGCTCCTGTGAAGCGCCTTGGGACGTTTTACTATGTTAAAGGCGTTGTATAAATACAAGTTGTTGTTATTGAGGGGAGATCCGGCTGAAATCCCCCAACACAGAGGAGGTTGGGAGAAAGGATTAGCTAGATGTTTTTTACAACGGAGAGAGGAGATTCAGCACAAGGCTGAAGGTTGGAGAGTCAGAGCGTGGATTTACAGTGAAGATATCAGGGTGGGAATAAGACATACCGCAGAAGTAAAGGCAGGCACAAGGGAAAAAGGAAAAGGAAGAGGTAGACTAAAGAGTTGGGAGCAGTGTGATGGCGGGTGTGCCAGGGTTTGGGGTGATGAGGACTTGCAGACAATGAGCATGAGGGCGAAGTGGGAGAGGAGTCTGGTACCAGCACAGTGAGAAAGCTCTTCTCCAGTCATGGGCATCTGCTCTGGTCAGGCGAGTACTGACGGTTCACTGCTCCCACATCATCAGTACATCCTGCTCTCTCCCTCAACCCTCTTCCTCCCCACCTTCAGATCCCCGGCTCAAATCCATCTCTTTCACTCTTCATTTCTCCTTCTCCACCCAAATTTTTCTCTCCTGTTTCCTGCTCTGTTCACTCTCTCCGGTTAAAGGTTTCCATTATAGGGAAGTTGCTGAGATCTGTTCGAACCCTCGGGAAGGGACAGGCTGGGAGTGGGGGGCAAATCAGACTCTCAGACCTCATTGAAACCCATCGGGAGAGACATGAGCTGAACACCAAGTCAAACGGGCTGTGCGGAAAGCTGGGATAGAAACATGAGCTGACGACTAACATCCCCGACAATAATTCTGGGCGATTAGGACCCGTGTAACTGGGACAAGCTGTCGAGAGAACAATTACTAACTTGTAACTATGCAATGATTGGATTAATGAACAGTGTTCACCTCTGGCAGAGTAACAATGAGATGTAGAGGAAAGAGTAACACTTCACTTGTGCAATCCCACATTCTAATAGGTATCAGCCGTGGCTCAGTGGGTGGCATCCTCGCCTCTGAGTCAGAAGGTTGTGGGTTCAAGTCCCACTCCAGAGACTTGAGCACAAAAATCGAGGCTGACACTCCCAGTGCAGTGCTGAGGAAGCGCTGCACTGTCGGAGGGGCAGTACTGAGGGAGCGCTGTACTATCGGAGGGGCAGTACTGAGGGAGCGCTGCACTTTCGGAGGGGCAGTACTGAGGGAGTGCTGCACTGTCGGAGGGTCAGCACTGAGGGAGCGCTGCACTGTCAGAGGGGAAGTACTGAGGAAGCGCTGCAGTGTCGGAGGTGCAGTACTGAGGGAGTGCTGCACTGTCGGAGGGACAGTACTGAGAGAGTGCTGCAATGTCGGAGCGGCAGAACTGAGGGAGCGCCGCACTGTCGGAGGGGCAGTACTGAGGGAGTGCCGCACTGTCGGAGGGGCAGTACTGAGAGAGTGCTGCACTGTCGGAGGGGCAGTACTGAGAGAGTGCTGCACTTTCAGAGGGGAAGTACTGAGGGAGCGCTGCACTGTCGGAGGGGCAGTACTGAGGGAGTGCCGCACTGTCGGAGGGGCAGTACTGAGGGAGCGCCGCACTGTCGGAGGGGCAGTACTGAGGGAGCGCTGCACTGTCGGAGGGGCAGTACTAAGGGAGCGCTGCACTGTCGGAGCGGCAGTACTGAGGGAGCGCCGCACTGTTGGAGGGGCAGTACTGAGGGAGCGCCGCATTGTCGGAGGGGCAGTAGTAAGGGAGCGCCGCACTGTCGGAGGGGCAGTACTGAGGGAGCGCTGCATTGTCGGGGGGGCAGTACTGAGGGAGGGGCAGTACTGAGGGAGTGCCGCACTGTCGGAGGGGCAGTACTGTCGGAGGGGCAGTACTGAGGGAACGCCGCACTGTTGGAGGGGCAGTAGTAAGGGAGCGCCGCACTGTCGGAGGGGCAGTACTGAGGGAGCGCCGCATTGTCGGAGGGGCAGTACTGAGGGAGCGTTGCACTGTCGGAGGGGCAGTACTGAGGGAGCGCTGCACTGTCGGAGGGGTAGTACTGAGGGAGTGCCGCACTGTCGGAGGGGCAGTACTGAGAGAGTGCTGCACTGTCAGAGGGGAAGTACTGAGGGAGCGCTGCACTGTCGGAGGGGCAGTACTGAGGGAGTGCCGCACTGTCGGAGGGACAGTACTCAGGGATCGCCGCACTGTCGGAGGGACAGTACTGAGGGAGTGCCGCACTGTCGGAGGGGCAGTACTGAGGGAGTGCCGCACTGTCGGAGGGGCAGTACTGAGGGAGCGCTGCACTGTCGGAGGGGCAGTACTGAGGGAGTGCCGCACTGTCGGAGGGACAGTACTCAGGGATCGCCGCACTGTCGGAGGGACAGTACTGAGGGAGCGCCGCACTGTCGGAGGGGCAGTACTGAGGGAGCGCCGCACTGTCGGAGGGGCAGTACTGAGGGAGTGCCGCACTGTCGGAGGGGCAGTACTGAGGGAGTGCCGCACTGTCGGAGGGACAGTACTGAGGGAGCGCCGCACTGTCGGAGGGGCAGTACTGAGGGAGCGCCGCACTGTCGGAGGGGCAGTACTGAGGGAGCGCCGCACTGTCGGAGGGGCAGTACTGAGGGAGTGCCGCACTGTCGGAGGGGCAGTACTGAGAGAGTGCTGCAATGTCGGAGGGGCAGTACTGAGGGAGTGCCGCACTGTCGGAGGTGCAGTACTGAGAGAGTGCTGCACTGTCGGAGGGGCAGTACTGAGAGAGTGCTGTACTGTCAGAGGGGAAGTACTGAGGGAGCGCTGCACTGTCAGAGGGGCAGTACTGAGGGAGCGCTGCACTGTCGGAGGGGCAGTACTGAGGGAGTGCCGCACTGTCGGAGGGGCAGTACTGAGGGAGCGCTGCACTGTCGGAGGGGCAGTACTGTTCCAATGAAGCTCAACGTAAGCTCGAGGAACAGCACCACATCTTTCGATTAGACACTTTACAGCCTTCTGGACTCAACATAGAGTTCAACAATTTCAGACCATAACCTCTGCCCCTATTCTTTTTCTTTTTTTTCCCATTTATTTTATTTATTATATATTTTTTTTCTCTCTCCCACTTGGCAGCTGTCTTTCATTCTGCCAGTGCCATTTACACAAATCATCTAGAGCCATATTTTGTTTCTTAACTTGTCCCATTACCATCTCCATTTGCCTTGCACCATCTCTTAATGTCTCTTAATCTCTCCTGCCTTCCATCCTATCACAGACCTTCCCTTTTGTTCTTTCCTCCCCACCCCCTTTCCCTGCCCCTACACTTGCTTAAAAACCTGTTCCATCTCCAACTTTTTCCAGTTCTGACGGAGGGTCATCGACCTGAAAGGTTAACTCTGTTTCTCTCTCCACAGATGCTGCCTGACCTGCTGAGTATTTCCAGCATTTTCTGTATTTATTTCATTTCTGAACAGAATTCGTTTGATTTAAATTATTATTAAGGAACTGCCATTTTGTAATGTATTCCCGTTACCTTTAGACTAATTATGGGTAAGATAAAAATCTATTTTGACATATAGATTATTTTAGGCTGTGTTTTACTTGAGGATTTCAACAAAGTTTTGGAATTTATATTTCAAAGATGAAATAGATTTTTGATAGTGGAATTTCTCTGGCCAGTTAATGGGCTATTGATTTAACAATTGATGTATGGCCATGAATCTTTAAAGAGGGAGCTTTCTGCTGAATGAGTGAGAGAAATCAGGACTGTGAAAAATTGGGCAGATTAAAAGCAAATCTTTGAAATGCTAAACATCTAAAATAATAACAAATTCTGCAAATATCTGAAAGAGTTTGACAACCTTCACAATATTTTGACTCAGCTACGCGTATTTTAAAAGTGAGTTACTATTCCCAAGAGTTACATCAACCGATAACCTTCAGGTTTCGTAAAGACTAAACTGGAGGTTTTTGATTGATTGGAAATGTGTTTTATAATCAATTCAATTTACATCAGTGATGTTCGCCTAATTAACATAATTCAGCCACACTGTCCCTGATCACCATGACATTCAAGCAGCAAGGTTCTGTGAGCGGAGTACATCTTTATGACTTTATTAATGGCAATATGATTCTACAGGTAGATCTTCATCTCCACCATCTGAGTGCAAAGCATCATCCTGGGGACGGCACATTGCAGCCGGTGAGTCTACATTCTGATGGTCGAACGGGGCTTGGTGCGAGTTAGGACACGGGCAGCAAGGTCCCACAAACAGCAACGTAATAATGACCAGATCATCTGTTTTAAGGTGTTGATTGAGGGATAAATATTGGCCAGAACATCGGGGAGAACATCTCTGCTCTTCTTTGAATAGTGCCATGGGATATACAGGCACAGCTATACAGAATCAAGCTCCCTCTACACCGTCCCATCAAACACTCCCAGGGCAGGCACAGCACGGGGTTAGATACAGAGTAAAGCTCCCTCTACACTGTCCCATCAAACACTCCCAGGGCAGGTACAGCACGGGTTAGATACAAAGTAAAGCTCCCTCTACACTGTCCCATCAAACACTCCCAGGGCAGGTACAGCACGGGTTAGATACAGAGTAAAGCTCCCTCTACACTGTCCCATCAAACACTCACAGGGCAGGTACAGCACGGGTTAGATACAGAGTAAAGCTCCCTCTACACTGTCCCATCAAACACTCCCAGGGCAGGTACAGCATGGGTTAGAAACAGAGTAAAGCTCCCTCTACACTGTCCCATCAAACACTCCCAGGGCAGCTACAGCACGGGTTAGATACAGAGTAAAGCTCTCTCTACACTGACCCATCAAACACTCCCAGGGCAGCTACAGCACGAGTTAGATACAGAGTAAAGCTCTCTCTACACTGACCCATCAAACACTCCCAGAACAGGTACTGTTATACACTGCCCTGCACTATTGCACATGGTCCTGCACTATTATGCACTGTCTTGCACTATCATACACTGTCCTGCACTATTATGCACTGCCTTGCACTATTATGCACTGCCCTGCACTATTATTTACTGTCTTGCACTATTATGCACGGTCTTACACTATTATGCACTATTTGCACTATTATACACTGCCTTTCACTATTATGCACTGTCCTGCAGTATCATATACTGCCTTGCACTATTATATACTGTCCTGCAGTATTATACAATGTATTGCACTATTATGCACCGTCTTGCACTATTATACACTGCCTTGCACTATTATACACGGCCTCGCATTATTATGCACTGTCTTGCACTATAATACACTGTCTTGCAATATTATACATTGTCCTGCACTATTATGCACTGCCTTACACTATTATACATTGTCCTGCGCTACTATGCACTGCCTTGCACTGTTATATACCGTCCTGCACTATTATGCACTGTATTGCACTATTATGCACTGTCCTGCACTCTTCTACATTGTCTTGCACTTTTATGCACTGTCTTGCACTATTATGCACTGCTCTGCACTATTATACACTGTCTTGCACGTCTTGCACTATAATGCACTCTCCGAGAAGCTGCATAGATTGTAATCTCGTGAAGTGAGCCTGGGCTCTGTTTTCAGATCAGTCGGAGTGTCGATTCATTTTCCAAACAATCACAGTGAGCTGTTTCAAACCATCTGCAACTCGTCAACTAGATCCCCTTTGTTTTTATGAATTAAACATGCAAGTTAAAATGGAGAAGAGTGGCTTTGTTCATTAATCTTAAATAACCCGAGGCCATTTTTAGAAAATGGGTTTTAATCTGATTCAGTTTCCAATTAGAATCCCTAACAGTGTGCCTTGTCTGCCTGTGATCATTGTGTC
Source organism: Squalus acanthias (assembly GCA_030390025.1). NCBI lineage: Eukaryota > Metazoa > Chordata > Chondrichthyes > Squaliformes > Squalidae > Squalus > Squalus acanthias. Next base: position 24,369,900 of record CM059430.1, on the reverse strand, counting down.
AATAGCGATGTAGCCAGTTAGTGCCGCTTCGCCGAACTTGCTTACAGATTACAGCTGTGGCTTTAGTTGTGTGATTTAGTGAGCCGCTCACGGTTAACTCCTGTACCTCTCGGATCCAATTCCCTTAGGACACTAATTGGGCCGGTGATGGATGCTGAAGTGGGACAACTGCTGTAGGTAGCTTTCATCAGGCGGCTAAACGGTTCCACAATAGACCAAGCGGGGAAAGTCGCAACTCCGGCATTCCCTCAGGGAGCGACTGCAGGAAAAGACTTCCTGCTGCAAACCCTTCACTGACTTGTGCTCTCAACCGGAGCAGGTTGTGCTGGAGGAGATGAGTTGGGGGAAGTACCTCCGGCAGAGACAAGAAAGCTATCGACTGGTTCACCGAAAACCGCGCAGATGGACAAACTAACAGTCTCCGCACCAACACTTTGTTTAACGGGTCAGACACATCCACTTACATCCAATTTCATTACCTAAAAGGCCAAATGAGGCCATTTGGCATTTGGTGTTCAGTTAATATAAGAACATAAGAAATAGGAGCAGGAGTCGGCCATAGGGCCCCTCGAGCCTGCTCTGCCATTCAATAAGATCATAGAAACATAGAATCTAGGAGCAGGAGTAGGCTATTCAGCCCATCGAGCCTGCTCCACCATTCAATACGATCATGGCTGATCATCCAAATCCAGTACCCTGTCCCTGCTTTAATCCCCACAGTACACATATCCCACCCTACCCCCGTAACCCCACGTATTTAATTCCCCCTAACATATCCCATCCTATCCCCATAACCCCACATATTTAATCCCCCCCTAACACTAAGGTTCAATTTATCATAGCCAAATCAACCTAACCCGCACATTTTTGGACTGTGGGAGGAAACCGGAGCACCCGGAGGAAACCCACGCAGACATGGGGAGAATGTGCAAACTCCACACAGACAGTCACCCAAGGTCAGATTCGAACCCGGGTCCCTGGCGCTGTGAGGCACCAGTGCTAACCACTATGCCACCGTGTTGCCCATGGCTGATCTTCAACCTCAACTCCACTTTCCTGCACCATCCCCATATCCCTTGATTCCCTTAATATCCAAAAATCTATGGATCTCTGTCTTGAATATACTCAATGACTGAGCCTCCACAGCCCTCTGGGGTAGGGAATTCCAAAGATTCACCACCCTCTGAGTGAAGAAATTTCTCCTCATTTCAGTCCTAAATGGCCGACCCCTTATTCTGAGACTGTGACCCCTGGTTCTAGATTCCCCAGCCAGGGGGAACATCCTCCCTGCATCTACCCTGTCAAACCCTGTAAGAATTTTGTAAGTTTCAATGAGATCACCTCTCATTCTTCTCAACTCTAGAGAATATAGGCCTAGCCTACTCAATCTCTCCTCATAGGACAATCCCCCCATCCCAGGAACCAGTCTGGTGAACGTTTATTGCACTCCCTCTATGGCAAGTACATCCTCCTTAGGTAAGGAGGCTAAAACTGTACACAGTACTCCAGGTGTGGTCTCACCAGGGCCCTATGTAATTGCAGTAAGACATCTTTACTCTTATACTCCAAACCCTTTGTAACAAAAGCTAACATACCATTTGCACCCCACTAGTTACAGCCTGCCAACACGAAAATGACCCGTTTATTCTTACTCTCTGATTTCTGTCCGTTAACCACTCTTCCTTCTCAGGTGGACGTAACTGATCCCATGGCACTATTATGAAGAGCAGGGGAGTTCTCCCCGGTGTCCTGGTCAATATTTATCCTTCAACCAACAACTAAAAACAGATTATCTGGTCATTATCACTTTGCTGTTTGCGGGAGCTTGCTGTGCACAAATTGGTTGGTGAGTCTCCTACATTACAACAGTGACTACACTTCAAAAATACTTCATTGGCTGTAAAGTGCTTTGGGATGTCCTGAGGTCATGAATGCCAGCCATGCCAGCGACGGCCACATCCGAAGAACAAATAAAAGCTAAATATACAGTTAAATTCTCTGTAGTGATCCACATCTGGAATCGGACCAAACAACTTCACGCTTGTTAAGCACAAAAGCACAATTCAGAAAAAAGCAAATTATATCGTGCCTCATTGGCTTTTAAACTGAGTATATATTTATCAAACCAATCATCTCATAAATAAGGAAAAACAAGCTCACTGAACCAGTAAGTGATAAACTCCACAACATCCCATTACATTCATCTCTCTCTTTAAAATGTTAAAACAATTCACAGATATTCTGTGGAGTCAGATTAGGAGTCACAAAAGAACTGGGCTCAGAGGGATTCCAGCAACGCAATCCTCTCCATACTAACTCAGGCATAAGCTGCACATCCTCCCAGTCACAGCACAAGCTTCAAACGCAACATACCCCTTCCCATTCCCTCCCATTGTACACAATGATGCGGAGATGCCGGTGTTGGACCGGGGTGGACAAAAGTGAGACGTCGCACAACACCAGGTTATAGTCCAACAGGTTTATTTGAAATGACAAGCTTTCAGAGCGGCTGCTCCTTCGTCAGGTGAAGTGAAGAAATACAAATGGGCACAGCATATATAGACAGAGAACAATGCCTGTGCAGAGAACAATTCCAGACGACTACAGTTAATCTTTCTAACTGCCTTTTATCACACCTCGGCAGAGAGACAATCACAGCAATCAAATCCAACCAGGTCAGTTAGGAAGGAAGACATTACATCAAAGACGATAGCAAAATACAACAAAGACAATGAGGTGGGGTCACAGGGGGTCTAATGTGTCAGATGCTGCAGTCTGTATGGAAAACCAAAAACTTTAAACTTTTTACTTTTTTTACTGGAAATCACATCTGTGAACAAGCCAATGACGACTCGAGTCTGGATGACTCTACGTCAGGTGGGGTTACATGTAGCGTGACATGAACGCGAGATCCCGGTTGAGGCCGTCCTCATGGGTGCGGAACTTGGCTATCAGTTTCTGCTCGATGATTTTGCGTTGTCGTGTGTCTCGAAGGCCGCCTTGGAGAACGCTTACCCAAAGATCCGAGGCTGAATAGACCTCCTCAGAAGGCGAACACGGGACACAACCAACAGAGTACCCTACGTCGTCCAGTACTTCCCCGGAGTGGAGAAACTACGCCATGTTCTTCGCAGCCTTCAACATGTCATCGATGATGACGAACACCTCACTAAGGCCATCCCCACGCCTCCACTACTCACCTTCAAACAGCCGCCTAACCTCAAAAGTACCATCGTTCGCAGCAAATTACCCAGCTTTCAGGAGAACAGCAACCACGACACCACACAACCCTGCCACAGCAACCTCTGCAAGACATGCCAGATCATCAACACAGATACCATCATCACACGTGAGGACACTACCCACCAGGTACATGGTACATACTCATGTGACTCGGCCAACGTTGTCTACCTTATACGTTGCAGGAAAGGATGCCCTGGAGCATGGTACATCGGCGAGACCATGCAGACACTGAGACAACATATGAACGGACACCGCGCAACAATCGCCAGGCAGGAGTGTTACCTCCCAGTCGGGGAACACTTCAGCAGTCAAGGACATTCAGCCTCGGATCTTCGGGTAAGCATTCTCCAAGGCGGCCTTCGAGACACACGACAACGCAAAATCATCGAGCAGAAACTGATAGCCAAGTTCCGCACCCATGAGGACGGCCTCAACCGGGAACTCGGGTTCATGTCATGCTACATGTAACCCCACCTGACGTAGAGTCATCCAGACTCGAGTCGTCGTTGGCTTGTTCACAGATGTGATTTCCAGTAAAAAAAGTAAAAAGTTTAAAGTTTTTGGTTTTCCATACAGACTGCAGCATCTGCCACATTAGACCCCCTGTGACCCCACCTCATTGTCTTTGTTGTATTTTGCTATCGTCTTTGATGTAATGTCTTCCTTCCTGACTGACCTGGTTGGATTTGATTGCCGTGATTGTCTCTCTGCTGAGATGTGATAAAAGGCAGTTAGAAAGATTAACTGTAGTCATCTGGAATTGTTCTCTGCACAGGCATTGTTCTCTGTCTATATATGCTGTGCCCATTTGTATTTCTTCACTTCACCTGACGAAGGAGCAGCCGCTCTGAAAGCTTGTCATTTCAAATAAACCTGTTGGACTATAACCTGGTGTTGTGCGACTTCTCACTATTGTACACAATCCCAATGGACCAAACCCCTTCCCATTCCCTCCCATTTTACACAAACCCAATGGACCAAACCCCTTCCCATTCACTCCCATTGTACACAATCCCAATGGACCAAACCCCTTCCCATTCACTCCCATTGTACACAATCCCAATGGACCAAACCCTTTCCATTCCCTCCCATTGTACACAATCCCTATGGACCAAACCCCTTCCCATTCATTCCCATTGTACACAATCCCAACGGATCAAACCCCTTCCCATTCCATCCAATTGTACATAATCCCAATGGATCAAACCCCTCCCCATTCACTCCCATTGTACACAATCCCAATGGATCAAACCTCTTCCCATTCACTCCCATTGTACACAATCCCAATGGACCCAAACCCCTTCCCACTCATTCCCATTGTACAGAATCCCAATGGACCAAACCCCTTCCCATTCCCTCCCATTGTACACGATCTGAATGGACCAAACCCCTTCCCATTCCCTTCAATTGTACACAATCCCAATGGACTAAACCCTATCCCATTCACTCCCATTGTACACAATCCCAATGGACCAAACCCCTTCCCATTCCCTCCCATTGTACACAATCCCAATGGACCAAACCCCTTCCCATTCACTGCCATTGTACACAATCCCAATGGACCAAACCCCTTCCCATTCACTCCCATTGTACACAGTCCTAATGGACCCAAACCCCTTCCCATTCACTCCCATTGTACACAATCCCAATGGATCAAACCCCTTCCCATTCATTCCCATTGTACACAATCCCAACGGATCAAACCCCTACCCATTCATTCCCATTGTACAGAATCCCAATGGACCAAACACCTTCCCATTCCCTCCCATTGTACACGATCCCAATGGACTAAACCCCTTCCCATTCCTCCTATTCTACAGAATACCAATGGACCAAACCCCTTCTCATTCACTCCCATTGTACACAATCCCAATGGATCAAACCCCTTCCCATTCATTCCCATTGTACACAATCCCAATGGACCAAACCCCTTCCCATTCATTCCCATTGTACACAATCCCAATGGACTAAATCCCTTGCCATCCACTCCCATTGTACACAATCCCAATGGACCAAACCCCTTCCCATTCACTCCCATTGTACAGAAACCCAATGGATAAAACCTCCTCCCATTAACTCCTGTTGTATGGAATTCCAAACCATATTCTTTTATAGAAAGTTGGGGTTGATTTGGAAGCCATGTTGCTCCCAGACCATTGTAATCCATCTACAAGTGTCGGGATTTAGTGCAGTGTTCGCAGAAGCCGGGAAATTGAACACATTTCCCCTTTGGTCAGGATATGACACAAGGCCGGGAGACCTGCAGATCAGAACTGCGAAAGAACGTAATAAATACCGTAAAAATAGTAAACCTGCCCTTAAATATTCCATTACTTTGCCTGTTAACTTTGGAGGGTCATGAACTACATGTGACACACGTTGACATTGAAGATATAAATGGTTTGTAATCACTGCAGTGAAACCCTTACTCCACGCTCGGGAGGATTGTAGTAACTTTACTAATATCTTTGAAAGGCAAGTTTAATTGCAGAAGCAATTGGAGGGCTTTATGGGTTACCACAGTCAAAGCCAAGATATGTTTATTCTTGGAAAGGACTTAAACAAGTGATTCACCAACAACAAACTGACATGTTTGCTTTGAGCTCCATCAATCTTACAGCTGAAGGAAGTTGTTTTCCAATAGCTCTGTCTGTTGGTAATAACCCTTCAATCAAAGCTAGAATGTCTGTCAGGAGATTTTTTTCTCTCTCTTATCTCTGTACCAATTACTGTCGACCCCAGGGAAGGTACTGCTCGCTGTTTAGAGGGTTACCTTGGCAACGCTCATTCCAGGGCCTGTTTATACTGCAGTTTTTTACATCGCTGTGACAATTTTTTTCCCAAGGAGATGGGCTTGTTGCTTTGATTTGGCTGCAGTACAAACAGCAAAGCAAGATTCTTCAACTTCATTTTAAATCTAGTGTCAATATGGAGACTTGGCTCCGTTTACTCGGCTCTCACTGGCCTGTCAGCAGAATTCCACACATTCACATCAGCACACGTTTGCAGCACTCTGCTTTGTCTGACCCGAGGGCTGTGCATCACTGACAGTATAACTCAGAGCAGTTGGAGACTTGCGTGCCATCAGATTTGGGCAATTGCTGTTCCATGCCCGTCCCACGGTTGGTTGGCTCACACTCCCTGTTAAACCAGAGGGCGGGTAAAGGGTTTCGACTCAGAAAGAACTGAGCTGAGGTTTTCAGAAGCTGCTGATCTTGGTGGTTTGAAATCTGCGGACATTTCCTGACAAAAATGAAATGAGCTTCATATTTTATGATTGCACGAATCTCTTGTAATAAATTATTGAGTAGACGAAAGAGGAGTGATTCCGACACTTGTTTCTACACTCTGAGAAACAAAGGCGCTGCTTTTCCTTAAAGTTTTTCTACTGATCCTACAATATGCGTGTCTCACACTCCAGTCTGTGGCTGGTGGTTTGCCCAAAGGCACAGTCGAAGCTGCCAATCCCGTTATTATGGCAAGAGACAGGCAGCTGAACGCTGGCAACAGGTGCCCTGGGATGGAGGAATCACACACAGATGGAGACTGAAACGTGATTATCCGATGTACAAAATATATTACTTAATGATCTGAAATCAGAATAGTCCTTTAGAGAGAGATCACCACTTAATACATCTCCCAGAACTGTCTCAAGGCACTTCACATCCATTCCATTTTTGGTACTGATGAAGACGGGGAGTGGACAGGGTGTGGATGGGGTGTTGATTGGAAGTTGATGGGATGTGGATGGAGTGTTGATGGAGTGTTGATGGGTGTTGATGGGATGTTGATGGATGTTGATGGATGTTGATGGAATGTTGATGGGTGTTGATGGATGTTGATGGGTGTTGATGGGTGTTGATGGGTGTTGATGGGATGTTGATGGGTGTTGATGGGTGTTGATGGGTGTTGATGGGTGTTGATGGGTGTTGATGGGTGTTGATGGATGTTGATGGAATGTTGATGGGTGTTGATGGGTGTTGGATGTTGATGGAATGTTGATGGGATGTTGATGGATGTTGATGGAATGTTGATGGAATGTTGATGGATGTTGATGGAATGTTGATGGATGTTGATGGATGTTGATGGAATGTTGATGGGTGTTGATGGTGTTGATGGAATGTTGATGGAATGTTGATGGGATGTTGATGGATGTTGATGGATGTTGATGGATGTTGATGGGATGTTGATGGGATGTTGATGGAATGTTGATGGAATGTTGATGGAATGTTGATGGTGTTGATGGATGTTGATGGATGTTGATGGATGTTGATGGATGTTGATGGATGTTGATGGGATGTTGATGGAATGTTGATGGGTGTTGATGGATGTTGATGGAATGTTGATGGAATGTTGATGGGATGTTGATGGATGTTGATGGGATGTTGATGGAATGTTGATGGGTGTTGATGGATGTTGATGGATGTTGATGGAATGTTGATGGAATGTTGATGGGATGTTGATGGAATGTTGATGGGATGTTGATGGAATGTTGATGGGATGTTGATGGAATGTTGATGGAATGTTGATGGAATGTTGATGGAATGTTGATGGATGTTGATGGGATGTTGATGGAATGTTGATGGAATGTTGATGGATGTTGATGGATGTTGATGGATGTTGATGGAATGTTGATGGGTGTTGATGGATGTTGATGGAATGTTGATGGATGTTGATGGAATGTTGATGGGTGTTGATGGGTGTTGATGGAATGTTGATTGGGTGTTGATGGGTGTTCGATGGGGCGGTGTGGTTGATGGGATGTTGATGGGATGTTGTGTTGTGGACTGTTGATGGATGTTAATGGGAATGCTTGATATGGGTGTTGTGTTGATTGGGATGTTAGACTGGAAGTGATGGGGATGTTGATGGATAGTGATGGGAATGTTGAGGAATGTTGATGGATGTTTCGATGGGATGTTGATGGGATGGTTGATGGAATGTTGATTGCGATGTTGCTGGATGTTGATGGGATATGTTGATGAATGTTGATGGGATGTTGATGGATGTTGATGGATGTTGATGGGATGTTGATGGAATGTGATGGAATGTTGATGGAATGTTGATGGGATGTTGATGGATGTTACATCGATACATAGAAGATAGGAGCAGGAGTAGGCCATCCGGCCCTTCGAGCCTGCTCCGCCATTTAATGAGATCATGGCTGATCCTCCAATTCAGTATCCCGTCCCCGCCTTCTCTCCGTAACCCTTAACCCCTTTTGCCTGTAGAAATTCCCTCTTAAATATATTTAATGAGCTGGTGTACACTGCCCTCTGTGGCAATGAGTTCCACAGGTTCACCACCCTCTGAGTGAAGAAATTCCCCCTCATTTCTGTCCTAAATGGTTTAGCCCTTATCCTTAAATTATGTCCTCTAGTTCTGTTCTCACCCGCCAAGGGAAACATTCCTTCTGCATCTAGTCTGTCTAGACCTGTCAGAATTTTATACACTTCTATGAGGTCCCCTCTCAATCTTCTAAACTCCAGTGTGTACATCCCTAAACTACATAGTCTCTCCTCATAGGTCAATCCCGCCATTCCTGGTATCAGCCTGGTGAATCGCCGCTGCACCCCCTCCATGGCAAGAACATCTTTCCTCAGATGAGGCGACCAAAACTGTACACAGTACTCGAGGTGTGGTCTCACCAGTGCCCTGTACAGCTGCAGCAAGGTATCCCTGTTCCTGTATTCCAACCCTTTTGCTATGAAGGCCAGCATACCGTTTGCCTTCTTGACCGCCTGTTGCACCTGCATGCTCGCCTTCAGTGACTGGTGTACAAGAACACCCAGGTCTCTCTGTACTTCCCCCTCTCCCAATTTATTGCCATTTAAATAATAATTTGCCCTCCCGTTCCTGCACCCAAGGTGGATAACTTCGCACTTGTCCACATTATAGTGCATCTGCCATTTATCCGCCCAATCACCCAGTCTGTCCAAATCGCTCTGGAGCTTCCTGGTCTCCTCCTCTGAGCCCACCCCCCCTCCTAGTTTAGTGTCGTCTGCAAATTTGGAAATGCTGCATCCGACTCCCTGATCCAGGTCATTAATGTAAATTGTGAACAGCTGGGGACCCAGGACAGATCCCTGTGGTACCCCACTTGTTACTGCCTGCCATTCAGAAAATGAGCCGTTTATTCCAACTCTCTGTTTTCTATCTGACAGCCAGTTCTCTATCCACGTCAATACTTTCCCCTTTATCCCATGAGCTTCAATTTTCCATGCTAATCTTTTATGTGGGACCTTGTCGAAGGCCTTTTGGAAGTCCAGGTACACCACATCTACTGGCTCTCCCCCATCTATTTTACCAGTTACTCCCTCAAAAAATTCCAATAGATTAGTCAAGCACGATTTACCCTTTGTAAATCCATGTTGACTCTGTCCTATCCTGTCCCCATTTGCTAAGTGCTCCGCTATTTCATCCTTAATGATGGACTCCAGCATTTTGCCCACAACTGATGTAAGGCTTACAGGTCTGTAATTACCTGCTTTTTCCCTACCCCCCTTTTTGAATAGTGGGGTAACGTTAGCTACCCTCCAATCCATGGGCACTGTTCCCGAGTCTAATGAATTCTGAAAAATCATACTTAGTGCATCCGCTATCTCTAGGGCCACCTCCTTCTGTACCCTAGGATGCATGTTATCAGGCCCTGGGGATTTGTCCGCCTTCAATCCCTTTAGCTTCCTTAACACCATATCCTTAGAGATATTGATTTGCGTCAGTTCCTCCTTTGCCAATGTCCCTATTTTTCCCGATATCCCAGGGAGGTTTTTTGTGTTTTCCTTCCTAAAGACTGACCCAAAGTATGCATTTAGTTGGTCTGCCATTTCCTTATTTCCCGTTATATATTCCCCCGTATCTGACTGCAATGGACCAACTTTGGTTTTCACCAGTCTTTTCCTCTTGATATACTTATAAAAGCTTTTGGAGTTAGTTTTTATATTTTCCGCCAGCTTGCTTTCGTAAGCTATTTTGCCCCTCTTGATTAAGCCCTTTGTCCTCCTTTGCTCTATCTTAAACTGTTCCCAATCTTCCGCTCTGGCGCTTTTTTTGGCTATTTTATACGCCCTATCTTGGATTTTATGCTGTCTCTAATTTCCCCTGTTATCCACGGTTGAGTCACCTTTTTAGATTTCCTTTTATGCCAGATTGGTATAAACAATTTTTGCAATTTTGTCATTCTATCTTTAAATGCTTGCCATTGTTTATCTACCTCCAGTCCTCCCAGGAACGTTGTCCAATCAGACCTACTCAGTTCCCGTCTAATGGCATCATAATTCCCCTTGTTTAAATTCAGGACCTTAGTCTCTGAGTCAATTTCTTCGCTCTCCATTTCGAGTGAGAAATCGATCATGTTATGATCGCTCTGACCCAAGGGTCCCCGTACAACAAGATTACTAATTAGTCCCTTCTCATTGCACAGTACCCAGTCCAATATAGCCTGTTCCCGAGTTGGTTCCTCGACATATTGATCCAGATAACCATCCCTTAAACACTCAAGGAATTCCTCCTCCTCATTATTTTTACTGATTAGGCTAGTCCAATCTATATGTAAGTTAAAGTCACCTATGATGACAGCTGTGCTCTTATTGCACGCTTCTCTAATTTCCCTCGTGATGCCCTCCCCAACCTCTATTTTACTATTTGGAGGCCTATATACCACTCCTATTAATGTTTTTCGCCCCTCGCTATTTCTTAGCTCCACCCATATAGATTCTGTATTAACTGAGTTAATATCCTTCCTTTCAATTGCATTTATCCCCTCTTTTACCAGCAATGCTACCCCTCCTCCCTTTCTTTTTTGTCGATCCTTCCTAAATACTGAATACCCCTGTATGTTAAGCTCCCAGCCCTGCTCACCCTGCAACCATGTTTCCGTAATCCCAATTAGATCATAATTATTAACCTCTATTTCCACAGCTAATTCATCTACCTTGTTCCTGATGCTTCTCGCATTAAGGTATAAAACCCTCAGGCTTTTTTTATGCTCACATTTTTTATGAATTAGTTTGGCCCTTTGTTTTTTGTTCCTCACCCTTTTACCATTTATTTCTGTCTGCCTTTCACTTTCCTCTATTTCACTACATAGGTTTCTAGCCCCCTGCCATACTAGTTTAAATGCTCCCGAACTGCTTTATCAAAAATTACCCCGAGAACATCAGTTCCATCTTTGCACAGGTGTAGACCGTCCCTTTTGTATAGGTCACACCTACCACAAAACTGGTTCCAATGCCTCAAAAATTTAAAACCCTCCCTCTTACACCACTGCTCAAGCCACGTATTTAGCCTAACTATCCTGTTCTCTGTACTCTTACTAGCACGTGGCACTGGTAGTAATCCAGAGATTACTACCTTCGAGGTCCTACTTTTTAGTTTGGCTCCTAACTCCCTAAATTCTACTTGTAGGACCTCTTCCCTTTTTTTAGCTACGTCGTTGGTACCAACATGTATCACGACAACTGGCTGTTCCCCCTCCCCCTCCAGAATGTTCTGCACCCGCGCCGAGACATCCTTGACCCTTGCACCAGGGAGGCAACATACCATCCTGGAGTCTCGGTCGCGACCACAGAAACCCCTATCTATTCCCCTTACAATCGAATCCCCTTTTACTATAGCCCTGCCACTCTTTTTCGCTCCCTTCTTTGCAACAGAGCCAGTCATGGTGCCATGAGCCTGGCTGCTGGTGCCTTCCCCCGATGAGTCATCCCCCCCGACAACAGCACCTAAGGCGGTGAACCTGTTGCTAAGGGAGACAACCCCAGGGGATTTCTGCACTACCTTCCTGCCCTTGCTCTGCCTTTTGGTCACCCATGTACTATCTACGCTGGCCTTAACCTGCGGTGTGACCAACTCACTAAATGTGCTATCCACAACCCTCTCAGAATCGTGGATGCTCCAAAGTGAGTCCATCCGCAGCTCAAGGGCCGTCATGCGGTCCCACATGAGCTGCAGCTGGACACACTTCCCGCACACATGGTTGTCAGGGACACAGGAAGCGTCCCTGATTTCCCACATGTTACAGGAGGAGCATGACACAGGTCCGAGCTCTACTGCCATGACTTAACCCTTATATTACTTTTTAATTTTCTAGTTTTAGTTTATTTATTGACTTTTGTTTTCCCGAAGCTTACTTAGACCAATGTATACTGTACTCCTCTTATTCCTTTTTAAACTAACCAAATCCCACTAGTTTTAGTTTTACTTTCTTGGAAGGTTTGAGGAAAGTACTTGCAGTTAAGCCACCACCCTCCTTAAATGCCATTCACCTGGGTGCTTCCCACCTGGTCCGCTTCCGGTCTCGTCTCTCCCGACAACAGCAGCACCTCACAGCACCTCCGGTCTCGTCGCTCCCGACAACAGCCTGTGAAGAAAAGCCCGCGAAAGTGAGTTCAAATACTCACAGCACCTCACAGCACCTCCGGTCTCGTCGCTCCCGACAACAGCCTGATGTTGATGGGATGTTGATGGGATGTTGATGGGATGTTGATGGGATGTTGATGGGATGTTGATGGGATGTTGATGGGATGTTGATGGGATGTTGATGGGATGTTGATGGGATGTTGATGGGATGTTGATGGGATGTTGATGGGATGTTGATGGGATGTTGATGGGATGTTGATGGGATGTTGATGGGATGTGAATGGAGTGTTGAAGGGATATTGATGGGATTTCGATGGGTTGTTGATGGGATATTAATGGGATGTTGATGTGTTTTTGATGGGATGTTGATGGAACGTGGATGGGTGTTGATAGATTGTGGATGGGATGTGGATGGGATGTGATGTTGATGGGATGTGGATTGGATGTAGATGGGATGTTGATGGGATTTCGATGGGATGTTGATGGGATGTTGATGGGATGTTGATGGGGTGTCGATGAAATGTCGATGGCGTGTGGATGGGATGTGGATGGGATGTGGATGGGATGTTGATTGGATGTGGATGCGGTGTGGATGGGATGTTGTTGGGATGTGGATGAGATGTTGATGGGATGTTGATGGGATGTGGATGCGGTGTTGATGGGATGTTGATGGAATTTTTTGAGGCTGTAACTGGTGGAATAGATAAGGGAGAACCAGTGGATGTGATGTATTTAGACTTCCAGAAGGCTTTCGATAAGGTCCCGCATAAGAGATTAGCATGCAAAGTTAAAGCACATGGGATTGGAGGTAAGGTACTGATTTGGATAGAGAACTGGTTGGCAGCCAGGAAGCAAAGAGTTGGAATAAACGGGTCTTTTTCTGAGTGGCAGGCAGTGACTAGTGGGGTACCACTGGGATCGGTGCTAGGACCACAGCTATTCACAATATATATTAATGATCTAGACAAGGGAACTAAATGTAATATCTCGAGGTTTGCAGACGACACGAAGCTGGGTGGGCGTGTGTGCTGTGAGGAGGATGCAGAGAAACTGCAGTCTAAATTGGATAGGTTGGGTGATTGGGCAGATGCATGGCAGATGCAGTATAATGTGGATAAATGTGAGGTTATCCACTTTGGTGTCAAAAACAGGAAGGCTGTTTATTATCTGAACGGCAATAGATTGGGAAAAGGGGAAGTGCAACGAGATCTGGGAGTCCTTGTGCACCAGTTGCTGAAGGTAAGCATGCAGGTGCAGCAGGCGGTTAAGAAGGCAAATGGTATGTTGGCCTTCATAGCGAGAGGATTCGAGTACAGGAGCAAGGATGTCTTGCTGCAGTTGTACAAGGCCTTGGTGAGACCACACCCTGAGTATTGTGTGCAGTTTTGGTCGCCTTATCTGAGGAAGGATGTTCTTGCCATGCAGGGAGTGCAGCGAGGATTTACCAGACCGATACCTCGGATGGCAGGAATGATGTATGAAGAGAGATTGGGTCGATTTGGCTTATATTCACTGGAGTTTAGAAGAATGAGAGGGGATATCATTGAAACTTATAAAATTCAAACAGGACTAGACAGACTAAATGCAGGAAGGATGTTGCCGATGGTGAGAGAGTCCAGAACCAGAGGTCACAGACTAAGGATAAGGGGTATGCCATTTAGGACTGAGATGAGGAGGAATTTCTTCACCCAGAGAGTGGTGAACCTGTGGAATTCTCTACCACAGAAGGCAGTTGAGGCCAATTCATTAAATATGTTCAAGAAGGAGATAGATATATTTCTTAAGGCTAAAGGGGTCAAGGGATATGGGGAGAAAGCAGGGACAGGGTACTGAATTTGGATGATCAGCCGTGATCTCATTAAATGGCGGAGCAGGCTCGAGGGGCCGAATGGCCTACTCCTGCTCCTATCTTCTATGCTTCTATGCTTCTATGTGGATGAGATGTTGATGGGATCTTGATGGGATGTGGATGGGGTGTGGATGGGATGTGGATGGGATGTGGATGGGATGTGGATGGGATGTGGATGGGATGTGGATGGGATGTGGATGGGATGTGGATGGGATGTGGATGGGATGTGGATGGGATGTGGATGGGATGTGGATGGGATGTGGATGGGATGTTGATGGGATGTTGATGGGATGTTGATGGGATGTTGATGGGATGTTGATGGGATGTTGATGGGATGTTGATGGGATGTTGATGGGATGTTGATGGGATGTGGATGGGATGTGGATGGGATGTGGATGGGATGTGGATGGGATGTGGATGGGATGTGGATGGGGTGTGGATGGGGTGTGGATGGGGTGTGGATGGGGTGTGGATGGGGTGTGGATGGGGTGTGGATGGGGTGTGGATGGGGTGTGGATGGGGTGTGGATGGGGTGTGGATGGGGTGTGGATGGGGTGTGGATGGGGTGTGGATGGGGTGTGGATGGGATGTGGATGGGATGTGGATGGGATGTGGATGGGATGTGGATGGGTTGTGGATGGGTTGTGGATGGGATGTGGATGGGATGTGGATGGGATGTGGATGTGGATGGGATGTTGATGGGATGTTGATGGGATATTGATGGGGTGTGGATGGGATGTGGATGGGATGTGGATGGGATGTGGATGGGTTGTTGGTGGGATGTTGATGGGATGTCGAGGGGTGTTGATGGGATGTGAATGGGATGTGGATGGGATGTTGATTGTGGATGGGATGTGAATGGATGTTGATGGGATGTGGATGGGGTGTGGATGGGATATTGATGGGATGCTGATGGGATATTGGGATATTGGGATGTGAATGGGATGTTGATGGGTTGTGGATGGGATGTGGATGGGATGTTGATGGGATGTTGTTGGGGTGTTCATGGGATATTGAAGGGATGTGGATGGCATGTTGATGTGTTTTTGATGGGATGTTGATGGGATGTTGATGGGATGTTGATGGGATGTTGATGGGATGTTGATGGGATGTTGATGGGATGTTGATGGGATGTTGATGGGATGTGGATGGGGTGTGGATGGGGTGTTGATGAGGTGTTGATGGGATGTTGATGGGATGTTGATAAGGTTTTGATGGAGTGTTGATGGAGATTGTGGCAGGCAGGCAGTGGGATTAGACTTGACTTGATATATCCATGAGGCAGCACAGATACAATGGGCTGAATGGCTCCTCTTGTGCTGTTAAACCTCTATGTTTCTGAGCTCACAGAACCTTGGCTGATTTCTCCAAGATGTTGTTAAATTATGTTTCAATCTATAACCCCATAACATTTAAGTATTTTCGAAGGGTGTCCCTGAATCGATAGATAGACACAGACGATGGCTTAATATACATTAAGTGTGACATTCTATCCCTGGAAATTATGGGTTATGCTGCTGCAGATTTATTCAGATATCTATATTTCATCTGCATTGCTCTTCATGAATATTTAATATTTCTGATTCATTTCATGGTTCAGTTCTACCTTACTGACTATGAATATTTTTCCCCACATTTTCTGGTGAATTACGGATTTCATTTATCCCGATAAGCTCGGAACTCCCAATGGTCCCTGTTGAGTCGCTCCGATTTCATACACCCACAGTGCTGACACCAATGGTCAGTCACCAATGACATCCTGTCGATCTGTGACCAGCTCTGATTCCGTCTCCTACCTTCCGTGGCTTTGGATACCACTGACCACTCCTTCACCTCCTCTACACCAGCATCTCAATGTCAGTGACTCTGTACAGTTATAGTGAGTGACCCTTAACCTGAATAAGCAGTGACTCTGTACAGTTATAGTGAGTGAACCTTAACCTGAATAAACAGTGACTCTGTACAGTTACACAGTGAGTAACCCTTACCCTGAATAAAAAGTGACTCTGTACAGTTACACAGTGAGTGACCCTTACACTGAATAAACAGTGACTCTGTACAGTTACACAGTGAGTGACCCTTACCCTGAATAAACTGTGACTCTGTACAGTTAGTGAGTGACCCTTACCCTGAATAAACAGTGACTCTGTACAGTTACAGGGTGAGTGACTCTTATCCTGAATAAACAGTGACTCTGTACAGTTACACGGTGAGTGACCCTTACTCGGAATAAACTGTGACTCTGTACAGTTACACAGTGAGTGACCCTTACCCTGAATAAACTGTGACTCTATACAGTTAGTGAGTGACCCTTACCCTGAATAAACAGTGACTCTGTACAGTTACAGGGTGAGTGACTCTTATCCTGAATAAACAGTGACTCTGTACAGTTACACGGTGAGTGACCCTTACTCGGAATAAACTGTGACTCTGTACAGTTACACAGTGAGTGACCCTTACCCTGAATAAACTGTGACTCTATACAGTTAGTGAGTGACCCTTACCCTGAATAAACAGTGACTCTGTACAGTTACAGGGTGAGTGACTCTTATCCTGAATAAACAGTGACTCT
Source organism: Squalus acanthias (assembly GCA_030390025.1). Lineage (NCBI taxonomy): Eukaryota > Metazoa > Chordata > Chondrichthyes > Squaliformes > Squalidae > Squalus > Squalus acanthias. The sequence continues at coordinate 24,352,876 of CM059430.1, read as the reverse complement.
GTACAGTTACACGGTGAGTGACCCTTACTCGGAATAAACTGTGACTCTGTACAGTTACACAGTGAGTGACCCTTACCCTGAATAAACTGTGACTCTATACAGTTAGTGAGTGACCCTTACCCTGATTAAACAGTGAATCTGTACAGTTACACAGTGAGTGACCAGTACCCTGAATAAACAGTGACTCTGCACAGTTACACAGTGAGTGATCCTTACCCTGAATAAACTGTGACTCTGTACAGTTAGTGAGTGACCCTTACCCTGAATACACAGTGACTCTGTACAGTTACAGGGTGAGTGACTCTTACCCTGAATAAACAGTGACTCTGTAATTGTAAGGTACACGTGCTTTGTTCTCTATCTATATATGCTTTGGCGATTCTGTATCTATTTACTTCACCTGAGGAAGGGGCAATCGATAGCTCCGAAAGCTTGTGATTTCAAATAAAACTGTTGGACTATAACCTGGTGTTGTGCGACCTCTCAATTTTGTCCACCCCAGTCCAACACCGGCATCTCCGCATCTGTACAGTTACATAGTGAGTGACCCTTACCCTGAATAAACAGTGACTCTGTCCAGTTAGTGAGTGACCCTTACCCTGAATAAACAGTGACTCTGTACAGTGACACAGTGAGTGACCCTCACTCTGAATAAACAGTAACTCTGTACAGTTACTCAGTGAGTGACCCTTACTCTGAATAACAGTGACTCTGTACAGTTACAGAGTGAGTGACCCTTACCCTGAATAAACAGTGACTCTGTACAGTTACACAGTGAGTGACCCTTACCCTGAATAAACTGTGACTCTGTACAGTTACAAAGTGAGTGACCCTTACCCTGAATAAAGAGTGACTCCGTGCAGTTACACAGTGAGTGACCCTTACCCTGAATAAACAGTGACTCTGTACAGTTACACAGTGAGTGACCCTTACCCTGAATAAACAGTGACTCTGTGCAGTTACACTGTGAGTGACCCTTACCCTGAATAAACAGTGACTCTGTACCGTTACACAGTGAGTGACCCTTACCCTGAATAAACAGTGACTCTGTACAGTTACACTGTGAGTGACCCTTACCCTGAATAAACAGTGACTCTGTACAGTTACAGTGAGTGACCCTTACCCTGAATAAACAGTGACTCTGTACAGTTACAGTGAGTGACCCTTAACCTGAATAAACAGTGACTCTGTACAGTTACACTGTGAGTGACCCTTACCCTGAATAAACAGTGATTCTGTACAGTTACACTGCGAGTGACCCTTACCCTGAATAAACAGTGACTCTGTACAGTTACACAATGAGTGACCCTTACCCTGAATAAAGAATCACTCTGTACAGTTACATGTTGAGTGATAAAAACATAAGAACATAATGGCCCAAAAATTAGTGAGGGAGCCTTCGTGCGGGGGTAAGGCTTCCCCGCGATATCTCACTGCGCGCCGGCTTTTTCATTCCCAGCTCGCACGAACTTGATGTTCTAGACATCAGCTGGGCAGTGCTTGCGTATCCCACAGGCGTAGTTAATTCGTGCGAGCTGTGGGATCACGTGATTCAGTTAGAGCCAATGGCAGCACACCATCTTTCGTTCATAGCTTTCACAATCAAGTGCTGTGAAAGCTATGAATCTATACCCCCCCAAAAGAACAGCTAAACCTCAATTAAATTTTAAAAAAAAACCATCACATTAATAAAATAAGTATAGTTAAATAAATTAACCACTTTAAACAAAAAAAATTTTTTTAAATCTTTTAAAAAGTTATAAAAATAAACTTACCTTTCTTTAAAGTCTCTAAAAAAGATATACCTGTTGAAAAAAATTCAAAATAATACTTAATTAACTACTTACCTTGTTAAAAGAGGGTCTTACGCCTCCTTTCTTTATGTGCAAAATCTTCCATGCTTACCTGCGCGTCCAAAGCACGCGGTTCACTTAGGAACCGCCCCCTTTTGAAATCACCAAGTGCCGGTTTTCAGCGCATGCGCAGTGCATGCAGAAAACCGGCAATTGGAGACAGAATACGCGAGAGTACACAGTGCGTACTCTCACGTAGAGGCACTAATTTTTGGGCCAATTAATAGGAGCAGGAGTAGGCCATTCAGCCCCTCGAGCCTGCTCTGCCATTCAGTAAGATCATGGCTGACCTTCTACCTCATCTCCACTTTCCTGCACTATCCCCATATCCCTTGATTCCCTAATATCCAAAAATCTATCAATCTCTGTCTTGAATATACTCAATGACTGAGCCTCCACAACCCTCTGGGGTAGAGAATTCCAAAGATTCACCACACTCTGAGTGAAGAAATTTCTCCTCCTCTCAGTCCTGAATGGCCGACCCCTTATTCTGAGACTGTGACCCCTGGTTCTAGACTCCCCAGCCAGGGGAAACATCCTCCCTGCATCTACCTTGTCAAGGCCTGTAAGAATTTTGTACGTTTCAATGAGATCACCTCTCATTCTTCTAAACTCTAGAGAATGTAGGCCGAGTCTACTCAATCTCTCCTCATAGGGAAATCCCCCCATCCCAGGAATCAGTCTGGAGAACGTTCATTTCACTCCCTCTATGGCAAATATATCCTTCCTTAGGTAAGGAGACCAAAACTGTACTCAATACTCCAGGTGTGGTCTCCCCAGGGCCCTATATAATTGCAGTAAGACATCTTTACTCTTATACTCAAATCCTCTTGTAATAAAGGCCAACATACTAATTGCTTGCTGTCCCTGCATGTTAACTTTCAGTGATTCGTGTGCAAGGACACCCAGGTCCCTCTGAACACCAACATTTCCCAATCGCTCACCATTTAAAAAATACTCTGCTTTTCTATTTTTCCCACCAAAGTGGATAACTTCACATTTCTCCACATTATATTCCATTTGCCATGTTCTTGCCCACTCACTTAGCTTGTCTATATCCCCTTGAAGCCTCTTTGCATCCTCCTCACAACTTACATTCCCACCTAGCTTTGTATCATCAGCAAACTTGGATATATTACATTTGGTCCACTCATCCAAATCATTGATGTAGATTGTGAATAGCTGAGGCCCAAGCACTGATCCTTGTGGTACCCCACTAGTTACACAGCCTGCCAACCTGAAAATTTCCGTTTATTCCCGCTCTCTGTTTTCTGTCCGTTAACCAATCCTCAATCCATGCTAGTATATTACCCCCAATCCCATGAGCCCTAATTTTGTTCAATAACCTCTTGTGTGGCACCTTATCGAATGCCTTCTGAAAATCTAAATACCCCACATCCACTGGTTGCCCCTCATCTATTCTGTTGGTTACAACCTCAAAAAACTCTAACAGATTCGTCAAACATGATTTCCCTTTCATAAATCCGTGTTGACTCTGCCCAATCCTATTATTATTTTCCAAGTGCCCTGTTACCATGTCCTTAATAATAGATTCTAGCATTTTCCCTACTACTGATCTCAGGCTAACTGGTCTGTAGTTCCCCATTTTCTCTCTCCCTCCTTTCTTAAATAGTGGGGCTACATTTGCTACCTTCCAATCTGCGGGAACCATTCTAGAATCTGGAATTTTGGAAAATGACAACCAATGCATCTCTATAGCCACCTCTTTCAAAACCCAAGGATGTAGGCCATCAGGTCACGGGGATTTATCTGCTTTCAGTCCCATTCATTTCTCCAGTACTATTTTTTAACTAATACTAATTTATTTCAGTTCCTCGTTCTCGCTAGACCCTTGGTTCTCCACTATTTCCGGGAGGTTTTTTGCGTCTTCTTCTATGAAGACAGACACTTTGGGCTGGATTTTTTCATTGGGGGCGGGCTGGGGGTGGGTCAGGTGGTCGCCGGTTCCCGCTCCCGCCTCCGATGTGAGGCGGGATAATTTAGTGATTTTGCCCTAGTTGGGCACTTGATTCCCAGCGTGTGGGAACCCCTGGCCCAATGAGTCTTTTGGTCCTGAAACTCGCCTCTGATGACGTCATTTATGCAGCTGCAAGAATCCTTGGTTCATTTTCTGCCTTACAACTTTTATTTGGGATTGTTCTGAGGAATTTGTGGTGCAGAGATGTCAGCCTCAAGGTCCAAGGCCGCACCCCGCTTTGATGAGGACTCCCTCCATGCTCTGGTGGAGGGAGCCAGAGCCCAGAAAGAGGTGTTGTTTCCTTCCTCTGGGAGGAAAAAACCTCCCCAGCAGACCAAAGCTGTGTGGCTGCAAGTGGCACAGGAGGTCAGTGCAATTTCAGTGTGCAGCAGAACCTGGCTGCAGTGCAGAAAGAGGTTTAATGACCTTCTCTGCACAGGAAAAGTGAGTATGACATCACCATGACCCTCAATCTGCTCCCCATCGCCTCTCATCACCAGTACTCTGCATTATTAACCTCCTCCTCCACATCCCACTTGACCCTTACATCCCTTGCACCCTTAACCATTCCCTCTCTCTATGTACACATTCACTTAACTATTCAACTATGCTGCCCTCACACTCCCTAAACTCTGTGATGCTATGACAACAACTTACAACACACAGGGAGGGCCCTTGGTCTTGGGACCTCACTCCATCTTTGTGTCCTTCTAAGCATCTATGCTATGGATTCTCTACACTCACTCCATCATTCTCACTCAAACTCCACTTGTGTCTCTTATTGCAGGAAAAGAGAGCCCACAATAAGAGGGAAAGGGCGAAGACAGGAGGAGGGCCACCCTCAATAGCCCAGCTCACCAGCGCAGAGGAGGCGGCCCTCGAGATCGTGGGAGCCGAGGAGGATGTGCAAGTGGGGGACGGACAGACGGGCGCATCACAGCAAGCTGGTGACAGGATAGTTTTGCATCTCTCTCATTTACATTGCATGAGTGACTGATATTGATTCTGATGCTCTAACAGATTGACTTATGATGATCTGCACAATTCCATGTGCATGCAACGTTTATCTCACATGTCTAACTCTTTCCTTTACTCCCCCACAGGACCATCAACAGCCCCCCTGCCCACTGTCCAGGAGGAACAGCCTGAGCCAGAAGACTCCTCAGAGGAACCTGCAACCTCTGAGGGCGCAGCGTCAGCAGAATTCAGCGCATCCAGCACCAGCGCAGACACTCACACCTCGGTGGGACCTTCGCGAGATAGTGTAGTGTTGTCACCTGGTGTATCACAGCTCACAAGTGAGCATCAGCAGATGGTGGAGACAGGGACAGCAGTGGAGAGTCCTCGTCGGAGGCCGCAGGATGCTCCCAGCTCTGCTCAGCTGCATGTGGACCCTGTGCCTCCAGGTCCATCCAGAAAGAGAGCGGTGCTGGAACTCCAGGAACAGGTGCAGGAGTCTCTGGCAGGTTTTGATTCCAGGGTCGCTGCGAGTGTGGTGCGAATGGAGGAGTCCATCGCTAACAGGAGCAGAGCCTTTGTGGAGGCATTGGCGCATGAACGCATCACCACGGAAAGGATGGCAACCTCCGTGGAAAGGATGGCTACCTTCATGGTAAGGATGGCTACGGTAGAGGAGAGGATGGCTACAGCCATGGAGGAGCTTAATCGCCAGGGTCTTGAAAACATGGTCATTGTTCAGAATAGACTGACATCTCTGGAGAAGCGATGGTCAGCTATTGAGCAGAGAAACCTCTGGAGTAGGACTGCCAGTGCAGAAACGGGTCCTCATGGCCCCCCTGAAGAGCAGCAAGGTGCTGTCAAGCCACTTGCTAGCTCTGAAGTGGGGCTGACCCATGAGAGGGATGTTGATGGCAGACAACAAGGAAGTGGGGGCTCCTCTCCAAGCGCTCACACGACCATGCCACTAAAGAGCCCTCAGTCAGAGCACCACCAGAGTCCTCACCCAACTGAGATCAGCGTCTCAGCCCCTGCACAGCCATAGGAGCAGCAGACTGTTGCCGAGCCCTCACAGGCTCGCAACCCCAGAGGACGCCCACCAAAGGTGTCGAGGCAGGAGCAGCAAGAAAGTGAGCAAGGGGCTGCCACATCTGCTGAAGCCACAGGGGAAGAACCACGTAGGAGCACGCGTAAGAGGAAGATAAAGTACAAGTAGTCACAAGGGTAGTCACTTAGGTGTTCTGTTGTGTTTAATTGTGAAATGCCATCCTTGACTGAATGTTATAAAATGACTTGATGGCAAACTGTTGAAGTTGTGGGCTGTGTCATTTCGCAAATGGAACTTCCACATTGAGGGCTCAGGGCGACTTGGAATTGTCAGTATGGTGGTCAGAGTGATAGGAAGCCGCAGGTTCTTGTTCATTGTCGATGGTGTGGTAAGAAGGTGCGAGCCAAATGTGTTTGATTGGGCAGCCTAAGCAAATCTGCCCAAGATGAGTGCATCCCTTGCATCCCGGGCAGCAATGTGCTCGCGTGCTGCTGCCGCTGGTTGATGCACCTCTCTCTCTCTCTCTCTCTCCCCTCCACTCTCTCTCTCTCTCTCTCTCTCTCTCTCCCCTCCACTCGCTCTCTCTCTCCCCTCCACTCTCTCTCTCTTTCCCCTCCACACTCTCTCTCTCCCCTCCACGCTCTTCGTTCTCGCTCTCCTCCTCATCCTCCTCCTCCTCCTCATCATCTGAGGAGGAGGCTATGCACTGAGCCACTTGTCCCTCAGGCAGCTGCAAGTCACGATGCTGTGCCATGTTGTGAAGTGCACAGCAGACCATGACGATACTGGAGACCCTGGCTGCTGAGTACTGCAGGGCTCCACCTGATCTATCAAGGCATCTGAATCGCATCTTCAGCAAGCCGATGGTTTGCTCGATAATGGATCTGGTGGAAATGTGGCTGGAGTTGTAGCGCTCCTCAGCTTCGTTGGATGGCCTCCTGAATGGCGTCATTAGCCACGTCTTCAGGGGATAGCCCTTGTCTCCAAGTAGCCATCCGCAAAGTTGGTTTGGCGGACTGAAGAGCGGAGGCACACTAGACTGCCACAGGATGAACGAGTCATGGCAACTGCCAGGGTACTTGGCGCAAACATACAAAATTTAATTCTTGTGGTTACACACCAGCTGCATGTTGAGGGAGTGGAAGCCCTTGCGGTTGACAAAAATACCTGGATTGTGATGGGGTGCCTTAAGGGCCACATGTGTGCAGTCTACGATGCCCTGCACCCTTGGAAAGCCTGCCATATTAGCATATTGCTGCAGTTGTATAGGGTATTGGTGAGACCGCACCTGGAGTACTGTATACAGTTTTGGTGTCCATACTTAAGAAAAGACATACTTGCTCTCGAGGCATTACAAAGAAGGTTCACTCGGTTAATTCCGGGGATGAGGGGGTGGACATACGAGAAGAGGTTGAGTAGATTGGGACTCTACTCATTGGAGTTCAGAAGAATGAGAGGCGATCTTATTGAAACATATAAGATTGTGAAGGGGCTTGATCGGGTGAAACTAGAACTAGGGGACATAATCTTAGAATAAGGGGCTCCTCTTTCAAAACTGAGATGAGGAGAAACTTTTTCACTCAGAGGGTAGTGGGTCTGTGGAATTTGCTACCCCAGGAAGCTGTGGAAGCTACTACATTAAATAAATTTAAAACAGAAATAGACCGTTTCCTAGAAGTAAAGGGAATCAGGGGTTACGGGGAGCGGGCTGGAAATTGGAAATGAGTTTGAGTTCGGATCGGTCAAGGCCCTGTGGGTGGCAGAGCGGGCCCAGGGGCCGAGTGGCCTGGTCCTGCTCCTACTTCTTGTGTTGTTTAGAGTTGAGGTTGGATCAGATCAGCCATGATCTCATTGAATGGCGGAGCAGGCTCGAGGGGCCGATTGGTCTACTCCTGCTCCTATTTCTTATGTTCTTATGTTCTTATATCCAACCGCACGCGCGGTTACACTTGCTTGATCCTTGGAGAAGTTGATGTAATTGTGCGCGTTGGCAAAGAGGGCATCGGTTACCTGTGTGATGCAAGTGTGTGCGGCCGCCTGGGAGATGCCGCTGATGTCTGCTGTTGATCCCTGGAATGAGCCTGAAGCAAAAAAGTTGAGTGCGGTGGTGACTTTTACGGCCACTGGTAAGGGGTGTCCACCCGCTCCTCTGGGCTCCAGGTCTTGCTGCAGCATTGCGCAGATGTCACCCACTACCTCTCGCGAAAGCCTCAGTCTCCTTTGGCACTGCTGCTCAGTCATGTTGAGGTAGCTCATCCTCTGTCTGTAAACCCTGTTTTGGGGGTATCTCCTGCGGCAATGTGCTTCCCTGCGCTGGCGCCTTCTGGCCTGTGCAGCTTCAGGTGGGTGAGCAGCAGGTTGATGCTCCTGTTGTTGCTCCTACTGTTGGTGCTGCTGTAGTTCTGGGTTCTGGTGCTGCCGCGACTGGTCTTCGTCCGAATCTGAGGTCCAGGAGGAAAGGAAATAAATGGTTCCCATATTGCAGGTATATACCTCAATTGAGGAAGCGCTCAGTCAAGGTGGGGAGAGGGTTTTCCCAGGAGGTCACAGTGGAGATGGATCTCAGCTTCAACACTTCCAAAATCAGTAGACCTGAAAAAAGTTCTCCAAGACCTGAGAAAAGAAAGTTCTGCCACCTGCAAATGATCATTGTGGAAAACGCCATTTTTATGGTGGAACTGCAGCTGTTAGTAAGCCAACCACTTGTGAACCCGACAGGATTAACTGGCGTGTTCCAGGGGAGACGTACAGCACGCGGGAAATGTGGTAAACTCTGAAAGGCCTCTCAAAATGGGATTATAGAGGTACTTAAGTGGTAGTTAAGTGCCTTAAGGGCCTATCCCGCCGCTTGGAGGCGGGACCGAAACAGAGTCTACAAGCCCGCATTTGAGAAAGTTGCGCAGAGGCGGGTTGGAGGCGGGATCGGAGCCCGACGCCATTTTTTGCAACTTTCCCACCTGACCAGCCTTCAAACCCGCCTCCTCGGGCCTGGCAAAATCCAGCCCAAAGTATTTGTTTAGTTTCTCTGCCATTTCCTTATTCCCCATTATAATTTCTCCTGTCTCAACCTGTAAGGGACTCACATTTACTTTTGCTAATCTTTTCCTTTTTACATACCTATAGAAGCTTTTACAGTCTGTTTTTATGTCTCTCGCTAGTTTACTCTCATATTCTATTTTCCCTTTTTTGATCAATTTCTTGGTCCTCCTTTGTTGAATTCTAAAATTCTCCCAATCCTCAGGCTTACTACTCTTTTTGGCAACATTATAAGCCTCTTCCTTTGATCTAATACTATCTTTAACTTCTCTTGTTAGCCGAGGTTGGACCATTTTTCCTGTGGGGTTTTTGTGCCTTAAAGGAATGTATATTTGTTGTAAATTATGTATTAATTCTTTAAATGCTAGCCATTGTTTCTCTACCGTCATACCTTATAATGTCGTTTCCCAATCTATCTTAGCCAACTCGCCCCTCATACCTACGTAGTTTGCTTTGTTTAGATTTAAGACCCTAGTTTCGGATTTAACTAAATCACTTTCGAACGTAATATAAAATTCTATCATATTATGGTCACTCTTCCCTAAAGGCCCCTTTACTACAAGGTTATTAATTAACCCTTTCTCATTGCACAATACTAGATCTAAAATAGCCTGTTCCCTAGTTGGTTCCTTAACATACTAATCGAGAAAACTATTACAAAAGCAAAATACTGCGGATGCTGGAAATCTGAAATAAAAACAGAAAATGCTGGAAATACTCAGCAGGTCAGGCAGCATCTGCGGAGAGAGAAACAGAATTAACGTTTCAGGTCGATGACCTTACGTCAGAAAGTTCTGACGAAGAGTCATTGACCTGAAACTCTCTGTTTCTCTCTCTGCAGATGCTGCCTGACCTGCTGAGTATTTCCAGCATTTTCTGTTTTTATTTCTAGAAAAATATCTTGTATTCCATGAATTCGTCCTCCACACTATTATTGCAAATTTGGTTTGCCCAGTCTATATGTAGATTAAAGTCCCCCATGATCACTGTATTACCCTTGTTACATGCGCCTCTAATTTCCTGATTTATACTCTGCCCTACATTACAACTACTGTTTGGGAGCCAATAAACAACTCCCACCACTGTTTTCTGCCCCTTGCTGTTTCTTAGCTCCACCCAAACTGATTCTACTTCTTGATTTTCTGAGCTAAGATCCTTTCTCTCTACTATCTTTACCCCATCCTTTATTATCAGGGCTACCCCTCCTCCTTTTCTATTTTGCCTATCTCTTCTAAAAGTTAAATATCCTGGAATATTTTGTTCCCAACCTTGGTCACTTTGCAACCACGTCTCTGTAATGGCTATTAGATCAAACCTACTCATTTCTATCTGCGCTATTAATTCATCTATCTTGTTGCGAATGCTTCGCGCATTCAGATATAGTGCCTTTAGCTTTGACTTCTTTCTATTTTTCCCTGATGTCACCTTAGTCACTGACGCCCTATTACCTTTGTTACTCTCTCTGTCCCTTCCTGACCCACTCTGCTTATTTTTACCCAAAACTCCACTCTGCTATAGAGCTTTGACATTTCTCTTGCTGCTTTTAAATTTACTCTTTACTGAATCCTCCCCCCCTCACTTCATTAGTTTAAAGCCCTGTCTACTACCCTAGTTAATCGATTCGCCAGGACACTGGTTCCAGCCCGGTTTAAGTGGAGCCCATCCCAGCGGAACAGCTCCCTCTTTCCCCAGTACTGGTGCCAGTGCCCCATGAAGCAAAACCCCTGCCTCCCACACCACTCTTTCAGCCAAGCATTTAACCTTCGAATCTGCTTATCCCTATGCCAATTGGCTCGTGGCTCAGGTAACAATCCAGACATTATTACCTTTGAAGTTCTGCATTTTAATCAGCACCCCAACTCCACAAACTCACTCAGCAGAACCTCATTCCTAGCTTTACCTATGTCGTTGGTTCCTAGGTGGGCCACGAAAACTGGATCCTCCCCTTCCTAATCCAAGTTCTTTTCCAACCGACAGGCGATGTCGTACCCTGAATAAACAGTGACTCTGTACAGTTACTGAGTGACCCTTACCCTGAATAAATAGTGACTCTGTACAGTTACACAGTGAGTGACCCTTACCCTGAATAAATAGTGACTCTGTACAGTTACACAGTGAGTGACCCTTACCCTGAATAAACAGTGACTCTGTACAGTTAGTGAGTGACCCTTACCCTGAATAAACAGTGACTCTGTACAGTTAGTGAGTGACCCTTACCCTGAATAAACAGTGACTCTGTACAGTTAGTGAGTGACCCTTACCCTGAATAAACAGTGACTCTGTACAGTTACACAGCGAGTGACCCTTACCCTGAATAAACAATGACTCTGTACAGTTATGATGCGGAGATGCCGGCGTTGGACTGGGGTGGACAAAAATGAGAAGTCGCACAACACCAGGTTATAGTCCAACAGATTTATTTAAAATTACAAGCTTTCGGAGCTATCGATCGCCCCTTCTTCAGGTAAAGTTACTATGAGTGAATCTACCAAAATTCACAGAATATAAACACAGAAAAAATGCAGAGATACAATCTTTCCTTACATCAAAGACACACCAAGAGCACAGCCAAGACAATGAGATGTGTCCCAGGGGGTCCAACGTGTCAAATCCTGCTGTCTGCATATCCTCTCCATTTGGGTTTGTTTTTCGTGTTGTTTTTGTGTTTGTTTTTTTAAAAACTGGAAAGACAGACAACGATGTCAAGTCACGTTCTGTAGCGTGACATGAACCCGATATCCCTATTGAGGCCGTCCTCATGAGTGCGGAACTTGGCTATCAGTTTCTGCTCGATGATTTTGCGTTGTCGTGTATCTCGAAGGCCGCCTTGGAGAACGCTAACCTGCAGATCCGAGGCTGAATGCTCTTGACTGCTGAAGTGTTCCCCGACTGGGAGGCAACAATCCTGCCTGGCGATTGTTGCGCGGTGTCCGTTCATACGTTGTCTCAGTGTCTGCATGGTCTCGCCGATGTACCATGCTCCGGGGCATCCTTTCCTGCAACGTATCAGGTAGACAACGTTGGCCGAGTCACATGAGTATGTACCATGTACCTGGTGGGTAGTGTCCTCACGTGTGATGACGGTATCTGTGTTCATGATCTGGCATGTCTTGCAGAGGTTGCCGTGGCAGGGTTGTGTGGTGTCGTGGTCGCTGTTCTCCTGACAGCTGGGTAATTTGCTGCGAACGATGGAACTTTTGAGGTTAGGCGGCTGCTTGAAGGCGAGTAGTGGAGGCGTGGGGATGGCCTTAGCAAGGTGTTCGTCGTCATCGATGACATGTTGAAGGCTGCGAAGAACATGGCGTAGTTTCTTCGCTCCGGGGAAGCACTGGACGACGTAGGGTACTCTGTTGGTTGTGTCCCGTGTTCATCTTCTGAGGAGGTCTATACGGTTTTTCGCTGTGGCCCGTCGGAACTGTCGATCAACGAGTCGAGCATCATATCCCGTTCTTACGAGGGCGTCTTTCAGTGTCCGTAGGTGTCCATCGCGTTCCTCCTCGTCTGAGCAGATCCTGTGTATTCTTTAACGTGGTTAGGGTGGAAGCTGGAGAAGTGGAGCATCGTGAGGTTGTCCGTGGGCTTGCGGTAGAGTGAAGTGCTGAGGCGTCCGTCTTTGATGGAGATTCATGTGTCCAAGAATGAAACCGATTCTGAGGAGTAGTCCATGGTGAGTTTGGTGGTGGGATGGAACCTGTTGATGCTATCGTGTAGTCCTTTCAGTGATCCTTCGCCGTGGGTCCAAAGGAAGAAGATGTCGTCGATGGAACACTTCAGCAGTCAAGGGCATTCAGCCTCGGATCTGCGGGTTAGCGTTCTCCAAGGCGGCCTTCGAGATACACGACAACGCAAAATCATCGAGCAGAAACTGATAGCCAAGTTCCGCACTCATGAGGATGGCCTCAATAGGGATATCGGGTTCATGTCACGCTACAGAACGTGACTTGACATCGTTGTCTGTCTTTCCAGTTTTAAAAAAAAACAAACACAAAAAACAAACCCAAATGGAGAGGATATGCAGACAGCAGGATTTGACACGTTGGACCCCCTGGGACACATCTCATTGTCTTGGCTGTGCTCTTGGTGTGTCTTTGATGTAAGGAAAGATTGTATCTCTGCATTTTTTCTGTGTTTATATTCTGTGAATTTTGTTAGATTCACTCATAGTAACTTTACCTGAAGAAGGGGCGATCGATAGCTCCGAAAGCTTGTAATTTTAAATAAATCTGTTGGACTATAACCTGGTGTTGTGCGACTTCTCATTTCTGTACAGTTACACAGCGAGTGACCCTTACCCTGAATAAACAGTGGCCTAGAAATTCGATTCGGAGGCTTGCCGTGGGGGTAAGGATCGCGCGCGATATCACCTACCGCGTCTGCCGTTCTTGTTTGCCCCCGCAGGAACTTCAGGTCCTGGGCCTCTCCCTAGTGCCGGCGCGCAGTGTGTGCGTGTTCCAGGGGCGCAGTTAGTGCGATGCGACCCCTGGGATCACGTGGGCCATGGAGAGCCAATGGCAGCAGACCATCTTTCATTCATAGATTTGACCTGTCAAATCTGTGAATTGAAATCGGCCCCAAAAGAACAGCTAAACCTCAAATAAATTTTTTTTTAAAACCATCACATTAATAAAATAACTATAGTTAAATAAATTAACCACTTTAAACAAAAATTTTAATTTTTGAAAAAATTAAAATACTTTTTAAAACTTATAAAAATAAACTTACCTTTCTTTAAAGTCTCTAAAAAAGATAAACCTGTTGAAAAAATTTTAAATTATACTTAATTAACTACTTACCTTGTTCAAAACGGGTCTTGTGCCTCCTTTTTAATAGCATAGTTTCTTCCATACTTACCCTCGCGGAGAAACCTGAAAAAAAATCTAAGTTTGCTGCGTGCACGCAGCCTCTAGTGCGCACGCGGTTCACCTAGGAACCGCCCCCGTCGCCATACCGGAAGTGCCGGTTTCCCGCGCATGCGCAGTGCATGCAGGAAACCGGCACTTCAGGAATGAATACGGGTGAGTACGCACTGAGTACTCACCCGAGAACGGCCGAATTTTTGGGCCAGTGACTCTGTACTGTTACACAGCGAGTGAATTAGCTGCCCTTTATGCACCGAATGGAATGTGAAATCGGGCGGGGTGTATAACGGGCGAACGATTCATTACCGCAAGTTCTGCGTCACAGCTGAAGTTGATTCTCACCGTGTGTTGTCTCCGTCATCACAAAGAGCGCAAAAGAGAAAGTCAAAGCAAGATAGAAGGAAAGATAGAACATCAGAGGGGTGGAGAGAGACAGAAGGAGGAGAGAAGGAGAGAGAGATAAACATGTAAGGAGAGGAGTAACAGAGCCAGATGGAGAAGAGGAAAGAAAGACAGAGAGGCGCAGAGATTGAGAACAGAAAAGTTGGCATGGACAGAGAGTGAGGGGGAGAAAGATAGGGAGGAACTGAAACAGGCACAGAAAAATAAATGAAGAAACAGATGGAGAGGAAGATAAAGTGATAGAGAGACAGATGGAGAGTATAAGAGATACAGAGAGAGACAGAAAGTACAGGAAACAATAACAGACAAAGAAACAATGAGTGAAACGGAGAGATGAAAAATAAAAACAATGGAGAAAGTAAGTGAGAGACGCAATGATGGAGAGAGCAAGAGTGAAAGAGCGAGAGAGAGAGACAGAGAGAGAGAGAGACAGACAGACAGACAGACAGAGAGAGAGAGACAGACAGAGATAGAGATAGAGCGAGAGCGAGAGCGAGAGCGAGAGCGATAGAGAGAGAGAGAGCGGGAGAGAGAGAGCGGGAGAGAGCGGGAGAGAGAGAGCGGGAGAGAGCGGGAGAGAGAGAGCGGGAGAGAGAGAGCGGGAGAGAGAGAGCGGGAGAGAGAGAGCGGGAGAGAGAGAGCGGGAGAGAGACAGACAGAGAGAGAGACAGAGAGAGAGACAGAGAGAGAGACAGATGTCTGGTTGTTGAAATTTAGAAACATGTTTGTGAGTCAGACAGAGACAGTGACAGCTGGCACCCTGCACAAATTGAATACATCCCAGTGCATTGGCTGACATTCACACAACAGGTTGTGGACTGCGAATGCAGTCATGGAGACGACCTTTACCACAAGGGCGTAAAATTAATTTAAACAGTGCTCATATTAACGCTTACTATACCCTGCAAACTGAACAGCAACAGCGCACAGTTACACTGTGAGTAATCATTCACTGCTGAATAAACAGTAACTCCGTGCATCAAAACAGAAAATGCTGGAAATACTCAGCAGGTCAGGCAGCATCTGTGGAGAGAGAAACAGGGTTAACGTTTCAGGTCGATGACCTTTCGTCAGAATTCAGTGGCTCTGTAAAGTTACACAGTGAGTAACCCTTACCCTGAATAAACAGCGACTCTGTACAGTTACAGTGAGTGACCCTTACCCTGAATAAACAGCGAATCTGTACAGTTACAGTGAGTGAGCCTTGACGTAATAAAGACTCACTACGCACTTGAACATAAAGCAAGGCTTTAATCAACTTATAACAAAACATGGAGGTCTAGTTAGCAGTCACTAGCTTCCTGTTTCCAGATTGTCTCTGCCCAAGGTGGGCCCATGCCTGAGTATTTATACTCCCTGGACGGCGCCCCAGCTGGCCGCCCAGTAGTACTTCCTGAGTTGTTACTTGCGATTTATGACATTCTTCCTCCCTAAAAGGTTTGGAAGTCCAGTCTTCCTTTAACGGACTAGGCGGACCAGAAATAGCCGCAGACGTTTAGCTCTCTGCTTGTGACTGGAAGGCACGTCTCCCCGGACCGTGTCCTGGTCCCTGGGTCGCTTGGCCCGTACCGGTAAGTCAGTAGAGTCCGCGTCATCTTGATCATCCTGTGGAGGACTGGGAATATCATGACTCCGGGTGCAGGTCCCCACAGGTGCTGAGCTGGCCTCATCCCGGGTCGTGGCTGGAGATTGTCCGGCGTCCTGGTTTCGGGTGGCCATCCTACGGGGAGCGTCCAGCTCCCTGAGTTGATCCGGTAGCGTTGCCGGCAGATCCCCCGATGTCCCAGGCGGGGCGTCATTTTCATAGGGGTGCGGAGTGTTGATATCATTGTCGGGGGATCCTTCATCATTCGGGCCCGTGTGACCGGTTGGGCAGGGAGCCAGATCTCGGAGCGAGACGGTGGTCTCCCGGCCATCAGGGTACCGTACGTGCGCATACGTGGGGTTTACCTCCGTTAACTCCACCTCGTCAACGAGGGGGTCGTTTTTGGCAGACCGGACGAACCTCCGGAGTAGTACCGGGCCTGGAGCCACCAACCATGACGGTAGAGACGTCCCATGTGTAGAGCGACGCCGGAATTTGAAGAATCGCTCATGAGGCGTGACATTAGTAGATGTGGAGAGAAGAGACCTGATAGAGTGTAACGCGTCGGGGAGCATCGTTTCCCACTGCTGGTCCGGCAGGTTGCGTGACCTTAGTGCCAGACGGACAGCGTTCCAGATGATGGCATTGTATCGTTCAACCTGTCCGTTACCAATTGGGTGATATGGTGTCGTCCTACTTGAGGCGATTCCCCGTTGGGAGAGATAACTTTTAAGTTCACTCGACATAAAGGAGGGACCCCGATCAGTGTGGATAAAATTGGCCGTCCCGCAAAGGGAAAAGACCTGATCGAGGCATTTAATTACCGTAGAGGTAAGCATATTAGGGCAGGGGAAGGCGAAGGGAAAGCGTGAATACTCGTCCACCATCGTAAGTAGGTAGGTGTTCCTTGTCGACGAAGGCAATGGCCCTTTAAAGTCTATGCTGAGCCTCTGCATAGGCTGCATTGCATGTATGAGTAAGCCATCTGATGGGCGAAAGAATTGTGGTTTCAATTCTGCACAAATCCTACAGGAGGAGCATGTTTTCTTTACGTCCTCGGTTGAAAATGGTAGATTTTTGGAGCGCACAAAGTGCAACATGCGGGTCACACCAGGATGGCATAAGTCCATATGCAAATCCGCCAGAGTCGACGTTGACATTGAGGAGCAAAATGCCCGTGTGAAGGTATCTGGGGCCACGTTCTGTTTGCCGGGTCGGTAACAGATAGTATATCCAAAGGCAGCCAGCTCCATCCTCCAGAGTTGAATTTTATTATTTTTGATTTTCGTGCACCTCCGGTTATCCAACATGAAGGCCACAGAGCGCTGGTCAGTTATAAGCGTAAAATGACGCCGAGCAAGAAAATGACCCCATTGGCGTACAGCCTCGATGATGGCCGTAGCCTCCTTCTCGACGGCGGGGTAATGGAGCTCGCTACCCTGCAAGGTTCTGGATAGGAATGCCACGGGTCGGCCACCTTGATTCAAGGTAGCGGAGATCGCCACCTCCGATGCATCGCATTCGACCACAAAAGGAAGATTTTCGTCAATGGAGCGAAGCGTTGCTTTCTCCAGCTGTCGTTTGAGGAGGTTGAAGGCAGAAATAGCCGTAGCTTCCAATGGAAAAGACTTCGCATGGAGCAGGGGCTGTATTTTATCGGAGAAGTGTGGTATCCATTTTGCGTAATAAGCAAACATGCCAAGTGCCCGACAAAGAGAGCTGAGGCTCGTCGGGGGAGGGAGCTCCTGAAGTGGACGAAGTCGCTCTGGGTCCGGTTTAATAACACCGTTGCCCACCCAGTAGCCAAGAATGTTCACCGATGGCACCGACTTCACCGATTTGGATTCGTTTAACGTTAAGTGGCGACGGCGGAGTACGTCAAAAAATCTCTGAAGATTGGCGTCATGCTCCTTTTGATCATGGCCGGCAATAGTGATATTGTCTAAATACGGAAAGGTATCCGTCAAGTTCTCTTGCCGGACTAGGCCATCCATGGCCCGTTGGAAGACGGCCACCCCATTGGTGACCCCGAATGGAAGGCAGCGAAACTGGAAAAGCCGACCATTGGCCTCAAAGGCCGTATACTTCTTGTCGGAGTCTTGCAGTGGCACCTGATGGTACGCGCTTTTTAAATCGAAGGTCGAGAATACCTTGTATTTGGCAAGGTTGTTGACCATGTCATCTATGCGTGGCAGCGGGTAGGCATCCAGATCGGTATATAGATTAATAGTCTGCGAATAATCGATACACAGACGTTTTTTATGTTGTTTTAAGGGATTCCTCACGATGACAACCTGAGCCCGCCAGGGAGATGAACATGGCTCGATAATACCGTCGACTAAAAGGCGAGAGATTTCCGCCTCAATAAACGCTCGATCATCTTGGCTAAAGCGCCGCGATTTGGTGGCTATGGGTTTACAGCGGGGGGGGAAGATTGGCAAACAGGGAGGGTTCACCGAGTAAGGCCGCCGAGAGTGCACAAAACGGCACCTTAGAAATGGTAAGCTCCGGCCTTGACCCTCCAAACTCAAAAGTGATCTTCTTGTGCTGCTTCTGGAAGTCCTGTCCCAGAAGCACATCGCTGCATAAGTTTGCGAGTACTCCGAGCCGGGTGGAGAGATACGTGCGGCCGTTGAGGATGAGGTTGACCAGACAGAAGCCAGAAGAATTGGTGGTCAGAGTCGTCAGAGCCATTGCAATCTCCCTGTCTGAGGGATAAATGTGCAGTTTTAACCTGTTGACAGCCCGCTTACTAATGAAGCTGTCAGAGCTGCAGGAGTCGATTAGCGCGCTTAGAGTGTGCCCATTTACTGAAACCTTCGTGGCTGCATGGGACAAACTTTGGGGAAAAACAGCCGTGATGGGAGGAGGGGCAATTTTCCCTTCGGCAACTGTAGCCTTAACAGTAGTTCTTGGGGGAGGAGCAGCTCCATAGATAGCAGCTGTGAAGCTAACAGGAGCTCTCGACCGGTATACTTTAGAGGAGCGGCCTTTCTTGTTAGCAAAGGCCCGTGACTGGCATACCTTGGAAAAGTGTCCTTTCTTGCTGCATTGATTGCAGGTCACATTACGAGCCGGGCAAAATTTTCTGTGATGGCACGCCCCTCCACAAAAGAAACACTTTCTTCCTGAT
Source organism: Squalus acanthias (assembly GCA_030390025.1). Classification (NCBI taxonomy): domain Eukaryota; kingdom Metazoa; phylum Chordata; class Chondrichthyes; order Squaliformes; family Squalidae; genus Squalus; species Squalus acanthias. Next base: position 24,334,025 of record CM059430.1, on the reverse strand, counting down.
TGCCAGGATGCTGCTAGGGCGGGGTCGTCATCAGCGAAGGCCTCTAGGGTAGGGTCATCGTCTGTTAGAGTAGAGTCAACATCAGTGGGGGCATCCGCCCGAGACCTACCGAAAGACTCATTAAAGGAGATAGCCGCCGCCCGTGCACGTGGTGGGAGATAAGTGTCTGCATTTTTCTTGGCCAAGTCCAAGGAACACGCCTGGTCATAAGCAGCCCGTAAATTGAGGGTTTTATTTTACAGCAGGCGCTGACGTATAAAAGGGGACGCGATTCCATTGATAAAGGAATCGCGGATTAGTTCCTCTTGATACTGTTCAGCTGAAACTGCTTTAAGGTTACAATCCTTGCTGAGCCTGCGAAGTTTCTGGAGAAATTCATCGAGTGATTCCCCAGGCTGCTGCCGAGTTGTGGCCAGTAGGTGTCGAGCAAAGATTTCATTTGGGGACTTGACATATAGCTGCTGTAAGATTTCGATAGCAGTGTCATAGTCTATACAGTCCTCAATATAATCATACACATGAGGAGACACGTAGTTGATAAGCATTCGCAACTTATTAGGGACATCCGCCCCACATTCTTCAAGAAAGTTGCTAAAGGTACGAAACCAATGCTTCCATACCTTTGCTGCCGCAGGTGCATTCGGGTCCAGGTCGAGACGAGCGGGTCTAAGGAGTTTTTCCATGATGGATCAGTTTCTTTCCCAAGTTCCCTTCTGTGGTTCGAGTTGCAGCTGGTTGTTCCGAATCATCCCAAGCGTGGAGACGATACCAAGTTGATTAAATTGGCGTAATAAAGACTCACTACGCACTTGAACATAAAGCAAGGCTTTAATCAACTTGTAACAAAACATGGCGGTCTAGTTAGCAGTCACTAGCTTCCTGTTTCCAGATTGTCTCTGCCCAAGGTGGGCCCATGCCTGAGTATTTATACTCCCTGGACGGCGCCCCAGCTGGCTGCCCAGTAGTACTTCCTGAGTTGTTACTTGCGATTTATGACAAGCCTTACTCTGAATAAACAGTGATTCTGTACAGTTAGTGAGTGAGCCTTACCCTGAATAAACAGTGACTCTGTACAGTTACAGTGAGTGACCCTTACCCTGAATAAACAGTGACTCTGTACAGTTACACAGTGAATGACCCTTACCCTGAATAAACAGTGACTCTGTAACGTTACACAGTGGATGACCCTTATCCTGAATAAACAGTGACTCTGTAACGTTACACAGTGGGTGACCCTTATCCTGAATAAACAGTGACTCTGTACAGTTACACAGTGAGTGACCTTTACCCTGAATAAACAGTGACTCTGTACAGTTACACAGTGAATGACCCTTACCCTGAATAAACAGTGACTCTGTAACGTTACACAGTGGATGACCCTTATCCTGAATAAACAGTGTCTCTGTAACGTTACACAGTGGGTGACCCTTATCCTGAATAAACAGTGACTCTGTACAGTTACACAGCGAGTGACCCTTACCCTGAATAAACAGTGACTCTGTACAGTTCCAAAGTGAGTGACCCTTACCCTGAATAAACAGTGACTCTGTACAGTTACCCAGTGAGTGATCCTTACCCTGAATAAACAGTGACTCTGTACAGTTACATAGTGAGTGACCCTTACCCTGAATAAACAGTGACTCTGTACAGTTACATGGTGAGTGATCCTTTCCCTGCTGAATTGGTAAGATGCAGACTCAATGCTGTTTTCGCTTTAGCAGCACCTTCCAAAACCCAAATTAAAGACAACACTCGCTAACCCAGTTGGAGAGAGGATTTCAGAGAGCACAGTGTCACCCCCATGGGGAAGGAGAGCTGTCGGCCTCCATGCACGGACCGTACGGTGCGGAGGCCTCTGGGCAGGCCAGCTTGACTCATTTGGTTGCATTTTGTGAGTTTCCGCCCCACTCCAGGATTTGGGCACAGATGTAATTGGATCCAGTGCAGTGCTGTGGGAGTGCTACATTAAAGGAAGTAGAATCATAGAAAAGTACAGCACAGTAGGAGGCCATTCGGCCCATCAAGTCTGCGCCGGCTCTTTCGAAGAGCAATCCAGTTAGTCCCACTCCCCCGCTCTTTCCCCATATCCATGCAATTTTTTCTCCTTCAAGTATTTATCCAATTCCCTTTTGAAGGCTACTATTGAATCTGTGTCCACCAACCTATCAGGCAGTGCATTCCAAATCCTAACCACTCACTGCGTAATAAAGTTTCTCCTCATGTCGCCTCTGGTTCTTTTGCCCATCACCTTGAATCTGTGTCCTCTGGTTATCGACCCTTCAGCCACTGGAAACGGTTTCTCTTATTTACTCTATCTGAACCCTTCATGATTTTAAACACCTCTATCAAATCTCCTCTTAGCCTTGTCTGCTCCAAGGAGAGCAACCCCAGCTTCTCTAAACTATCCATATAACTGCAATCCCTCATCCCTGGTACCAATCTCATGAATCTCCTCTGCACCCTCTCCAAAGCCTTTACGTCCTTCCGAAAGTGCGGTGCCCAGAATTGGACACAATACTCCAGCTGAGCCGAACCAGGTTTAGCGTAACTTCCTGGCTTTTGTACTCTCTGCCTCTATTATTAAAGCCCAGGATCTGTAGGACGTGCAGAATTACCCCTCACCCCGTCCAACAGGTTATAGAGTTCAGACTTGAGACTTATGAGAAATTACACCAGAAACACAGGTTCTGTCTTTAACCTTTTATTGTTCCTAAGACAGATTCAAAACCCCAATCACTATTCGAGCAGTCCACCAATAATGTTACAAGAAATCATACATACAACCAGCCGCCAATGATCAGTCCAGCGTTGATTGTAGGCCACGTCCTTTCGACTGCAGCTTTCCGAGTTGAGACGATCAGCCAGGCCCTTCCTTCCAACTGTAGTGCCGATACTTTTCGTCACTGGTTTTTATACAGTTTTCCTTGTTTTTTCCAGTAAATCAATCATTCAGAAATGGTGAAATGTTCCTTTAATGTTCGACCTGAGTTGTTTGAGCTGTCAAACTTTCACACTCACACCTCCTGTGTGGCTATCCGTTAGTTGCCTTTATCAAAGACCAAAATTGTTCATTCACTCATAAAGTTTACAAAAGTGGCAGAAAACCACTTGGTTACAGTTCATGTGTTACGTCATATCCTGCATTTCAAAACTTTAAAGGTTTGACTCCTCCCCTTTAGCCACCAAAAATCATTCTACAATCTTGTAGTCTATTTGTTGTAGACGCGATGTCTGCAAATCTAAGGGGGTTTGTTTATCTCTGTTGTCACAACCATGCTTGCTGCCTTTTAGTAAAGCACGTCAAAGCACATTCCATGTCCACTTATCAGTGAAAGACCACTTGTTACAACTTTATTTCACTTTGAAAGAAACCTTTTGGCCTGGCAAAGCATTTCAATATAGACCAAAATTAAAAATTAAGGGTCTGTGTATACCTACAGATCCTGTATGCTTTAATAGCTGCTGGCATTTAAATGAAACATTAAACCAAAGTCAGATCTACTAGTCAGGTGAGCATCAATGCTCCTATGGTTCAATTCAAAGAACAGGAGTTTCTCCTGGTGTCCTGGCCAACTATGGTAGTGTTGTGGGTATGTTACCATGGCCCTTTGAGAATTTAAATTTAGTCATTTTTAAACCTGGAGATAAAAAGCTGGGATCAGTAAAAGTGACCATGAAGCTGTCGGATTGTGGTAAAAACCCACCTGGTTCACTGATGTCCTTCAGGGGAAGGAAACCTGCCGTCCTTACCCGGTCTGGGCCTATACGTGACTCCAGTCACATACCAATGTGGTTGACTCTTAACTGCCCTCTGAAGTGGTCGAGTGAGACACTCAGTTGTATCAGACATTTCCTCAGGGACACCAGGGATGGGCAATAAATGCCGGCTTTCCATTTGAATTTTTGGGCTGAAAATTGATCTCGGTGCGCGAGAGTACGCACTGCGTACTCTCGCGTATTCCCACTCCAATTGCCGGTTTTCTGCATGCCCTGCGCATGCGCTGAAAACCGGCAATTGCTCTTCTGAAAAGGGGGCGGGTCCTGGGTGCATCGCGTGCGTGCTACAGGCTGCGCGCACGCTGTGCACTTCATGCTTTGGACGCGCAGGTAAGTAGGGAAGATTTTGGAAATGTAAAAAGGAGGAGTAAGACCCGCTTTTAAGAAGGTAAGTAGTGAATTAAGTATTTTTTTGAATTTTTTTTTACAGGTATATCTTTTTTAGAGACTTTAAAGACAGGTAAGTTTATTTTTATAACTTTTTAAAAGATTTTAAATTTTTTCAAAAATTTAATTTTTTATTTAAAATGGTTAATTTAATTAACTATACTTATTTTATTAATGTGATGGTTTTTTTTTAAAATTTAATTGAGGTTTAGCTGTTATTTTGGGGGGGTGTAAGATTCATAGATTTCACAGCAGGTCTGTGAAACTTATGAATGGAAGATGGTGTGCTGCCATTGGCTCTAACTGAGTCACGTGATCCCACAGCTCGCACGAATTAACTACGCCGGTGAGATACGCAAGCACTGCACAGCAGCTGTCCAGAACATCAAATTCGTGCGAGCTGGATCTGAAAAAGCACAAGCGAGGTGAGACATCGCGGGGAAGGCTTACCCCCGCGGGAACAGAGCGAGATCAATTTCTGGGCCAATATTTAAAAGTCACTGCACTGCAAAATAATTCATTGTCTGTGTGCAGTTTTGGTCTCCTTACCTAAGAAAGGATATACTTGCCAAAGAGGGAGTGCAGCAAAAGTTCACCAGACTGATTCCTGGGATAGCAGGACTGTTGTATGAGGAGAGATTGGGTCAACTAGGCTTGTATTCACCAGAGTTTAGAAGAATGAGAGGGGATCTCATTGAAACGTATAAATTTCTGACAGGGCTGGACAGACTGGATGCAGGGAGGGTGTTTCCCCTGGCTGGGGGTCTAGAACGAGGGGTCACAGTCTCAGGATACGGGGTAGGACATTTAAGACTGAGATGAGGAGAAATTTCTTCACTCAGAGGGTGGTGAACCTGTGGAATTCTCTACCACAGAAGGCTGTGGAGGCCAAGTCACTGAATATATTTAAGAAGGAGATAGATAGATTTCTAAACACAAAAGGCATCAAGGGGTATGGGGAGAGAGGGGGAATATGGTATTGAGATAGAGGCTCAGCCATGATCATAGTGAATGGCGGAGCAGGCTCGAGGGGCTGAATGGCCTACTCCTGCTCCTATTTTTCTATGTTTCTTTGTGATAAGGTGCCGTATAAACACATGTCCATCTCTCTCTCTCTCTCCCCCTCCCTGTGTGTCAGGGGCCGGGGTGACACAGGGAAGCCTAGAAGAAGCAAAGGATGGAGAAAAATAGCTCCCTCCTTATAAAATGTTTAATAACGTGCAGAGGCCGTCAGATTTTTATGAACCCAGACTTGTTTCCTATGTCTGACCCTGGGAGTGAATCCACAGCCTCACAGCTCGCTGCGTGAAGAAGTTTCTCCTGCCCTCCGTTCTAAATCTCTTACATTTAATCTTGTATCTGTGACCCCTTGTTCTAGGCCCTCAACTACTGGAAACCATCCTGCTTCGCTCTATCCTGTCCCATCCTTTCATAATCTTAAACACTTCTATTATATCGCCCTGTAATCAGTGTTGTATTCAGTCTATCAAAACCCTTCATAATTTTAAAAAACCTCAATTAAATTTCCTCTTAGCCTTCTCTGCTCCAGTGGGAATAGTCCCAGTATCTCCAGTCTCTCCTCATTACTATAGTCCCCCATCCCTGGCATCATCCTGGCGAATTCACACTGCTCTCTCTGTGGGTTTAATGTCCTCTCTATAATGGGGCTCTCAAACTGTGCTCAATCTCTAACTCTGGCCTCACTTTGTAAACATTTATCTTTGCTCCTTTACTCTCGCACTCTGTGCCCGACACCAGCTCTGTTTGTTTTTTGGAAGCTCAGGAGATGTTTGTTCCTGGCACAGGCATCAGCCTGGGACCAATCAGGATCAATATTCATTGCAAATGAATCATCTTATTTAACGATATCCCCAGGGCACTGGTGGTGAGGCAGGCTGGGGGAATCGGCCCCAGGACAGAGACTGACACCGGCGTGAAACCTGGCCTCACTAATAACAAAGAGAAACAGACATGCTCTCAGCCACAAGGGGCGGACAGTGAAAGAAAGAATTGCATTGTACATAGATCCCTGAAGGCAGCAGGACAGGTAGATAACGTGGTTAAAAAGGCATATGGGATGCTTGCCTTCATTAGCCGAGGCATAGAATATAAGAGCAGGGAGGTTATGATGGAGCTGTACAAAACACTAGTTAGGCCACAGCTGGAATACTGTGTGCAGTTCTGGTCGCCACACAATAGGAAGGATGTGATTGCATTGGAGAGGGTGCAGAGGAGATTCACCAGGATGTTACCTGGGCTGCAGCGCTTCAGCTATGGAGACTGGACAGGCTGGGGTTGTTTTCCTTAGAGCAGAGAAGGCTGAGGGGGGACCTGATTGAGGTGTACAAAATTATGAGGGGCATAGATAGGGTAGATAGAAAGGAACTTTTCCCCTTAGTAGAGGGGTCAATAACCAGGGGGCATAGTTTCAAGGTAAGGGGCAGGAGGTTTAGAGGGGATTTGAGGAAAAACTTTTTCACCCAGAGGGTGGTTGGAATCTGGAACTCACTGCCTGAAAGGGTGGTAGAGGCAGGAACCCTCACAACATTCAAGAAGCATTTAGATGAGTACTTGAAACGCCATAGCATACAAGGCTACGGACCAAGTGCTGGAAAATGGGATTAGAATAGACAGGGTTTGATGGCCTGCGCGGACACGATGGGCCGAAGGGCCTCTTTCTGTGCTGTGTGATTCTATGGTTCCAGGTTGCATAGACTAGGCTGGTATTCCCTTGAGTTTAGAGAGTTGAGGGGTGATCTAATCGAGGTGTTTGCAATGTAAAGGTATTCAATCGGGTAGACAGAGAGAAATGAGTGTGTGAAATGGGACCTGAATGGGGGCGAGATACGGGAATCGAGGAGTTTCAGCCCTCCCCCTCCGGTCCGTGCCCAGCAGGAGTTAGCACCTTCGGCACAGGAGGGGAGAGAATGGGATATTCCGGTGTTGTAACTCCGAAAGCTTGTGATTTAAAATAAAACTGTTGGACTATAACCTGGTGTTGTGCGACCTCTCAATATTCCGGTGAAGCAGCGTGTTTTAGCTGGTTGATGCTTCAGCTGTTCAAGGTGCAGCGAGTCCTGAGCTTGCACACACAATGCCGCTCACTGAGAGCATTCCGGGAAACGGTTGCCAGGGCAATGCCTCACACTCTGCAACCAGGACACCCTTCAGGAGCCTGGTGTCCTTGATGTTGGTGCCTTGCCCTGTCCTTCAGCTCACCGCAGACTTTCTCTATTCCTCTGTGTCCCTTGTTTTTCACATTTAACAAAGGATGCTGCATTGCAGGATCTGTGCTGCTTTATTTATTGCACCTGTCGGTTTGTCCTTAGCTGTGTGTCCTTTAAGTGACTCTCTTTCTCTGTCGCTCTCTCTCTCTATTTCATGGTCTCACGCTCTCTCTCGTGCTCTCTTTCTCTCTCGCTTTCTGTCTCTCTGTCACTGTCTCTCTCTCGCACTCTCTCTCCTTCGCCCTCTCTATTTCTCGCTCTCTTCCTCTCTCTATTTCGCACTCTCTCTTGCTCTCTCTCTCTCTCTATTTCGCACTCTCTGTCTCGCTCTCTATTTCGCACTCTCACTCGCTCTCTGTCTTTGTGCAGTTTACATAGAATTACACAGAAGTTACAACAGGGGAATCAGTGACAGTGTTTGGGGAGTCTGTGATTGGAGTGGTTATGGTTTCTTTGACCCTTGGCCTTCGACCCTAGAGCACTCAACACCTATTCCCGAATCCAATCTCGAGCTAACTGCAGCAGGATAAACTCGGAGGTCACCCAGCTGGAAGTAAATAATCACTGTGGCCCTGAGATTGGATCAAAGACTCAGACAGCAGGATATGCTGGTCGAGAGAGAGACACAGAGAGAGAGACAGAGAGACACACAGAGAGCGACAGAGAGAGAGAGAGAGATAGAGAGACACAGAGAGAGACACAGAGAGAGAGAGAGAGACAGAGAGAGAGACACACACACAGAGACACAGACAGAGAGAGAGACACACACAGAGACAGAGAGCGACAGAGAGAGAGAGACACACACACACAGAGACAGAGAGCAACAGAGAGAGACAGACACAGAGAGAGACAGAGAGACACAGAGAGAGAGAGACAGAGACAGAGAGAGACACAGAGAGAGAGACAGAGACAGAGAGACACAGAGAGAGAGAGACAGAGAGACACAGAGAGAGAGAGACAGAGACAGAGAGAGACACAGAGAGAGAGACAGAGACAGAGAGACACAGAGAGAGAGAGACAGAGAGACACAGAGAGAGAGAGAGACAGAGAGAGAGAGAATTCAGAGAAAGAAAAAGAATAGAATGAGATAAAGAAGTACAATAGATATAGAGGAGGAATCACAGACTCGGTTCAGACTAGAAGCTTAAAGGAAGAAGTTAGAAGAAATACAAAGAGTTATTAATCCAATTCCACAAGAGCCCACTGAAGTCCAGAGGAGGTGTAAATGGCGACAGCAGAATAGCAGAGGGGGAGGGAAAACAGTCAGTGTGGCAAAGAGGAGAAGGCTTCCGTCACCCGGGAATGTGGTGGAGAGACCCCAGGGATGTGGACCACCCCGCCCCCGCTGTGTACCCAGGGGATCCCCCCAGCACCAGCCCGCACCCCCCAGTACCAGTGTCTGAGGTGCAGCCATTCTCCATAACCAGGGCTGGGCTTTGGGTCGGGGGCGGGTCTGGGAGGAGGGGCTGGGGGAGGGGAGTCTGGGTCCGGGGGGGCTTTGGGTCTGGGTCGGGGAGCAGTGGTTAAGATCTGAAGCTGTAAACCTCAGTGCTGAGGCCAGAAGGCTGTAAGCGGTGAGCAGGAAGATGAGGTGCTTTTCCTCGAGCTTGTGTGAACTAATGTGAGACATTTCAATGATGCGATGAGGTGCTAAATAAATACAAGTCTTTCATGCTTATCGCTGTTGTCTCTATTACCTCTCCATTCTTTAATTGGGCAGCTAGTTTGTTGTCTGCCCTGTTAATTTATTTTGATTGTGCCCCATGAGTTTCGCTCTGACATTCAGACGTGACTCACAGACGGTGTTGCCATTGGTAACGGCTCACATTAGCTCGGCAGAAACATCTTAGAGTGTTTGCAAAGAGTGAGATGACCTTAGGAATAGAACACACTGAGACAGCATTAATCCCCCGTGAGATAAAGCCTGCTCTGTCGGGGGCCGGGGAGAACGGAGGCTGGGATGGTGACAGGAATCAGGGTAGTGGGGGAAGGAGGAGACAGGTTCGAAACACAACTAGCAGCTTCCCAGCTCCGCTACTGAACGGGGGGCTTGGGGAGTGAGTGCGATCAGGAAATTGGAAAGCCCGGCATTAGGACCATAGGAACAGGTGAAGGCCATTCAGCCCCTTCGAGCCTGTTAATAAGAACATAAGAAATAGGAGCATGAGTAGGCCATTCGGCCCCTCGAGCCTGCCCCGCCATTCAATAAGATCATGGCTGATCTGATCTTGGCCTCAACTCCACTTTCCCGCTCTCTCCCCATAACCCTTGACTCCGCTGTAGCTCAAATATCTGTCTATCTCAGCCTTGAATATATTCAATGACTCCGCCTCCACAGCTCTCTGGGGCAGAGAATTCCAAAGATTCACGACCCTCTGAGAGAAGAAATTCCTCCTCATTTCCGTTTTAAATGGGCGACCCCTTATTCTGAAACTATGCCCCCTAGTTCTAGATTCCCCCACGAGGGGAAACATCCTCTCTGCATCGACCTTGTCGAGCCCCCTCAGAATCTTATATGTTTCAATAAGATCACCTCTCATTTTTCTAAACTCCAATGAGTATAGGCCCAACCTGCTCAACCTTTCATCATACGTCAACCCCCTCATCTCAGGAATCAACCTCGTGAACCTTCTCTGAACTGCCTCCAATGGAAGTATATCCTTCCTTAAATAAGGAGACCAAAACTGCACGCAGTACTCCAGGTGTGGTCTCACCAGCGCCCTGTAGAGTTGTAGCAAGACTTCCCTACTTTTATACTCCATCCCCCTTGCAATAAAGGCCAACAGTCCATTTGCCTTCCTAATTACTTACTGTACCTGCATTCTAACTTTTTGTGTTTCGTGTACGAGGACACCCAGATCCCTCTGTACCGCAGCATTTTGTAGTCTCTCTCCATTTAAATAATAATTTGTTTTTTTATTCTTCCTACCAAAGTAGGAAGTGACACTCCAGTGCACTGCTGAGGGAGTGCTGCACTGTCGGAGGTGCCGTCTTTCGGATGAGACGTTAAACCGAGGCCCCGTCTGCTCTCTCAGGTGGACGTAAAAGATCCCACGGGACTATTTCGAAGAAGAGCAGGGGAGTTCTCCCCAGTGTCCTGGGGCCAATATTTCTCCCTCAACCAACATCACTAAAACAGATGATCTGGTTATTATCACATTGCTGTTTGTGGGAGCTTGCTGTGCGCAAATTGGCTGCCGCGTTTCCTACATTACAACAGTGACTACATTCCAAAAGTACTTCATTGGCTGTAAAGCACTTTGAGACATCCGGTGGTCGTGAAATGCACTATATAAATGCAAGTCTTTCTTTTCAAAGTGGATAACCTCACATTTTCCCACATTATACTCCATCTGCCAAATTTTTGCTCACTCACTTAACCTATCTATATCCCTTTGCAGACTCTTTGGGGGAAAAATTGACTCACGCCGCCTTTGGGGCGGTACTTCGCCAGGGCGCTACTTTTAGCGCCCCGAAAAAGTTAGCGCCCCTACACCCGAAATTGAATGGTAGCGTCCCAAGCAGGAGGCGAGGCTACTGGAAGCGCTCCCCCTCCCTCTTGGGGCGCTCCCATTGAATATCGTGGCGCAGCGGTATTACAGGCCTCCCTCCCAGGGGGAGCGGGGTGCCAGCAAAAGAGCCCGGCACTCAAGGGGGCCGATCGCGGCCGGCACCCCGCAGCGGGAGGCGAGAGGGGGCAGGTGCTGGTAGGCGGCCCAAAAAAAAATGGCCACCCGGCACCTGCCCTTTAATTTGCGCTGGCCGCAAATACGGAACCCTGACCCTGTCAGACATAGCGTCCGGCGGCGCCACCGAAGTTTGCAGCCAGGGCGCGAGCGGGGCGCCACCAGCTACTGCCGCCGCTAACCTCCCGCTGAATTTCGCGGGAGGCGTTAGCGGCGCCGCGCCCGGGCGCTAGGTGCTCTGCGCACCCCAATTTTTCCCCTTTTGTGTCCTCCTCACAACTTGCTTTCCCACCTATTTTTGTATCATCAGCAAATTTGGCTACATTACACTTGGTTCAAGTCATTAATATAGATTGGAAATAGTTGAGACCCCAGCACCGATCCCTGTGGCACCCCACTAGTTACCGTTTGCCAACCTGAAAATGACCCATTTATCCCGACTCTCTGTTTTCTGTTAGTTAGCCAATCCTCTGTCCATGCTAATATATTACCGCCAACCCCGTGAGCTCTTATCTTGTGCAGTAACCTTTTATGTGGCACCTTATCGAATGCCTTCTGGAAATCCGAGGTTAAACTGACTGGCTTGGAGTTGCTGGGTTTATCCTTACACCCTTTTTTGAACAAGGGTGTAGCATTTGCAATTCTCCAGTCCTCTGGCACCAGCCCCATATCCAAGGAGGATTGGAAGATTATGGCCAGTACCTCCGGAATTTCTACCTTTACTTCCCTTGGCATCCTAGGATGCATCCCATCCGATCCTGGTGACTTACCTACTTTCAGTACAGACAGCCTTTCTAGTACCTCCTCTTTATCAATTTTTATCCCATCCAGTATCTCAACTACCTCCTCTTTCACTATGACTTTGGCAGCATCTTCTTCCTTGGTGAAGACAGATGCAAAGTACTCATTTAATACTTTTTGGTCCCTAATCGGCCCCACCCTCCTCTTACTACCCGTTTACTATTTATATGCCTATAGAAGACTTTTGGATTCCCTTTTATGTTAGCTGCCAGTCTATTCTCATACTCTCTCTTTGCCCCTCTTATTTCCTTTTTCACTTCTCCTCTGAACTTTCTATACTCAGCCTGGTTCTCACTTGTATACTCAACCTGACATCTGTCATACGGGCTCTTTTTCTGCTTCATCATATTCTCTATCTCTTTCGTCATCCAGGGAGCCCTGACTTTAGTTGCCCTGCCTTTCCCCCTAGTGGGAATGTACCTCAACTGTACCTGAACTATTTCCTCTTTAAAGGCAGCCCATTGTTCCATTACAGTTTTGCCTGCCAACCTTTGATTCCAGTTTACCCGGGCCAGATCCCTTCTCCTTCCACTGAAATTGGCCTTCCCCCAGTTAAACATTTTTACTCTAGATTGCTCCCTGTCCTTTTCCATAGCTAATCTAAACCTTATGATACTATGATCACTGTTCCCTAAATGTTCACCTACTGACACTTGCTACACTTGACCTACCTCATTCCCCAGAACCAGATCCAGCAATGCCTCCTCCCTCGTCGGGCCGGAAACGTACTGATCAAGAAAGTTCACCTGAACACACTTAGGAAATTCTTCCCCCTCTCTGTCCTTTACACTATTACTATCCTAGTCTATATTAGGATAGTTGAAGTCCCCCATTATCGCTAGTCTATAGTTCTTGCACCTCTCTGTAATTTCTCTGCAAATTTGCTCCTCTATATCCTTCCCACTAGTTGGTGGCCTATAGAATACACCTAGTAGTGTAATGGCACCTCTATTGTTTCTTAACTCTAGCCATATAGATTCTGTCCTTGACCCCTGCAGGACATCCTCTCTCTCCAGCACTGTAATATTCTCCTTAATCAATACTGCCACCCCACCTCCTTTCTTTCCTTCCCTATCTTTCCTGAACACCTTATATCCAGGAATATTTAGTACCCAATCCTGCCCTTTTTTGAGCCAGGTCTCCGTTATCGCCATGACATCATATTCCCATGTGGCTATTTGCGCCTGCAGCTCACCAACCTTATTTACCACACTCGTGCGTTTACACACATGCACTGTAAACCTATCTTAGACCTTCTTGTATTCTCTCTTAGTCTGACCCCACCTAATACCTTACTATTTCTTACTCTAGTGCTATCTGAATCTCCCAATCCTTTGTGCACCTTGTTTCTCCTTTCTAATGCTACATCCTGGAGCCCATCCCCCTGCCAAATTAGATTAAGCCCTCCCCAACAGCACTAGCAAACCCCCCGCTGAGGATATTGGTCCCGGCTCTGTTGAGGTGCAACCCATTTGGCCTGTACAGGTCTCACCTCCCCCAGAACTGGTCCCAATGTCCCAGGAATCTAAAGTCCTCCCTCCTGCACCATCTCTCCAGCCTCGCATTCATCTGCTCTATCCTCCTGTTCCTGTACTCACAAGCACGTAACACCGGGAGTAATCTGGAGATTACTACCTTTGAGGTCCTGCTTTCCTATCTCTCTGAAATCTGCCTGCAGTACCTCATCCCTCTTTCTACCTATGTCGTTGGTACCAATGTGAACCACGACCTCTGGCTGTTCCCCCTCCCGCCTCAGAATGTCCTGCAGCCGTTCAGTGACATCCTTGACCCTGGCACCAGGGAGGCAACATACCATCCTGGAGTCATGTCTGCAGCCACAGAAACGCCTGTTTATTCCCCTAACTATCGAATCCCCTATCACTATTGCTTCCCCGATCTTCCTCCCCCCCCCCTGTACAGCTGAGCCACCTGTGGTGCCGTGGACTTGGCTCTGGCTGTACTCCCCAGTGGGACCATCGCCCTCACTGGTATTCTGGTTAGCGAGTGAGATGCACTCAGGGGACTCCTGCACTACCTGCCTGGTCCACCTTGTCTGTCTGGCATTCACCCATTCCCTCTCTGCCTGCACACTCTTACGCTGCGGGGTGACCACCTCCTGAAACGTGCTATCCATGAAGCTCTCAGCATCACGGATGCACAGCAGTGATGCCAGCTGCCAGCTCAAGCTCCGAAATCTGGCGTTGTCAGGAGGTGTGCTGGGGCCACCATTCCCGCCCCAGGGGTCTGCGCTCTGGAGAGGGCAGAAGTGGGCTGGCGGAGATTATGGTACAGGGCCCACGGTGAGTTGGGGGGGTACAGGGAGGGGGTCCAGGGGTCGAGCAGTGGCTGCCAGCAGTCTACAGTTTCAAGGTGGAGCCGGGAGGAGCAAAGGCAGGTAAATGGAGTTAGGATACAGAGCAGCGTGATCGAATAGAATGGAGGAACAGGCTCGAGGGGCTGAATGGCCTCCCTGTGTTCCCTCTGTCTCTTGTGAATTTGAATGCAGGGCTGTAAGGCGGAAGGTCATTGACCTGATCCACGTTCTATCACCTGTAAAACTTTTACTTTCTTGTTTCAGGGACCAGAGTTCAGGTGAATCCAAGACAGACAAGGAAGGTAAGTGCTGGGCTGAGAGTGCTCTCAACGCTGTTCGTGATGTTCAGTAACAATGAAGGGGTAATGACAGGAAGATAGTGAGTGAGAGGGGAGACAGTGGGTGAGAGGGGAGACAGTGGGTGAGAGGGGGAGACAGTGGGTGAGACAGTGAGCTAGAGGGGGAGACAGTGAGTGAGAGGGGAGACAGTGGGTGAGAGGGGAGACAGTGGGTGAGAGGGGAGACAGTGGGTCAGAGGGGGAGACAGTGAGTGAGAGGGGAAACAGTGGGTGAGAGGGGGAGACAGTGGGTGAGAGGGGAGACAGTGGGTGAGAGGGGGAGATAGTGGGTGAGAGGGGGAGACAGTGGGTGAGAGGGGAGACAGTGGGTGAGAGGGGGAGACAGTGAGTGACAGGGGGAGACAGTGAGTGAGACAGTGGGTGAGACAGTGAGTGAGAGGGGGAGACAGTGAGTGAGAGGGGGAGACAGTGAGTGAGAGGGGGAGACAGTGGGTGAGGGGGAGACAGTGGGTGAGAGGGGGAGACAGTGGGCGAGAGGGGGAGACAGTGAGTGAGCGGGTAGACAGTGGGTGAGAGGGGAGACAGTGAGTGAGAGGGGAGACAATGGGTGAGAGGGGAGACAGTGGGTGAGAGGGGAGACAGTGAGTGAGACAGTGGGTGAGAGGGGAGACAGTGGGTGAGACAGTGGGTGAGAGGGGAGACAGTGGGTGAGACAGTGGGTGAGAGGGCAGACAGTGGGTGAGAGGGGAGACAGTGGGTGAGAGGGGGAGACAGTGAGTGAGACAGTGGGTGAGAGGGGAGACAGTGAGTGAGAGGGGAGACAGTGGGTGAGAGGGGGAGACAGTGAGTGAGAGGGGGAGACGTGAGTGAGAGGGGGAGACCAGTGAGTGAGAGGGGGGACAGTGAGTGAGAGGGAGACAGTGTGTGAGAGGGGAGACAGTGGGTGAGAGGGGGAGACCGTGGGTGAGAGGGGGAGACAGTGAGTGAGGGGGAGACAGTGGGTGACGAGAGACACGTGGGTGAGAGGGGAGACAGTGGGGTGAGAGGGGGAAACAGTGGTGAGAGGGGGAGACAGTGTCTGAGAGGGGAGACAGTGGGTGAGAGGGGAGACAGTGGGTGATAGGGGGAGACAGTGGGTGAGAGGGGAGACATGGGCGAGACAGTGGGTGAGAGGGGGAGACAGTGAGTGAGAGGGGGAGACAGTGGGGGAGCAGTGGGTGCGAGGGGAGATCAGTGGTGAGAGGGGGAGACAGTGAGTGAGAGGGGGAGACAGTGGTGAGAGGGGAGACAGTGGTGAGAGGGGGAGACAGTGGGTTAGAGGGGGAGACAGTGGGTGAGAGGGAGACAGTGGGTGAGAGGGGATACAGTGGGTGAGAGGGGAGACAGTGAGTGAGAGGGGGAGACAGTGGGTGAGAGGGGGAGACAGTGACTGAGATGGGGAGACAGTGAGTGAGACAGTGGGTGAGAGGGGAGACAGTGGGTGAGAGGGGAGACAGTGGGTGAGAGGGGGAGACAGTGAGTGAGAGGGGAGACAGTGAGTGAGAGGGGAGACAGTGGGTGAGAGGGGGAAACAGTGAGTGAGACAGTGGGTGAGAGGGGAGACAGTGGGTGAGACAGTGGGTGAGAGGGCAGACAGTGGGTGAGAGGGGGAGACAGTGGGTAATGGGGAGACAGTGGGTGAGACAGTGGGTGAGAGGAGAGACAGTGAGTGAGAGGGGAGACAGTGGGTGAGAGGGGGAGACAGTGAGTGAGACAGTGGGTGAGAGGGGAGACAGTGGGTGAGACAGTGGGTGAGAGGGGAGACAGTGAGTGAGAGGGGAGACAGTGGGTGAGACAGTGGGTGAGAGGGGAGACAGTGAGTGAGAGGGGAGACAGTGGGTGAGAGGGGGAGACAGTGAGTGAGACAGTGGGTGAGAGGGGAGACAGTGGGTGAGGGGGGAGACAGTGGGTGAGAGGGGAGACAGTGGGTGAGAGGGGAGACAGTGAGCGAGAGGGGGAGACAGTGGGTGAGAGGGGAGAAAGTGAGTGAGACAGTGGGTGAGAGGGGGAGACAGTGGGTGCGAGGGGAGACAGTGAGCGAGAGGGGGAGACAGTGGGTGAGAGGGGAGACAGTGAGTGAGAGGGAGAGACAGTGAGTGAGAGGGGGAGACAGTGAGTGAGAGGGGAGACAGTGAGTGAGAGGGGGACACAGTGAGTGAGAGGGGGAGACAGTGAGTGAGAGGGGAGACAGTGGGTGAGAGGGGGAGACAGTGGGTGTGAGGGGGAGACAGTGGGTGAGAAGGGGAGACAGTGGGTGAGAGGGGGAGACAGTGTGTGCGAGGGGGAGACAGTGGGTGAGAGGGGGAGACAGTGGGTGAGAGGGGGAGACAGTGGGTGAGAGGGGAGACAGTGGGTGAGACAGTGGGTGAGAGGGGGAGACCGTGGGTGAGAGGGAGAGACAGTGAGTGAGAGGGGGAGACAGTGGGTGAGAGAGGAGACAGTGAGTGAGACGGGATAAAGTGGGTGAGAGGGGGAGACAGTGGGTGAGATGGGAGACAGTGGGTGAGAGGGGAGACAGTGGGTGATAGGGGGAGACAGTGGGCGAGACAGTGGGTGCGAGGGGAGACAGTGAGTGAGGGGGGAGACAGTGGGGGAGACAGTGAGTGAGAGGGGAGACAGTGGGTGAGAGGGGAGACAGTGAGTGAGAGGGGGAGACAGTGAGTGAGAGGGGAGACAGTGAGTGAGAGGGGGAGACAGTGAGTGAGAGGGGGAGACAGTAGGGAGACAGTGGGTGAGAGGGGAGACAGTGAGTGAGAGGGGAGACAGTGAGTGAGAGGGGAGACAGTGGGTGAGAGGGGGAGACAGTGAGTGAGACAGTGAGTGAGAGGGGGAGACAGTGGGGGAGACAGTGGGTGCGAGGGGGAGATCGTGGGTGAGAGGGGAGACAGTGAGTGAGAGTGGGAGACAGTGAGTGAGACAGTGAATGAGAGGGGAGACAGTGAGTGAGAGGGGAGACAGTGAGTGAGAGGGGAGACAGTGGGTGAGAGGGGAGACAGTGGGTGAGAGGGGAGACAGTGGGTGAGAGGGGAGACAGTGAGTGAGAGGGGAGACAGTGGGTGAGAGGGGGAGACAGTGAGTGAGACAGTGAGTGAGAGGGGGAGACAGTGAGTGAGACAGTGGGTGAGAGGGGAGACAGTGGGCGAGACAGTGGGTGCGAGGGGGAGACAGTGAGTGAGGGGGGAGACAGTGGGGGAGACAGTGAGTGAGGGGGAGACAGTGGGTGAGAGGGGAGACAGTGAGTGAGAGGGGGAGACAGTGAGTGAGAGGGGAGACAGTGAGTGAGAGGGGGAGACAGTGAGTGAGAGGGGGAGACAGTAGGGAGACAGTGGGTGAGAGGGGAGACAGTGAGTGAGAGGGGAGACAGTGAGTGAGAGGGGAGACAGTGGGTGAGAGGGGGAGACAGTGAGTGAGACAGTGAGTGAGAGGGGGAGACAGTGGGGGAGACAGTGGGTGCGAGGGGGAGATCGTGGGTGAGAGGGGAGACAGTGAGTGAGAGGGGGAGACAGTGAGTGAGACAGTGAATGAGAGGGGAGACAGTGAGTGAGAGGGGAGACAGTGAGTGAGAGGGGAGACAGTGGGTGAGAGGGGAGACAGTGGGTGAGAGGGGAGACAGTGGGTGAGAGGGGAGACAATGGGTGAGAGGGGAGACAGTGGGTGATAGGGGGAGACAGTGAGTGAGACAGTGAGTGAGAGGGGAGACAGTGGGTGAGAGGGGGAGACAGTGAGTGAGACAGTGGGTGAGAGGGGAGACAGTGGGTGAGACAGTGAATGAGAGGGGAGACAGTGGGTGAGAGGGGGAGACAGTGGGTGAGAGGGGGAGACAGTGGATGGGAGGGGGAGAGAGGGGGAGACAGTGAGTGAGAGGGGGAGACAGTGGGTGAGACAGTGAGTGAGAGGGGAGACAGTGGGTGAGAGGGGGAGACAGTGAGTAAAAAGGGGAGACAGTGAGTGAGAGGGGTAATGAGGGGGAGATTTTCCTGGTCACTGTGAGCGATGCCGTGAGTCTGTGGTGATTGATGTTCAGGAATTTCCAGGTGACTTATTTGTTTTTTTAGCCAACAGCTGGTAATGACAGGAGTGCGCAGCCACTGCGTTTTAATTGGTTTTTTTCTCTGGATTGTTTATTATGGGTTCTGGGTGACCTGGACTGAGGCTCGGGCTGAATTTTGGGCTCCATTCAAATAGATTCCGGGCTGTTAACGATCTTTGCGTCCAGTTTGGGCACAAGCTGTGAGCATCGGCTGTGTCCGGATGGATTAGATCCCAGGCTCTGTGTGCTATTATACAGGGAGCTGTGCATCGAGCTCCTCCTTCACGTTATTGCCCCTGACCCCCTCCCCTGGGGTTACCAACTCTCCTAGAGTGCCCGGGAGTCTCCAGATTAAT
Organism: Squalus acanthias; assembly: GCA_030390025.1. NCBI lineage: Eukaryota > Metazoa > Chordata > Chondrichthyes > Squaliformes > Squalidae > Squalus > Squalus acanthias. Next base: position 24,315,109 of record CM059430.1, on the reverse strand, counting down.
CTCCAGGACACTGCCGGCAAAAACTCAGGAGCAAAATCACACGGGCAATTTAAAAAACTGTGCGTTTATTGTTATTTCTATTGAATGCTTTTGTTTATTACTTGTAAAGGATTTTGGAGATGGGAATAAAGGCTGGTTGACCGAGTGGGGCGGTTAAAAGCAGAAGGTCACGTGATGAAACCTCCAGGAACATGTCCAACCAGAGTTGGCAACCCTCCCCGCCCCCTGACCCTCTCTCCGCCTTCCCCGGGGCCCCATTCCCTCCCCTGGACCCCTGACCCCGTCCCCCTCCGGAATGATCCTGTTCCAGGAAATTGGGGAGTGATCTTGCAGCGCCACCCGGTGGACGAATGAGGCAAATACACCCGGGTTGGGATTTTCCTCCCGGTTATCCACTAATTTTTTCCTCCCTTGTTTCCTGAGGACGCTGGCATGACAGGCTGGAGTTCCACTGACACCGGATGGCCTCTGGCATCTGACCCGGCTTCTTGTAAGAGCTTAAAAGAGTGAATACAGGCAGGATATTCAACCTTGAGGGCATCACCGCCAAGCTTGATCCTGACACAGGACCAGGAGGAGGCCATTCGGCCCCTCGAGCCTGTTCCACCATTCAATTAGATCATGGCTGATCTGCATCTTAACTCCATTTACCCACCTTGGTTCCGTATCGCTTAATACCCTTACCCAACAAAAATCTGTCAATCTCAGTTTTGAAATTTTCAATTGATCCCCAGCTTCAACAGCTTTTTGGGGGAGAGAGTTCCAGATTTCCACTACTCTTTGTGTGAAGAAGTGCTTCCTGACATCACCCCTGAACGGCCTGGCTCTAATTTTAAGGTTCTGCCCCCTTGTTCTGGACTCCCCCCACCAGAGGAAATAGTTTCTCTCTATCTACCCTATCAACTCCTTTATCATCTTAAACACCTCGATCAGATCACCCCTTAGATTTCTAAACCCAAAGGAATACAAGCCTAGTCTATGCATCACCCGACCCCCACGCTCTTAGCATCATTGGACGAGACATTGCTGTCTGGGTCAATTGCCGTCAGATTGAGCTGAGAGTTTGCCTGCTGCCACTTCGACCTCGATTAGTCATGTTGCAGACCCCCTAGTCATTCCCAGTTTATATAAGGTGGGGAGGGAGTTAGAATCCTCCCCCCATCAGCCTGATCCCTCTTCCTACACACCCCTTCCTCATCTCTTCACAAAGAGACCGTGCCTCCTGTTTATTCTGACCCAATGCTCTGTAGGAAACACCGTTAACTATCTCTGCTCCCTCCACAGCTATTGATCCCTGGGTTAGAGAGAGGGGAAATCAGCCAGGGTTCCTGCTCCTGATCACTGTCCAGTGATCCCTGGGTTAGCGAGAGGGGAAATCAGCCAGGGTTCCTGCTCCTGATCACTGTCCAGTGACCCCTGGGTTAGAGAGAGGGGAAATCAGCCAGGGTTCCTGCTCCTGATCACTGTCCAGTGACTCTTGGGTTAGAGAGAGGGGAAATCAGCCAGGGTTCCTGCTCCTGATCACTGTCCAGTGACTCTTGGGTTAGAGAAAGGGGAAATCAGCCAGGGTTCCTGCTCCTGATCACTGTCCAGTGACTCTTGGGTTAGAGAAAGGGGAAATCAGCCAGGGTTCCTGCTCCTGATCACTGTCCAGTGACCCCTGGGTTAGAGAGAGGGGGAAATCAGCCAGGATTCCTGCTCCTGATCACTGTCCAGTGACCCCTGGGTTAGAGAGAGGGGGAAATCAGCCAGGATTCCTGCTCCTGATCACTGCCCAGTGGGTATTGAGTGAGGATAGGTTCGGATTGTGATGCCTGCCATGATCGAACAGCCAGTCAATAGTTGCTCAGGGTTGGGGGAATGGCGATTCAGGGAGGGCTGATGGGGGGAAAGGGGAGCAATAAAATATAAATTTGGTGAAGAAGTTTATTTGTGCTGAAGTGTTCTTGTTGCCCCCCCCCCCCCCAGGATTGGTGCGACTGGAGCCGGAAGACCCAGAGACCCGCCCCTCCGCCAGCCGCGACCTCTGATCCGACGTCTGGCCCCGCCCCTAAGCCCAGGGACATGCCCCCTCGCCGTCGCAGACGCAGAAGGAAGTTGCTGGACGGGAGGCAGGAGGAGGAGCCGGGCCGCCTGAGGGCGCTGGAGCGGGAGGACCAGGACTCGGCGCCGGGCCGCCTGGGGGCGCTGGAGAGGGAGGAGTGGGACTCGGCGCCGGGCCGCCTGGGGGCGCTGGAGAGGGAGGAGTGGGACTCGGCGCCGGGCCGCCTGGGGGCGCTGGAGTACCGCCGCCTGCGGGCGGTGCAGCGGGGCCGCCAGCGCCTGGTGTCCGAGGCCTGCCTGAGGTACCGGGAGCCGGGCGCGCCGCTCGCCCCGCACCACCTGGCCCGCATCTACGTGGAGGACCGGCACCGCCTGCTGTACTGCGAGGTGCCCAAGGCCGGCTGCTCCAACTGGAAGCGGGTGCTGATGGTGCTGGGCGGCCTGGCCGGCTCGGCCGCCCACATCCCGCACCAGGCCGCGCACTACGGCAACGCGCTGCGGCGGCTCGACAGCTTCGCGGGCCCGGCGGCCGCCCGCCGCCTGCGCACCTACACCAAGGCGCTGTTCGTGCGGGAGCCGCTGGAGCGCCTGGTCTCCGCCTTCCGCGACAAGTTCGAGCAGCCCAACGCCTACTACCGCCCGCTCTTCGGCCGCGCCATCATCGCCCGCTACCGGCGCAACGCCACCCGCCAGGCCTTGGCCACCGGCGCCGGCGTTACCTTCGCCGAGTTCGTGCGCTACCTGCTGGACGCCCGGCGGCCGGTGGGCCTGGACATCCACTGGGAGCCGGTCAGCCGCCTCTGCAGCCCCTGCCGGCTGCGCTACGACTTCATCGGCCGCTTCGAGAGCATGCAGGCGGAGGCGGGCGCGCTGCTGCGCCTGGTCGGGGCCCCGGCCAACCTCACCTTCCCACGCTTCAAGGACCGCCACTGGCGGGAGGAGCGCACCGGCCCGCGCCTCCGCCGCCGGTACCTGGCTCAGCTGCCGGCCGCCCAGCGCCAGCGCCTCTACCGCTTCTACCGCACCGACTACACCATGTTCAACTACTCCTGGCCGCTCGGCCCCGAGGATTAGCCTTCCCCCGGGGGCCACATTGGTCTGCGCCCGCTTTACGCCGCGCCCGATATTCGCCCGGGGAAGGAATGGGCCGCTCGTTTGGCGCCGCTGGTGTAGACCAATTTTGCGTCCACCCCCCTGCTGCTTCCAATTCCTGATAACTGGGGGTAGAGTGTGGGGAGAGAAGGGGAGGGAGTAGAGTGTGGGGAGAGAAGGGGAGGGAGTAGAGTGTGGGGAGAGAAGGGGAGGGAGTAGAGTGTGGGGAGAGAAGGGGAGGGAGTAGAGTGTGGGGAGAGAAGGGGAGGGAGTAGCGTGTGGGGAGAGAAGGGGAGGGAGTAGAGTGTGGGGAGAGAAGGGGAGGGAGTAGAGTGTGGGGAGAGAAGGGGAGGGAGTAGAGTGTGGGGAGAGAAGGGGAGGGAGTAGAGTGTGGGGAGAGAAGGGGAGGGAGTAGAGTGTGGGGAGAGAAGGGGAGGGAGTAGCGTGTGGGGAGAGAAGGGGAGGGAGTAGCGTGTGGGGAGAGAAGGGGAGGGAGTAGAGTGTGGGGAGAGAAGGGGAGGGAGTAGCGTGTGGGGAGAGAAGGGGAGGGAGTAGCGTGTGGGGAGAGAAGGGGAGGGAGTAGAGTGTGGGGAGAGAAGGAGGGTAGAGTGGGGGGGAGAAGGGGGAGGGTAGAGTGGGGGGGAGAAGGGGTAGGGGTGGGGGAGAGAAGGGGGGTTAGAGTTGGGGGAGTGAAGGGGGGTAGAGTTGGGGGAGTGAAGGGGGGGAGAGTTGGGGGAGTGAAGGGGGGGAGAGTTGGGGGAGTGAAGGGGGGGAGAGTTGGGGGAGTGAAGGGGGGGAGAGTTGGGGGAGTGAAGGGGGGTAGAGTTTGGGGAGCATCTTGGGCAGACACCACTGTGGGGAGTATTCGCCAATATACACAGATTGTTCTCCGGGTTCTTGTTTGCCACGGTTTTGGGTACTGGAGATGTTTGGTGGGCAGGGCATCTGCCTTACCTAAAATGGCAGGATTTGCGGGTTTAAAGAGGAGCTCCCACTGTTATAGACTGGTTCGTGGGGCAACTGTCTGCGTCACGTGAGAAACAGGAACATAGACAAGTTAAAAATTCTGTCCTGGAGGGACTGCCCTCGGGATAGCCCCCTAGTCCCCACCTCGCCCACCCCTAGTCAGGCTGAGGACCAGAAACTCCAGCGTAAAACCTGCATGAGTTTATTCCCTTGGCATCTCACCTTTTTTTCTCACTCTGTCTCTATCTATCCCCTCTTCTCCCTGTCTTTGTCTATCCCTATCTTTCTTTTCTTGGTTTATCATTCTCTGGATCTATCAGTCTGTATTTCTCACTTCATCAGTATCTGTGTCTATCTGTCGCTCTTTCTCCTCATGCCCTTCTTCTCTCTCTGCCCCTCACCCTACCCCTCTCTGTCAGTGCATGTGCATCTGTCTGTGTCTCTGTCGCCCCCTCTCTGTCCATCTCTCCCTCTCTTGACAGTCTGTGTGTCTCTTTCTTTCTGTCTGTATATCTCTACCTCACTCACTCTGTCAGTGACTGTGTCTCTCTCCCTCAGTCTTTCAGTGTCTGTATGTCTCCTCATCTCTCTCTCTCTCTCTCTGTTTTTCTCTCTCTCTCTCTCTCTGGGATGCTGACTCTCAAGCTCCAGTTTAAAGATCTCCTTTAGCCACACACAACTTGTCTTGTCATTTTTCTGTGTTTCAAGGTTATACATCTGTTGGGCCTGAAATTCCAGGTGTCCCACACTCCACTGGCACAAGAACGAGGTTATGGACCCCCATCCCAAAATGGGGTCTGGGATTCTTCCCACTCACCTCCAGTAACCCTAATGGGCCAATGGTGGTTGGTGGTCAAGGGGCGGGAAGCCACTGCTCAGTGCTAGTAGACTTGTGCGGAGTTGGCTGGTTAAACTCCAGCAATCCCCCTGGACTCACGTGGGGAGAAGGAGCCCTAAGACTTGGATATGTCAATGTTCACCTCGGCTCTCTGAACTTGGGAATGTTGATTTAGAGAGAGAGAGTACACTCCATATCGGACACACAAACCCAAACAGTGAGGGATTCTTAAACATGAGGATGGGTTTCTGCTCATCAGACACCAAGATGTTGTACCATATGCTCAATTAAAAAGAATGGATTGGATGGTGTTATTCGTTAACCCTCAGTGCCGTAGACCAGAGGCAGGGCCAGGACTTGCTCTCGTTAGTTCCTGGTCTGAGTCTCCAATATCAGAGTGGGTTGGAAAGGGGGAGAGCATGGCATCTAGCTGTGGAGGAAGAAAATTGCCAGGAGAGGGACATGCCAGGGCTGTATGCAGTAACTCCAGGCAGCTGGCTTGGGGGACAGAGTGAGGCAGACTGGGGCCAGGGCAGAAAAGAAGAAATGACTTGCATTTCTACAACACCTTCCACATCCTCCGGACATCCCAAAACACTTTAAAGCCAATTAAGTACTTTTTTGAAGTGCAATGTGATAAATGAACCGTTTCCCTTTTTTTAGTGGTATATGTGGAGTGCTAAATATTGGCCGAGGACACCAGGGAGAACTCCCCTGCTCCTCTTTGAATAGTGGCCATGGGATCTTTTACGTCAACCTGAGAGGGCAGATGGGGCCTCGGTTTAACGTCTCATCCGAAAGATGGCACCTCCGACAATGCAACACTCCCTCAGTATTGCCCCTCCGACAGTGCAGCGCTCCCTCAGTACTGCCCCTCCGACAGTGCGGCATTCCCTCAGTACTGCCCCTCCGACAGTGCGGCACTCCCTCAGTACTGCCCCTCCGACAGTGCAGGGCTCCCTCAGTACTGTCGCTCCGACAGTGCAATGCTCCCTCAGTACTGTCGCTCCGACAGTGCAATGCTCCCTCAGTACTGTCGCTCCGACAGTGCAGCGCTCCCTCAGTACTGTCGCTCCGACAGTGCAGGGCTCCCTCAGTACTGCCCCTCCGACAGTGCAGGGCTCCCTCAGTACTGTCACTCCGACAGTGCGGCACTCCCTCAGTACTGCCCCTCCGACAGTGCAGGGCTCCCTCAGTACTGTCGCTCCGACAGTGCAATGCTCCCTCAGTACTGTCGCTCCGACAGTGCAATGCTCCCTCAGTACTGTCGCTCCGACAGTGCAGCGCTCACTCAGTACTGTCGCTCCCACAGTGCAATGCTCCCTCAGTACTGTCGCTCCGACAGTGCAGCGCTCCCTCAGTACTGTCACTCCGACAGTGCAACGCTCCCTCAGTACTGTCCCTCCGACAATGCAGCGCTCCCTCAGTACTGTCCCTCCGACAGTGCAGCGCTCCCTCAGTACTGTCCCTCTGACAGTGGCGCTCCCTCAGTACTGCCCCATCGACAGTGCGGCGCTCCCTCAGTACTGCCCCTCCGACAGTGCAGCGCTCCCTCAGTACTGTCCCTCCGACAGTGCAGCGCTCCCTCAGTACTGCCCCTCCGACAGTGGCGCTCCCTCAGTACTGCACTGGGAGTGTCAGCCTAGATTTTTGTGCTCAAGTCTCTGGAGTGGGACTCAAACCCACGACCTTCTGACTCAGAAGCGAGAGTGCTACCAACTGAGCCGCGGTACAACCCTCTTGGCTGCTGGCTTCAGGTGAGGAGGATGAGTGAAATACAAAACATAGAAAAGGGAGTGGTTTAGCCTAATAAAGAAGAGTAAAACAAACTGATTTTCATTACCAGAGAACCTCTCCTGAGACTGCACTGTGATAATTGTTCTGCACTGATATTCTGATCATTGCCCCGTCTGCTGTACACTCTCCATTCCCCCACCACCCATTCCACTTCCCAACCAAAGACAACGGCCTGGCAATTTGGGCGCGCCCATTTTTGGGGGTGCAGGGTCCCTTATTTGCATACGAAAATTGCCAAACTTTCGGGCGTGGGCGCTGCACAACAATATTTTGTCCTTTCCCAATATGGCGGGTGGCGCACGTCCAACTCAAAGTGCACGCGCTTCCTGCCTTGCGTATCCAAATTTCTAAGCCAGTTTCTTAATGTCCACTCATGTCCAGCTCAGGTAACCAAGCATGAGTACGAGCTGGTGTGTGGCAGAGGGTCGGTGGGAAGCCCAGCAATAACCCTTGGTCCTGCCCACTGCCATCCAACACATCCTCAACTGCCAGACTGGCTCACGGGACAACAGTTAGTGATCATAGAATGGAATGATACAGCACAGAAGGAGGCCATTCTGCCCATAGTGCCTGTGGCGGCTCTTTTGGTAGAGCTGTCCAATTAGTCCCACTCCCTGCTTTTTTCCCCATAGCCCTGCAAATGTTTCCACTTCACGTATATATCCGATTCCCTTTTGAAAGTTACTATTGAATCTGCTTCCACCGCCCTTTCAGGCAGCGCGTTCCAGAACACAACTCGCTGCGTAAAAAAAATTACCCTCATTTCCCCTCTGGCTTTTTTACCAATTTTCTTAAATCTGTGCCCTCTGGTTGCTGACCCCCCCCTCCCCGCCAGTGGCGACAGTTTCTCCTTATTTACTCCGTTCATGATTTTGAACACTTCTATTAAATCTGCCCTTAACCATCTTTGCTCTAAGGAGAACAACCTCAGCTTCTCCAGTCTCTCCACATAACTGAAGTCCCTCATCACTGGTATCATTCCAGTAAATCCCCGCTGCACCCTCTCCAAGGTCTTGACATCCTTCCTAAAAAGAATTGGACACAATACTCCAGCTGAGGTCTAACCAGTGTTTTATAAAGGTTTAGCGTAACTTGCTTGCTTTTGTACTCTATGGCTTCATTTATAAAATTGAGAGGTCGCACAACACCAGGTTATAGTCCAACAGTTTTATTTGAAATCACAAGCTTTCGGAGCTATCGATTGCTCCTTCCTCAGGTGAAGTAAATTAGATACAGAATCGCCAAAATTTATAAAGCCATGGATCCCGTATGCTTTTTTAACAGCCTTTTCAACTTGTCCTGCCAAAAGATTTGTGTAAAATTTACTGTTTACTTTATATTGCTTCTCATTCTTCCTACCAAAATGTATCACTTCACACTTCTCTGTGTTAAATTTCATCTGCCATGTGATGGCACTGTGGAGAATGAAGTTCTCTTCTGCCTGATGCCTGAAATGAGGTTGGGTTCGGTTTAAAGCAGGTACTAGGAGCCCAGCACGAAACACTCACGAACACCTGTCAATGCAACATTGTTGAGGGATATTCTGGAGTGAAAACCCTGAACATCACACTATACCATGGGGACAGGCAGGGCATCCAGTGTGAGGTACCAGACTGTTCAACAACCTCACTGCTGGAAAATGGAAAAATGTCTCACCCTGTCGCTCAGTGGTTTTTACCCCAGAGATAACTATAAACGCTGGCATGGACTGGTTGGGCCAAATGGCCTGTTTCTGTGCTGTATATTCTATGTGAGATGTAATCGTCACTTCTCCTCTGAACTCTTCTCTCTCGTTCTTCAGAAGCTCCCAATCCCCCATCTTACACACACTCCCTCCTCTCTGCATTAAAATTGAGCCTCATCGCACCATCTCCGACTCTTTTTCCCAGGATCTTGTACCGTGGAACTCCTCCACTCCCAAAGTCTCGGATATGCCTCCTACAAACTTGGTGTCACCTAACCAAGATTTCTTGCCTGACCTCGTGTTCCCTTTTCACTCGTGGTGGGGATCCCACACTGTGGCTCTCAGTCTCTCAGCTAAAGAGAAAGGGAGGGAACTAACTGGTGCAGTCGGATAGACATCAACTAAACACAAGGATCAAATCCAGGCAAGACTGAATGGATGAAAGTTTCCTTTCTTTGCAGGTTGTAAAGATCCAAATGTGAAATGAAGCTGGAGGTGGTCTCAATCCAGTCTTCTAGTGGGTACAATCCACCGCACTGTCCCTAGTTCAGAATCAATTGGCAATCTCACTCCAAGAACCTACAGGAACATTGTTGTAGGAAATGGAAAGAAAACACTGGTGAGATAGGGAGCAATTTTCTGAGGTAGAATCACAATGTTGGGGCCTTACTCTGTATCTAACCCGTGCTGTACCTGCCCTGGGAGTGTTTGATTGGACAGTGTAGAGGGAGCTTTACTCTGTATCTAACCCATGCTGTACTTGCCCTGTGAGTGTTTGATGGGACAGTGTAGAGGGAGCTTTACTCTGTATCTAACCCGTGCTGTACCTGCCCTGGGAGTGTTTGATTGGACAGTGTAGAGGGAGCTTTACTCTGTATCTAACCCATGCTGTACTTGCCCTGGGAGTGTTTGATGGGGCAGTGTAGAGGGAGCTTTACTCTGTATCTAACCCGTGCTGTACCTGCCCTGGGAGTGTTTGATGGGACACTAATATTCCTCACCTCGATGAGCACAAAAATTGAAAGGTGACAATAAAAAAATGACAAACAGAAAGTTGTTTGTTTGTGGCTGTCACCGAGGCTGCAGATTCCTTCCTCATCCTTTGTGGGAAATGTTGCCAGATTTTATTTGGGGGGGGGGGGGGGTGGGGGGTGTAGAGTTTGCGGACAGTAATTGTACTGTAACATTAAATGTGATGAATTGTTGAATGATTTGAAGGTTACAGTGTCTGTTGATGTGTATAGTAGGAGGCTGGCCCTTTTATATCCCGTCAGATGTGATTTATTGAAAGCATCCTGTGCATTAAAACGAATTAAAACATTTTCCAATAACTCCACGAAGTTTGATTATTATCTTATTAACATTCTGTCCACAGTGCAACAGAATGAGGATAAAGAAAGAACTTGCATTTATGTAGCGCCTTTCACATCCTCAGGATGTTCCAAAGCGCTTTATAGACGATGAAGAACTTTTGAAGTGTAGTCACTGTTGTAATGTCGGAAATGGAGCAACGAATTTGCATACAGCAAGCTCCCACAAACAGCAACGTGATAATCACTAGATAGTCTGTTTTAGTGATGTTGATTGAGGGATTAATATTGGCCAGGACACTCCCCTGCTCTTCTTCGAAATAGTGCCATGGCATCTTTTATATCTACGTGAGAGGGCAGATGGAGCCTCGGTTTAATGTCTCATCTGAAAGACGGCACCACCGACAGTGCAGCACTCCCTCAGTACTGCACTGGGAGTGTCAGCCTAAACTATGGGCTCAAGTCTCTGGAGTGGGACTTGACATTCTGACTCAGAGTTTACCACTTAACAGCAACATTCCACAAGGCTTCCATGATTTAACTGGAACTATTCGGACTCACGTTGCATTCCCAAAACCAACAAACTCGGACAAAACAAATGTTATCAGAGAGGCAGAGTGAGACTTGGAAAGAGGCACAGCCACTGAGGCTAGGCATGAAAGTAACAGTTCTGTAACTGCAACAGGAAGACGAGAGTCGGAGAAGAGGTGGAAATCATAGAAGATGCAAATGGGCTTGAAACAGAGGCTGCGCATAGAACCAACTTTCCTGCTAAGCTGTGCAGGCCGCTCGCCAGCTTTTGCAGGGAGGAATCCGCATGTGCGCGACAATTTGAATGGGCCACACAGCCAGTTAAAGGGAGCACGCACAAAAAAAACATTCGAGGGAATGCTGCACAGAATACTGAATTTTCTGAATGAATACTCCCGCCAAGTATTCACAAGGGAAGACATGAGTAACAATACATAAGAAATAAGAGCAGGAGTAGGCCATACGGCCCCTCGAGCCTGCTCTGCCATTCAATAAAATCATGGCTGATCATCGACCTCAACTCTTACTTTCCCGCCCGTACCTCTCAAACAGAAACTATCCAAGTACAATCAATGACTTCACCATAAATGACGTGGGAATCCTAGACAGGCTAAATGGGCTCAAAACAAATAAATCCCATGGGGTAGATGCTATTTATCCCCAAGCACTGAGAGACAAGGGAGGGGATTTGTGAGGCACTTAACATCATCACGAGGAAGTCACTATGCACTGGAAAGGTCCCATTGATTGAAAACAGGCTAATGTGGTGCCTATATTCAAAAAGGAAAACAAAACAGACAACGTACTAAAAAGATTAGAATTACTGAAAGTTGGTAAGTCACCTGGTCCAGATGGAATGCATCCTAGGTTGGTGAAAGAAGCAAAGGTGGAAATAGCAGAGGCATTAGTCACAATCTTTCAATCCTCATTGGATACAGGAGTAGTGCAGGATGGTTGCTAATGTTAGACCACTCAAGCAAGGGGAGAGGGATAAACCAGGAAACTCAGCCAACATCAGTGCTGGGAAATATATTGGAAACCATTATCAGGGACAAAATAAACTTTCATTTGGAAAGGCATGGGTTAATCAAGGAGAGCCAGCATGGATTTGTTAAAGGTAAATCGTGTCTGAGTAGCTTGATTGAAGTCTTTGATGAGGTAACAGAGAAGGTTGATCAAGGTAGTGCAGTAGATGTATATATGGACTTTCACAAGGCATTCGACAAAGTGCCACACAGGAGGCTTGTTAAGAAGATGGAAGCTCATGGAATTAAGGGGAAAGTGGTGGTATGGATATGGAATTGGCTCAGTGACAGGAAGCAGAGGGTGGTGGTGGTGGATGGATGTTTTTCAGACTGGGAGGTGGTTTGCAGTGGTGTTCCTCAAGGGTCAGTTTTGGGTCCATTATTCTAATCAACTTCTTTAAACGATCTAGACTGTGGTGTAGGGAGCAGTATTATAAAGTTTGCAGATGATGCAAAACTTGTCAATGTAGTAGATCTTGATGATAGTTGTAGGCTTCAGGATGACATAGACAGGATGGTGAAATGGGCAGAAGCATGGCAGATGGAGTTCAATGCGGAGACGTGTAAAGTGATTCACTTTGGGAGGACTAATATGGAAAGACAGTATACTATAAATGGCAAGATTTTGAAAAGTGTAGATGAGCACAGAGACCTTGGTGTTCATGTACACAAATCCTTAAAGCTGGGAGGGCAAGTTGATAAGGTGGTTAAAAAAGCATAAGGGTTACTTGGGTTTATAAATAGAGGCATAGAATATAAAAACAAAGAGATCATGTTAGAACTTTATAAATCACTGGTTAGACCTCAGCGGGAGTATTGTGGACAATTCTGGGCACCACACTTCAGGAAAGATGCAAAGGCCTTAGAAAGGGTGCAGAGGAGGTTTACCAGGGATGAGGGACTTCAGTTTTGAGAAGAGGTTGGAACAGTTAGGACTAAATGGTATCAGTTTGACATCAGCAGTAGGGAAAATGCTAGAAACTATTATTAAGGACGTGGTAACAGGACACTTAGAAAATCATGATAGGATTGGGCAGAGTCAACACGGATTTAAGAAAGGGAAATCATGTTTGACAAATCTGTTAGAGTTTTTTGAACTTGTAACTAGCAGGGTAGGTAAGGGGGAACCGGTGGATGTGGTGTATTTGGATTTTCAGAAGGCATTAAATTCATTTTTATTATTTTAAAAATCTATGGAATTTTTATCATGGAAAGGAGGGAATGACACTTCACACTCCTAAAATTAGTTTTTCAGGGCCAGAGATTATGACTTAGTATGCATTTTGACTCAGTTACAGCTCATTCAACAAGGCTTAACTTTTTGAATGGTATTTACAGTGAGAATAGTGTGTAAAAAGGTGAAGTTCACATCAAACCACGGATTCTGTGTTGATTGCATCTGCGAAGACTGCAACAGCGCACCCTATAGAGGAGCAGGGTATCACTGACAGCAACTTCCGGATTTCCACGTTTAACTCCGCAAGTGTGGATGGCAGAAGTTGCTGTTAGTTTTATGCAGTAATGACGGCAAACGCTGACAATTTTGCCGTCATTATAACCGCAAATTCCGGGCCATTGTCCCAGTGTAAAAATCCCAGCTCACATCCCAGGACAGATCACAGTGTCATATGCATGCTGCCATTGCCCCTTTAATCCCATGGGCTTCAATTAACATGTGTTACAATTAACATGTGTTACAATTAACATGTGTTACAATTAATGCGTGTTACAATTAACGCGTGTTACAATTCACATGTGTTACAATTAATGCATGTTATAATTAATGCGTGTTACAATTAACATGTGTTACTTGTTGCCAGTCTCAAAACAACAGGAATTCCAACTTGAAGAAAGAATAAATTTGCTTTGATTACACCACTTTTCACGACCTCTGGATGTCACAAAGTGCTTCACAGCCAATAAAGTACTTTTCAAATATAATTAATGTTATAATTTAGGGAAATATGACAGCCAATTTGTGCAGAGTGAGGTCCCACAACCAGCAATGAGATAACTTGCCACATAATCTGTTTTAGAGATCATAGTTGAAGGATAAATATTGACCAGGACATCGGGGAGAATTCCTCTGCTCTTCTTCAAATAGTTAGATCTTTTACATCCACCTGAGAGAGCAGATGGGGCCTCAGTTTAATGTCTCATCTAAAAGACGGCACCTCTGACAGTGCAGCACTCCCTCAGTACTGACCCTCCGACAGTGCAGTACTGACCCTCCGACAGTGCAGTACTGACCCTCCAACAGTGCAGCGCCCCCTCAGTACTGCCCCTCCGACAGTGCGGCGCTCCCTCAATACTGCCCCTCCAACAGTGCGGCGCTCCCTCAATACTGCCCCTCTGACAGTGCGGCACTCCTTCAATACTGCCCCTCTGACAGTGCAGCGCTCCCTCAGTACTGCACTGGAGTGTCAGCCTGGATTTTGTGCTCAAGTCTCTGGAGTGGGGCTTGACCCCACAACCTTCTGATAGAGGCGAGAGTGTTGCCCACTGAGCCACGGCTGACATCAATTTTGAATAACTATCAGAAAGTGGATGAGCTCAACTTATTCTGAGTTCTTCACGCAGTATCTAATGGCTGACCTTCTTAATGCAGCCAGCTCTATAAACAGGTGAAAGACATTCTCATCAATTGTACATTGTTACCTGGTTCTGGTTGTCAGGCGGTGCCCAGAACTGATTATGTACCTGTTGAACATTACCTGCCACTTAATCAGCCCAAGCCCGGATGTTGTCCGGGTCTTGCTGCATGATGAGGAATTGCGAATGGAGCTGAACACTGTGCAATCATCAACAAACAGCCCCACTTCTAACTATATAATGAAGGGAAGGTCATTGATGAAGCAGCTGAAGGCACTGACTCTCACTGGGGTACAATTCAATGCCATGCCCCCCTCTGCTGAAGGCACTGACTCTCACTGGGGTACTGTTCCACAGCTGCCCTCCAGTTTCTCATCCTAAAGTGACTATTCTTCATGTTTGAGCCCAGACAGTGAAAGCTAGTCAACTATAGTGGGCACCCCAGGTGAGCACCATTCAGTCTATGATGCGCTTCCTGTTAAGTGTGTACTGGTAATATTTCATTTCCGTGTGTATTGTCTTGTTTCTGTGTCCCCAATGATGGGTTTATAATTGTACTTGTGTTGTTGAATTGTAACGGTCCCGTGATTCATTGAATAATGGAGTGGGTCAGTCCTTTCCCAAGTGTCCTGTAACTTTCTAAAGCAGATTTGTTTTGACATTGGCCTTTACGGGAGGTGTGTGTCTGTGTACAAATTTTAGACGGTGACTGGGTCTAACAAAAATATCAAGAGCTCCCCTAGTGACTGTGTGGGGTAATGCAGGGATGGTACTGCGGCACACAGATATTACTGGAAATGCACAGTGGATCTGTCAGGTTATAAAAGAATCGGATGCATATTTGAAAAGGAAGAATATAAAATGATACAGAAAAAAGGCAGGGTGTTGGGACTGCAGTAGAGAGGCTCCAGCACAGGGACGATGGGCCAGTTGGTTTCTTCTGTGCTGTAATGTCCTTGATCCCTAAGCCCTACTAAAATCAGCTAGAAACCAATAACATCAGCAACATGGGCTCATCCCTGTGAAGTGTTCAAACTTTCTATTATTAAATTCAAAGAACTCACCCGCCCCAAAAATAGACCAATCTTACAGAACTTTTTCTTTTTTCTTCAGTACGATGTTACAAAGCTTTTTCAATATTAGAACTATCAGCATCATAATCGTTAGTGACACGGACAGCAAGAAGATCAGCACATCTACAGAGTAATAAGCGTACCAGGGAAGTTTGTAAAATTCGGAGCGTAAATGTGCCGCGCCTTTGTGCCGTGCGGTGTACTCGATCCAGAAAATGGCTCTGTCCATCGGAGACTCTGGCTGGTCCCTGTGGAGAGCAGAGAGCTTCTGCATGTTTTCCCGATACGTCGGGTTGTTTATGACCTCGTTGAGGGCCTGCAGTAGATCTGATGGCTGCAGAGAGGCGACATCAACCACTTTTGCTGCTCCTCTGCTTTCGAGTCTAACTAAGTTGTCAAATTGGTCATAAAACAACGGTAGGCCAACTACTGGCACCCCGTGATAGATGGCTTCATATACTCCATTGGTGCCACCATGGGAAATGAAGGCTCGAGTCTTGGGGTGCCCGAGTAGGTCATTCTGAGGGATCCATTTTGCTAGTAGTGTGTTATTCCCTATATTGGGAGGGATGTCTCCATCGTGTCTCCAGATGACTTTCTGGGGTATCTGAGCAAAGGCTTCAGCAATTTTCGTTGTAATATCCAGTGACAAAGAGTTGACCAGGGTTCCCAGTGACATTACAACAATCCCATGCTTCCCCGAGCTTTGGACAAACTCTTGGAGCTGTGCAGCGAGCAGCTTGGGTGGTTGACACTGGAATCCTCCAACATACACAAAATTCGGCATGATGGGTCTCGGGAATTCAAATGTAAAGTCTACCCTCATCAACCACACGTCTGCCCTTAAGAGAACGGTCCTGATATCTGTGTCTCTGCCCAGATATCGATGGCACAGTTCATTGTACAGGGGGTAAACCAGAAATTCCGAAATACTTAACTGAAGAAGACTTTGCATAACATTTTGAATTCTTTGGAGAAAACTCATTTTGTCTGTTAATTGTGATTTGAAGACTGGGATATAGGAAGGTGGAGATGGGGCAGCAAGGAAATGAGCTTCTCCAGTAATGACCCATCGAACATTGTACACCAACGGGACATCTAAATGATAAGCGAGCATTGGACCGGCACATAAAGCTGGATCTGCAAGTATTAAGTCAAAGTTGGCATCTGCAAGTTGGTTTAACAATTCTTGGTTTTCAAAAAGTGTAGTGATGAATTGTTTGGCCCAAAGATTGCCATCGTGCAAGAACAATGTTAGCTCAAACTCGAGCTGGATAAACGACCACGGTGTGATGAGGCCATTCTTGGAGATTGCCAGTGACTTTTGTATCAACCTCTGTATGGCACCTGTATCTTCAACCGTCCCTTTGTTTCCCTGTAGTTGAACCACAATGGATTGATATAGATCAAGCTCCTCTTTGATATACCAAGATGTTGAGGAATGAAGTACAGTAATGTTGTGTCTGTGAAGCCTCAGTTCTTCTATTAGAACTCTCATGTTGATCCAGTGGCTTCCATCAACTGGTACAACCAGTATATTAGCCCCATGGGTAACTGGGCAAGAGAGGGCCATGATGATACCGAGAACACATGTAACCTGTAATCTGCTTTTCCATCCAGAACAATCCATGCTGAGTGAAACTGATACACAGATCCTGCCTGAGAATTGAATAGAAATATTGGGGATACAATATAAATTGGCAAATAGCAAATCTGATACATTTTACCTATTCAGGCCTACAATGGCTTCCCATCTAAAGTCGCAATGCTAGTTGCTCAATATGCTGAAGACCAGAAGACCATTAATCAGCAAACTTTAAACCAATGCCCCACAAGGCCCCCGCCTCGTGCAGTGGATGCTGATTCGCTGAATTCCTTCAAGCGAGAGCTGGACCTGTTTCTGGCTGGGGCGGAGATCACATGAGAACATAAGAAATAGGAGCAGGAATAGGCCACTTGGCCCCTCGAGCCTGCTCCACCATTCAATAAGATCATGGCTGATCTTGGGCTCAAAGCCACTTCCCCGCCCGCTCCCCATAACCCTTCACTCCCTTATCTTGCAAAAATTTGTCTATCTCCACTTTAAATGTATTTAATGACCCAGCCTCCACAGCTCTCTGGGGCAGAGAATTCCACAGATTTACGACCCGCTGAGAGAAGAAATTCCTCCTCATCTCAGTTCTAAAAGGGCGACCCTTTATTCTAAAACTGTGCCCCCGTGTTCTAGATTTCCCCACAAGGGGAAACATCCTCTCTGCATCTACCTTGTCGAGCCCCCTCAGTATCTTATATGTTTCAATAAGATCACCTCTCATTCTTCTAAATTCCAATGAGTATAGGCCCAGCCTGCTCAACCTTTCCTCATAAGTCAACCCCCTCATCTCTGGAATTAACCTAGTGAATCGTCTCTGAACTGCCTCCAATGCAAGTATATCCTTCCTTAAATAAGGAGACCAAAACTGTACGCAGTACTCCAGGTGTGGTCTCACCAATACCCTGTACAGTTGTAGCAGGACTTCTCTGCTTTTATACTCCAACCCCTTTGAAATAAAGGCCAACATTCCATTTGCCTTTTTGATTACTTACTGTACCTGCATGCTAACTTTTTGTGTTTCATGCACAAGGACCCCCAGGTCCCTCTGAACTGTAGCATTTTAGAAACATAGAAACATAGAAACTAGGAGCAGGAGTAGGCCATTCGGCCCGTCGAGCCTGCTCCACCATTCAATACGATCATGGCTGATCATCCAAATCCAGTACCCTGTCCCTGCTTTCTCACACAGAATCCCCATCGAGCCTGCACCGACACATATCCCACCCTATCCCCGTAACCCCACGTATTTAATTCCCCCTAACATATCCCATCCTATCCCTGTAACCCCACATATTTAATCCCCCCCTAACACTAAGGGTCAATTTATCATAGCCAAATCAACCTAACCCAAACATTTTTGGACTTTTTGTTACATTTTGTAATCTCTCTCCATTTAAATAATAATTTGCTTTTTTATTTTTCTTGCCAAAGTGGATAACCTCGCATTTTCCCACATTATACTTCATCTGCCACATGTTTGCCCACTCACCTAGCCTGTCTATATCCCTTTGCAGGTTCTTTGAGTCCTCTGCACAACTTGCTTTCCCACCCATCTTTGTATCATCCGCAAACTTGGCTACATTACACTCGGTCCCTTCATCCAAGTCATTAATGTAGATTGTAAATAGTTGAGGCCCCAGCAGCGATCCCTGTGGCACCCCACTAGTTACCGTTTGCCAACCGGAAAATGACCCATTTATCCCGACTCTGCTTTAAGAACATAAGAAACAGGAGCAGGAGGAGGCCATTCAGCCCTTCGAGCCTTCTCCGCCATTCAATGAGATCATGGCTGATCTTCTGCCTCAACTCCATTCACCGGCCCTATCGCCATATCCCTTGATGCCCTTACTAGTCAGAAATCTATCGACTTCTGTTTTGAATATACCCAATGACTGAGCCTCCATAGCCCTCTGGGGTAGAGAATTCCAAAGATTCACCACCCTCTGTGTGAAGAAATTTCTTCTCATCTCAGTCCTGAATGGCCTAACCTTTATCTTGAGGCTGTGGCCCCTGGTTCTCCCAGCATCCTGTCAAGCCCTGTAATAATTTTGTATGCTTCAATGAGATCCCCTCTCATTCTTCTGAATTCAAGAGAATACAGGCCTAGTTTACTCAATCTCTTCTCATACGACAGTCCCGCCATCCCAGGAATCAATCTCGT
Source organism: Squalus acanthias (assembly GCA_030390025.1). NCBI lineage: Eukaryota > Metazoa > Chordata > Chondrichthyes > Squaliformes > Squalidae > Squalus > Squalus acanthias. The sequence goes on along the minus strand of CM059430.1, from coordinate 24,296,403 downwards.
GAACCTTTGTTGCACTCCCTCTATGGCAAGTTTCTGTTAGTTAGCCAATTCTCTATCCATGCTAATATATTACCCTCAATTCCGTGAGCTCTTATCTTATGCAGTAACCTTTTATGTGGCACTTTATCGAATGCCTTCTGGAAATCCAAATACACCACATCTACTGGCTCACCTTTGTCCACCCTGCTCGTTACCTCCTCAAAGAACTCCAGCAAATTTGTTAAACATGACTTCCCTTTCATAAAAAACCATGCTGACTCTGCTTTACTGCATTATGATTTTCCAAATGCCCTGCTACTGCTTCCTTAATGAAGGACTCCAGCATTTTCCCAACGACAGATGTTAGGCTAACTGGTCTATAGTTTCCTGCTTTCTGTCTCCCTCCTTTCTTAAATAGGGGTGTTACATTTGCGGTTTTCCAATCTGCTGGGACCTCTCCAGAGTCCAGGGAATTTTGGTATATTGCAACCAATGCATCTGCTATCTCTGCAGCCACTTCTTTTAAGACCCTGGGATGCAGGCCATCTGGTCCAGGGGACTTGTTATCTTTTAGTCCCATTATTTTACCAAGTACTATTTCCTTAGTGATAGTGATTGTCTTTAGTTCCCCCCTCCCTGTGGCCCCTTGATTATCCATTATTGGGATGTTGTTAGTGTCTTCTACCGTGAAGACAGATACAAAATATTTGTTCAGAGCCTCTGCCATTTCCCCGTTCCCCATTATTAATTCCCCAGTCTCATCCTCTAAGGGACCAACATTTACTTTAGCTACCCTCTTCCTTTTTAGATACCTGTAGAAGCTCTTACTACAGTATCTGTTTTAATGTTTCTTGCCAGCTTACTCTCATAATTCATCTTCTCTCTCTTTATTATTTTTTTAGTCATCCTTTGCTGGTTTTTAAAAATTTCCCAATCCTCTGGTCTCCCACCAATCTTGGCAACATTGTATGCCTTCATTTTCAATTTGATACCATCCTTTACTTCCTTAGTTAGCCACAGATGGTGCTCCCTTCTCTTAAAATCTTTCTTTCTCACTGGAATATATTTTTGTTGAGAGTTATGAAATATCTCCTTAAATGTCCGCCACTGCATTTCAACTGTCTTACCCTTTAATTTACTTTTCCAGTCCGCTTTAGTCAGTTCTGCCCTCATGCCATTGTAATTGCCTTTGTTTAAGATCAGGACACTGGTTTGAGATACAACTTTCTCACCCTCCAGCTGAATTTGAAATTCAACCATGCTATGATCACTCTTTCCTAGAGGATCCTTTACTACGAGATAATTTATTAATTCTGTCTCATTACACAGAACCATATCCAAGATAGCCTGCTCCCTGGTTGGTTCCATTACATACTGTTCTAGGAAACCATCCCGGATGCACTCTATGAACTCCTCCTCAAGGTTACCATGGCCAATTTGATTTGTCCAATCAATATGGAGATTAAAATCACCCATGATTATTACCGTACCTTTTTTACAGGCCTCCATTATTTGTTGATTTATACTCTGTCCAACAGTATTGCTACTGTTCGGAGGCCTGTAGACTACGCCCACTAGAAGGGTGGGGACGGCAGGGAATTCCGGGCCAGAGTGATCTCCTGGACTAGTTATAATCTCCTAGATGGGTTAAGGAGGAATTTCGCAGATTTTTTCCCCCTAACCTAGTCTGGGCTTTTTACCTGCTTTTTTGCCTCTCCCAGGAGATCACATGGTTTTGGTTGGGGTGGAGAGTGTATATCCTGATACACAAAGTATCACCATTGTGTGGGACAGGCTGGATGGACCAGAGGGTCTGTACCGGTCCGTCATTGTTCCTATGTTCATAATCAGCAAACTTTAAACCAGTGACCCAGGGATCAGTAATTCCCACACATTCCCCGGGGATCAGTAATTCCCACACATTCCCGGGGATCATTAATTCCCACACATTCTCCAGGGATCAGTAATTCCCACACATTCTCCAGGGATCAGTAATTCCCACACATTCCCCAGGGATCAATAATTCCCACACATTCCCCAGGGATCAGTAATTCCCACACATTCCCGGGGATCAGTAATTCCCACATATTCCCCAGGGATCAGTAATTCCCACACATTCTCCAGGGAACAGTAATTCCCACAAATTCTCCGGGTATCAGTAATTCCCACACATTCCCCAGGGATCAGTAATTCCCACACATTCCCCAGGGATCAGTAATTCCCATACATTCTCCGGGGATCAGTAATTCCCACACATTCCCTAGGGATTAGTAATTCCCACACATTCCCCGGGGATCAGTAATTCCCACACATTCCCTAGGGATCAGTAATTCCCTCACATTCCCCGGGGATCAGTAATTCCCACACATTCCCGAGGGATCAGTAATTCCCACACATTCCCCGGGATCAGTAATTTCCACACATTCTCCGGGGATCAGTAATTCCCACACATTCCCCGGGGATCAGTAATTCCCACACATTCTCCGGGGATCAGTAATTCCCACACATTCCCCAGGGATCAGTAATTCCCACACATTCCCCGGGGATCAGTAATTCCCACACATTCCCCAGGGAACAGTAATTCCCACACATTCCCCGGGGATCAGTAATTCCCACACATTCCCCAGGGATCAGTAATTCCCACACATTCCCCAGGGATCAGTAATTCCCACACATTCCCGGGGATCAGTAATTCCCACACATTCCCTAGGGATCAGTAATTCCCATACATTCTCCGGGGATCAGTAATTCCCACACATTCCCCAGGGATCAGTAATTCCCACACATTCCCCAGGGATCAGTAATTCCCACACATTCCCCGGGGATCAGTAATTCCCACACATTCCCCGGGGATCAGTAATTCCCACACATTCCCCGGGGATCAGTAATTCCCACACATTCTCCGGGGATCAGTAATTCCCACACATTCCCCGGTTATCAGTAATTCCCACACATTCTCCGGGGATCAGTAATTCCCACACATTCTCCGGGGATCAGTAATTCCCACACATTCTCCGCGGATCAGTAATTCCCACACATTCCCGGGGATCAGTAATTCCCACACATTCCCCAGGGATCAGTAATTCCCACAAATTCTCCGGGGATCAGTAATTCCCACAAATTCTCCGGGGATCAGTAATTCCCACACATTCCCCAGGGATCAGTAATTCCCACAAATTCTCCGGGGATCAGTAATTCCCACACATTCTCCAGGGATCAGTAATTCCCACACATTCTCCAGGGATCAGTAATTCCCACACATTCTCCGGGGATGAGTAATTCCCACACATTCCCCGGGGATCAGTAATTCCCACACATTATCCGGGGATGAGTAATTCCCACACATTCCCCAGGGATCAGTAATTCCCACACATTCCCGGGGATGAGTAATTCCCACACATTCTCCGGGGATCAGTAATTCCCACACATTCCCCGGGGATCAGTAATTCCCACACATTCCCCAGGGATCAGTAATTCCCACACATTCCCCGGGATCAGTAATACCCACACATTCCCCGGGGATCAGTAATTCCCACACATTCTCCAGGGGATCAGTAATTCCCACACATTCCCTAGGGATTAGTAATTCCCACACATTCCCCGGGGATCAGTAATTCCCACACATTCCCTAGGGATCAGTAATTCCCTCACATTCCCCGGGGATCAGTAATTCCCACACATTCCCGAGGGATCAGTAATTCCCACACATTCCCCAGGATCAGTAATTCCCACACATTCTCCGGGGATCAGTAATTTCCACACATTCTCCAGGGATCAGTAATTCCCACACATTCCCCGGGATCAGTAATTCCCACACATTCCCGGGGATCAGTAATTCCCACACATTCCCCGGGGATCAGTAATTCCCACACATTCTCCAGGGATCAGTAATTCCCACACATTCCCCGGGATCAGTAATTCCCACACATTCCCGGGGATCAGTAATTCCCACACATTCCCCGGGGATCAGTAATTCCCACACATTCCCCGGGGATCAGTAAAGATATTAGTTTAGAAGCTGTAAGGTTTTACTCACAGAGCGGGTACGAATCCAGCAGTCAGATTCAACATAACTGAGATTCAAATTGATAGGAAGGTCTTGGTGTAATCTGTTTCAATTTGGTCCAAAGTCTAAGTTAGTTTATGATCGTGTAGATTTGAATTTTATGAGCTGGGTGATTTCATCCAATCAGGTCTCTGCTGCTACTAACCTGCTGATTAAATCTGATGGGAGGGCATAACAACCCGAGGATTTTCTGTATTCAACACAAAAAGCCAATTAAATCACTGCAAAAGCCCAAAAACTGATAGGAACAAAACATCACAGAACTGATGAATTCAAAACAATCCTTGACTGCTGATTTAAAAAGCATTGGGAAAAAAACAGGACATATCTGTGCGAAGCAAAGCTTCGAGAGGGTTTGGGCACTGATAAGGGAAGGCCTACGCATTCCAATCTGGAACACGTGAGATAAAGAGACTGGCTGTGGGTGAAGGGTTGCCCCTGGTTTAACCTCTAAGGAAGTCGAGTGACACACAACGAGCAGCCAACCGCCCAGCATCGATGCCTAGGAACAGTGGGTGTGTGGCCAAAATGGGATTCCGCTAACTTTTACTTACGCCCCAACCGGCAGAAACAAAATAAGAAGGCATCTCGACGGAGCCGGCACTGCAGGTGCCGAAAGCCTCATGAACTCCGCCTAGAGGAGGACCAGAAGAAGAGTCGAGAGCTGATCACTCTGCTGCCTTGACACTGATCCCTTGGTTTAAAGGTTGTATGTATTGCTGGATGCTGTCTTTATGCTTGTGTAAACTGTTTTAATGTTGTGTGCAATGTTAAATCATTAAATGTAACTTTGATTAATTAACATGCAGGGTAGTGTGACTTTATGTCCCAGTCCACTGGAATGTCTGTGTCCATAAGAACATAAGAATTAGGAGCAGGACTAGGCCATACGGCCCCTCGAGCCTGCTCTGCCATTCAATAGGATCATGGCTGATCTTCGACCTCAACTCCGATTTCCCACCCGATCCCCATATCCCTTGATTCCCCGAGAGTCCAAAAACCTATTGATCTCAGCCTTGAATATACTCAACGACTGAGCATCCACAGCCCTCTGAGGTAGAGAATTCCAAAGATTCACAACCCTCTGAGTGAACTGTCCCTACAATTTAAACAATGCAACGAGCTGTATTTAGGATGAACTCTTTGGGCTCGATTTTGCCAGGCCCGAGGAGGCGCCAGACCATCACAACTGCAACAGTTGCCATCAGAATTTTTTATTTACAATAACCAACTGATGGCTTTTCAACATTAAACATGACATTTCACCCAAGTGACTACCCTTGTGACTACTTGTGCATTATCTTCCTCTTACACGTGCTCCTACGTGGTGCTTCCCCTGTGGCTTCAGCAGATGTGGAGGGCCCTTGCTCACCTTCTTGCTGCTCCTGTCTCGACACCTTTGGCGGGCGTCCTCTGGGGTTGCGAGCCTGTGAGGGCTCGGCAACAGTCTGCTGCTCCTGCGGCTGTGCAGGGGTTGAGTCGCCCATCTCAGTTGGGTGGGACTCTGGTGGGGCTCTGACTGAGGACTTTGCAGTGGCATGGTCGTGTGAGCGCTTGGAGAGGAGCCCCCACTTCCTTGTTGTCTGCCACCAACATCCCTCTCATGGGTCAGCCCCACTTCAGAGCTAGCAAGTGGCTTGAGAGCACCTTGCTGCACTTCAGAGGGGCCATGAGGACCCGTTACTGTACTGGAAGTCCTACTCCCGAGGACTTGCCTGAAGGTCTGGTTTGTTTGCTCAATAGCTAACCATCGCTCCTCAAGAGATGTCAGTCTATTCTGAACAATGACCATGTTTTCCATACCCTGGCGACTAAGCTCCTCGATGGACGTAGCCATCCTCTCCTCTACCGTAGCCATCCTCTCCTCTACGGTAGCCAGCCTTACCATGGAGGTAGCCATCCTTTCCATGGAGGTTGCCATCCTTTCCGTGGTGATGCGTTCATGCGCCAACGCCTCCACAAAGGCTCTGCTCATGTTAGCGATGGACTCCTCCATTCGCTCCACACTCGCAGCGACCCTGGAGACAAAACCTGCCAGAGACTCCTGCACATCTTCCTGGAGTTCCAGCACCGCTGTTCTTCTGGATGGACCCGGAGGCAGAGGGTCGACATGCAGCTGAGCCGAGCTGGCAGAGTCCTGTGCCCTCCGACGAGGACTCTCCACTGCTGTCCCTGTCTCCACCATCTGCTGATGCTCACTTGTGAGCTGTGATACATCAGGTGACAACACTACACTATCTCGCGAAGGTACCACCGAGGTGTGAGTGTCTGCGCTGGTGCTGGGTGCTCTGAATTCTGCTGACGCTGTGCCCTCAGAGGTTGCAGCTTCCTCTGAGGTGTCAGGAGGCTCAGGCTGTTCCTCCTGGATAGTGGGGACGGGGGCTTTCGATGGTCCTGTGGGGGAGTAAAGGAAAGAGTCAGAGATGTGAGGCCAAGGTTACATGCACATTGATTATTGCAGATGATGATAAGTCAATCTGTTAGAGCATCAGAATCATTATCAGTGACTCATGCAATGTCAATGAGAGAGATGAAAAACTATTGTGTCACCAGCTTGCTCTGATGCACCCGTCTGTCCGTCCCCCACTTGCGCATCGTCCTCCACTCCCACGATCTCCAGGGCCGCCTCCTCCCAGGGGGTGAGCTGGGCTACTGAGGGTGGCCCTCCTCCTGTCCTCGCTCTTTCCCTCTTATTGTGAGCTCTCTTTTCCTGCAATGAGGGAGACAAGTGGAGTTTGAGTGAGAATGAAGGAGTGAGTGTAGAGAATCCATAGCATAGATGCCTAGAAGGAGACAAAGATTCAGTGAGGTGGCAAGACCAAGGGCCCTCCCTGTGTGTTATAAGTTGTTTTCATAGCATCACAACGATAGGGAGTGTGAGGGCTGCATAGTCGAATAGTTAAGTGAATGTGAACATACAGAGAGAGGGAATGGGTAAGGGTGCAGGGATGTCAGTGTCAAGTGGGATGTGGAGGAAGAGGTTGTCAAAGCTGAGTGCTGGTGAGGAGAGGCAATGGGGATCAGATTGAGGGTGATGGGAAAGTCATACTTACTTTTCCAGTGCACAGAAGGTCATGAAACCTCTTCCTGCACTGCAGCCAGGTTCTGCAGCACATAGATAAGGAGTTGACCTCCTGGGCTACTTGCATCCACACAGCCTTCGTCTGCTGGGGAGGCTTCTTCCTCCCTGAAGAAGGGAAGAGCACCTCCTTATTCCCTCTTGCTCCCTCCACCAGAGCTTGCAGGGCGGCGTCATCAAACCTCGGTGCAGACTTAGGTCTACTGCTGGACATTTTGCCTGGAAGAAACTATCAGAGCAAAGGCCAAAAGGTTTGCAGTCTGCAGAAGAAGCAAGGCTGCTTGCAGGCCTTAAATCCAGCAGCATTGATGACGTCATCGGAGGCGAGTTTCAGAATGGAAAGACTAATTAGGCCAGGGGTTCCCACACGCTGGAAATCAATTGCCCAATTAGGGGAAAATCGCATATTTTTCCCACATCAAATTGGAGTCGGGTGGCTAACACGAAAAGCGGATGACACGCCCCCAGCCCGCCCCAATGACAAAATCGAGCCCTTTGATTCTAAAAGACTTAGGGTGTGATTTCGGTTTGGGTGGGTTCCAAACCCGCCTCCACTGAGAGGTGGGAAAAATTTGCGATTTTCCCCTAATTGGCCAGTTGATTTCAGAGGTGTGGGTTGCCCTGGACCAATTAGTGTTTTGGGACTGAAACTCACCTCTGCTGACGTCACTTATCCAGCTTCATTTAAGGGCTGCTTGCTGCCTTGGCTCATTCCACTGGTTTTTGATCGATGCTGCACCACCTCCAAGCTGTTAACTCCTTGAAGAATGGCCAGCTCCAAGGCAAGAGCCTCCCCGAGGTTCTAAGATGAGGTGCTAAGTATGCTGGTTGAGGGGGCGAGAGCTAGCAGGGAGGTGCTCTTCCCCTCATCTGGGAGGAAGAGGCCTCCCAAAGAAACCAAGGCAGTGTGGGTCCAGCTGGCAAGGGATATAACCTCCAGATCTGTGTGCAGATTGGGTGATTGTTTCTGTTTATTGATGAAATGGCATCCCTGTGGGAATGTATTAAAATTAGGTGATGGCAAACTGTTGGCGTGATGGCAAACTGTTGGCGTGATGGCATCTGTTATTTCGGCTTAGGCAGCTCCATATTGCGGGCTTTGCAACACTTGCGTGGTCAGGTTGGTGGTCAGAGTGAAAGGAGGCCAGAGAGTCATGTCCATTGTCTATCATGTGTTAAGAAGGAGCCAAGCACATGTGCCACAATGGGCAACCTATGCAAATCTGGCCAGGATGAGTGCATTCCTTGCACGACGTGCTTCCATGCGCTGGCGCCTTCTGCCCTGTGCAGCATCAAGTGGGTGAGCAGGAGGTTGCGGCTCCTGCTGCTGTTGCTGCTGAGCTGCCTGGTTCTGCTGCTGCCGTGGCTGCTCCTCATCCGAATCTGAGGTCCATGGTGAAAGGAAATAAATGGTTCCCATGCTGCTGGCAGATACCTCTGTTGGGGAAGCGCTCAGTCCAAGCGGGGAGAGGGTCTTCCAAGGAGGTCCCACAGTTGAGAGATAGAAGCTGCAGCACCTCAGACTTCGGTAGGCCTGCTAAAAGTGCTGAAAGACCTTTGGAACAAAAGTTCTGCCACCTGCAACTGCTCCCTGATGAAAGCTCCGTTTTAATGGTGGAGCTGCAGCTGTGAGGAAGCCACCCACTTGTCAACACACCAGGATTAGCTGGTGTGGTTTAGGAGGGTCGTGCAACACGCTGAAAATGTGGCAAAATAACGAAGGCCTGTCAAAATAGGATTATAGAGGCCCTTAACCACTATTTAAGGATCTTAACTACCTCTCCCGACTGATGGAGGCGGGACCGAATTGCACCCATCAAACCCGCCTCTGGCAAAATTGCGCGGAGGCGAGTTGGAGGCGGGTTCTGAACCCGCCCTCAGTTTTTGACATTTTGCCAACTGTCCCGCCTCCAAACTCGCCTCCTCGGGGCTGGGAAAATTGCCCCCTTAATGTCCATGGAAAAACACACTTATTTGTGAATGAGCAAACTTCTTCAGTGTAAATATTTTTAAAAAGGGAGGGATAAACCCAACCACTACAGGCCAGTCAGCCTAACGTCAGTGGTGGGGAAACTTTTAGAGACGATGGGCGCGATCTTGCCAGCCCTGGGGAGGCGGGTATGGAAGTAGGACTGCCAGGAAAATGGTATAATTTGGGGGCGGGTGCCCAACCCACCTCCATGCCATCTTCCTGGGAGGCGGGTAGCCGTCCCACGCCGGGTCCCGTCTCCATGGAGGCGGGAAGGGATTAAAGCCTATTAACTGCCTGTTAACAGGTAGTTAACAGGCAGAAAATAGGATTATCCCCTTTTTGCCCACACAAGTGCGGGCTTCCCGAAGACTCCGTAACCCGCCAGGTCAACGAGGCGAGTCGGGGGTCTGCGGGGGTCGGGGGGCAGTGCAAAAGTGTTGGGTAAGTGATGGGTGCAAGTGTGGAGAGGTGAGTATCTGAGGTAAGTGCAAAGTGTTACTTAAAATGTACTTACCTTTGTTTCTTCCTGCAGGCTTCAGTTGGTGTGTATGCGGAGAGTCTCGGACCTCTGCATTGGAGATGACAGATGGCCGTTGCATTCTCCAATGCAACAACCATCTCATTTCTGCAAAAGAAACTACAGAGAATGTCACTGTTTGACAGCTTCACAGAGCTGTCAAACGATGGCAATTCACCTGTCAAAATTTTTTGACAGATGAAACGTCATACGTTGACATTCTCTGCAACCGGCTTTCCCTTAATTGGCCTGCTAAGCCCGCTGGGCGGGCTTAACAAGGTAGATCAAGGGAAAACAGCGTGGGTTGGCCAGAAGTTGTTGGAGGCGGGACTGAAACCCGACAAGTGGGAGTCCCGCCTCCAAAAGCTCCCCATTGGCAAAATCACCCCCAATAATCCGGGACAAAATTAATTGGTATTTGGAAAAGTATGCGCTAATAAATGAAAGTTAGTATGGGTTTGTGAAAGGGAAATGGTGTTTGACGAACTTGATCAAGTTCTTTGAGGAAGTAACAGAGAGGGTTGATGAGGGGAGTGCGGTTGATGTTGTGTATATGGACTTTCAAAAGGTGTTTGACAAAGTGCCACATAATAGACTTGTTAGCAAAATTAAAGCCCATGGGATGAAAGGGACAGTGGCAGCATGGATACAAAATTGGCTACAGGAAAGAAAGCAGAGAGTAGTGTTGAAGGGTTGTTTTTCAGACTGGAGGGAAGTGTACAGTGGTGTTCCTCAGGGGTCGGTATTAGGACCACGGCTCTTTCTGATATATATTAATGACCTGGACTTGGATATACAGGGCATCATTTCAGAGTTTGCAGATGATATGAAATTCTGAAATGTAGTAAACAATGAGGAGGATAGTAACAGACTGCAGGAAAACATAGGCAATCTGGTGAAATGGCAGACATATAAGGCTCGATTTTGCCAGGCCCGAGGAGGCAGGATTGGAGGCGTGTGAGGTGTTAAAATCGCAAAAACTGGCGGGTGGGCCCGATCCTGCCTCCATCCCGCCTCCGAGCAATTTTCCCACATGTAGGTTTTCTGACCCCATCTCTATCCCGCCTCCAAGAGGCGGGATAGGCCCTTAAGGCCCTTAACAACCAGTTAAGTGCCTCTATAATCCCATTTTGAGAGGCCTTTCTGATTTTAACACTTTTCCCACGTGATTCACACCTCCTCTGGAACACGCCAGTGAAACCTGGCGGCAGCACAAGTGGACTGCTTACTAACAGCTGCAGCTCCACCATTAAAAAGGAGTTTTCAGCAATCATCATTTGCAGGTGGCAGAACTTTGTTGTCTCAGGTCTGGGGGAACTTTTAGCAGGCATACCCATTGTTGTGGAAGTTTGGAACCTGACACCCATCTCCAGTGTGACCTCCTGGGAAACCCCTCTCGCCACATTGACTGAGCGCTTCCTCAACTGAGGCATATACCAGAAGCATGGGAACCATTTATTTCCTTTCCTCCTGGACATCAGATTTGGACGAAGACCAGCCGCGGCAGCAGCAGAACCATGAACAACAGCACCACCAGCAGCAGCAGCATCAACAGGAGCGCCAAGCTGCTGCTCATCCACCTGAAGCTGCACAGGCCAGAAGGCGCCAGAGCGCGACCACATTGCTGCTCGGGATGCAAGGGACGCACTTGACCAGATTTGCTTAGCCTGCACAATCAAACACTTTTGCCTCGCACCTTCTTATCAGACCATCGATAATGGCCAAGATCCTGTGGATTCCTATCACTCTGACCACCATACTGACAATTGCAAGTCATCCTAAGCCCTCAGTGTGGAAGTCCCATTTGCGAAATGACAGACGCCACAACATCAGCAGTTTGCCAGCAGAATTTTTTATCACACCAAGCAAGTGCTGGCATTTCAAGATTAAACACAACATTACACCCAAGTGACTACCCTTGTCACTACTTGTGCATTATTTTTCTTTTATGCGTGCTCCTACGTGGTGCTTCCCCTGTGGCTTCAGCAGATGTGGAGGCCCCTTGCTCACCTTCTTGCTGCTCCTGCCTCGACACCTTTGGCGGGCGTCCTCTGGGGTTGTGAGCCTGTGAGGGCTCGGCAACAGTCTGCTGCTCCTGCGGCTGTGCAGGGGTTGAGACGCCCATCTCAGTTGGGTGGGGACTCTGGTGGGGCTCTGACCGAGGGCTCTGCAGTGGCATGGTCATGTGAGCGCTTGGTGAGGAGCCCCCACTTCCTTGATGTCTGCCACCAACTTCCCTCTCATGGGTCAGGTCCACCTCAGCGCTTGCAAGTGGCTTGAGAGCACCTTGCTGCACATCAGGGGGGCCATGGGGACCCGTCTCTGCACTGGCAGTCCTACTCAGAAGGACTTCCATGAAGCTCTGGTTTCTCTGTTCAATAGCTGACCATCGCTCCTCCAGAGATGTCAGTCTATTCTGAACACTCACCATGTTTTCCTCACTCCGGCGACTTACTGCCTCCATGGCCGTAGCCAGCCTTTCCAAGGAGGTTGCCATCCTTTCCGTAGTGCTGCGTTCATGTGCCAACGCCTCCACAAAGGCTCTGCTCATGTTAGCGAGGGACTCCTCCATTCGCTCCATACTCGCAGCTACCCTAGAGACAAAACCTGCCAGAGACTCCTGCACCTGTTCCTGGAGTTCCAGCACCGCTGTTCTTCTGGATGGACCCGGAGGCACAGGTTCGACATGCAGCTGAGCCGAGCTGGCAGAGTCCTATGCCCTCCAACGAGGACTCTCCACTGCTGTCCCTGTCTCCACCATCTGCTGATGCTCACTTGTGAGCTGTGATACACCAGGTGACAACACTACTCTATCTCATGAGGGTCCCACCGAGGTGTGAGTGTCTGCGCTGGTGCTGGGTGCGCTTAATTCTGCTGACGCTGTGCCCTCAGAGGTTGGAGCTTCCTCTGAGGAGTGTGGAAGCTCAGGCTCTTCCTCCTGGACAGTGGGGACGGGGGCTTTGGATGGTCCTGTGGGGCAGTAAAGGAAAGAGTTAGAGATGTGAGGTCATGGTTACATGAACATTGAATAGTGCAGATGATCATAAGTCAATCAGTTAGAGCATCAGCTTCATTATCAGTGACTCATGCAATGAGAGAGATGCCAAACTATTCTGTCACCAGCTTGCTGTGATGCACCCGTCTGTCCGTCCCCCACTTGCGCATCCTCCTCCACTCCCACAATCTCCAGGGCCGCCTCCTCCGCAGGGGTGAGCTGGGCTACTGAGGGTGGCCCTCCTCCTGTCCTCGCCGTCTCCCTCTTATTGTGGGCTCTCTTTTCCTGCAATGAGGGACACAAGTAGAGTTTGAGTGAAAATGAAGGAGTGAGTGTAGAGATTCCATAACATAGATGCTTAGAAGGAGACAAAGATGGAGTGAGGTGCCAGGACCAAGGGCCCTCCCTGTGTGTTGTAAGTTATTGTCATAGCATCACAGCAATAGGGAGTGTGAGGGCTGCATAGTCAAATAGCTAAGTGATTGTGAACATACAGAGAGAGGGAATGGGTAAGGGTGCAGGGATGTCAGTGTCAAGTGGGATGTGGAGGAAGAGGTTGGCAAAGCAGAATGCTGGTGAGGAAGCGATGGGGATCAGATTGAGGGTGATGGGAAAGTCATACTCACTTTTCCAGTGCGCAGAAGGTCATGAAACCTCTTCCTGCACTGCAGCCAGGTTCTGCGGCACATAGACAGAGAATTGACCTCCTGGGCCACTTGCATCCACACAGCTTTAGTCTGCTGAGGAGGCTTTCTCCTCCTCGAGGAAGGGAAGAGCACCTCCTTATTGGATCTGGCTCCCTCCACCAGAGCTTGCAGGGCGGCTTCATCAAAGCGTGGAGCAGACTTTGGCCTACTGCTGGACATCGTTGCTGAAATAAGGGCTTACAGCCATGGGAATGAAGTTTGCAGTCTGCAGAAGAAGCAAGGCTGCTTGCAGGCCTTAAATCCAGCAGCATTGATGATGTCATCGGAGGCGACTTTCAGGATGGAAAGACTAATTGGGCCAGGGGTTCCCACACGCTGGAAATCAAGTGTCCAATTAGGGGAAAATCGCAATTTTTTCCCACATCTCATTGGAGTCGGGTGGCTAACACGAAAACCAGCTGACGCGTCCCCAGCCCGCCCCAATGGCAAAATCGAGCCCATAGCAGATGAAATATAATGCAGAAAAGTGATACATTTCCCCCATGGGAATGGTAGCATAGCGGTTATAAGAACATAAGAAATAGGAGCAGGAGTCGGCCATTTGGCCCTTCGAGCCTGCTCCGCCATTCAATAAGATTATGGCTGATCTTCTACCTCAATTCCACCTTCCCGCACTATCCCCATATCCCTTAATTCCCTTAGTTCCCAAAAAATTATCGACCTCTGTCTTGAATATACTCAACAACTGAGCCTCCACAGCCCTCTGGGGTAGAGAATTCCAAAGATTCACAACCCTTTGAGCGAAAAAATTTCTCCTCATCTCAGTCCTAAATGGCCGACCCCTTATTCTGAGACTGACCCACTGGGCGGGCTCAACAAGGTCAATCAAGGGAAAATACAATGGGTTGGCCACATCTCGATGGAGGCGGGTTCACAAGCCAGAATGTGTGATTCCCGACCCCAACCCGACTCCAACTTCAAAATCCAGCCCAAAGTATTTATTTAATGACTGCCATTTCCTTATTGCCCATTATAATGTCTCCTCTCTGCCCACATTTACTTTCACTAATCTCTTCCTATTTACATACCTAAGAAACGTTTACAATCTGTTTTTATGTCTCTTGCTAATTTACTTTTTTTTCTCTTTCCTTATCAATTTCTTGGTCCTTCTTTGCTGAATTCTAAAATCCTCCCAGTCCTTAGGCTTACTATTTTTGGCAACATTATAAGCCTCTTCCTTTGATCTAATATTATCTTTAACCTCTCTTGTTAGCCATGCTTGGACCATTTTTTCTATGGGTTTTTTGTGCCTTAAAGGAATGTACATTTGTTGTAAGTTATGTATTAATTCTTTAAATGCTAGCCATCGCTTGTCTACCATCATATCTTTTAATATAGTTTCCCAATCTACCTTAGCCAACTCGCCACTCATACCTATGTAGTGTGCTTTGTTTAGATTTAAGACCCTAGTTTCGGACTTAGCTAAATCACTTTCAAACTGAATATAAAATTCTATCATATTATGGTCACTCTTCCCGAAAGGTCCCTTTACTACAAGGTTATTAATTAACCCTTTCTCATTGCACAATACTAGATTTAAAATAGCCTGTTCCCTAGTTGGTTCCTCAACATACTGATCTAGAAATCTATCTTGTATTCTATGAATTCGTCCTCCACACTATTACTGGAAATTGGTTTTCCCAGTCTATATGTAGATTAAAGTCCCCCATGATTACTGTATTACCCTTGTTACATGCGTCTCTAATTTCCTGATTTATACTCTGTCCTCGTGTTTGGGGGCCTATAAACAACTCCCACCAATATTTTCTGCCCCTTGCTGTTTCGTAGCTCCACCCAAACTGATTCTACTTCTTGATTTTCTAAGCTAAGATCCTTTCTCTCTACTGTCTTTATCCCATCCTTAATTATCAGGGCTACCCCTCCTCCTTTTCCATTTTGCCAATCTCTTCTAAAAGTTAAGTATCCTGGAATATTTAGTTCCCAACTTTGGTCACTTTGCAACCACATCTCCGTAATGGCTATTAGATCAAACCTGTTATGTTACTGGACTAGTGAGTTCAAATCCCACCATGGCAGCTGGAGAATTTAAATTTAGTAAATTAAATTAATCTAAAAATAAAAAGAAACTACTGGATTATCGTAAAAACCCATCTGGTTCACTAATGTCCTCTAGGGAAGGAAATCTGCTGTCCTTACCCAGTCTGGTCTATATATTACTCCTGACCCACAGCAATGTGGTTGACTCTTAACTGCCCTCTGAAATGTCCTACCAAGCCACTCAGTTGTCAAGAAGGCAGCTCACCACCACCTTCTCAAGGGCAACTGGGGATGGGCAATAAATGCTGACGTTCCCAGCAATGCCCACATCCCATGAATGAACAATAAAAAAATATTGGTGGGAAGAATGAGGAAACACAATGGGCTGGATTTTCAATGACCCGTGGAGTCGGGTTTGGAGGCGTGTGGGGGGTTAAAGTAGCAGATTCGGGGGTCCCGACCCCATCCCGACTCCAACACGCCTCCACGCAATTTTGACAAAATCGGTCGCGGGGTTCCCAACTCCATCCCGCCTCCAAGAGGCGGGAGAGGCCATTAAAGCCCTTAACAATCCCTAAAGTGGCTCAGTAATGCCATTTTGAAGCATTTTAGGTAGTTTAACCCTTTTCCCACGTGAAGCACGCCTGATGGGAAACACTCCAGTGAAACCTGGCAGGAGCACAAGTGGATTGCTGACTCTCAGCTGCAGCTCAACCTTTAAATAGGAGATTTGATCAGCCATCAATTGCAGGTGGCAGGACTTTGTTGTCACAGGTCTGGGGGAACTTTTAGAAGACATAACCACAGCTCTGGAAGTTTGGAGCCTGACACCCATCTGCAGTGTGACCTCCTGGGAAACCCCTCTCGCCACCCTCATTGAGAGCTTCCTCAACTGAGACATATACCAGAGGCATGGGAGCCATTTATTTCCTTCCCTCCCGGGTATCCGATGAGGACGAACAACAGCCGCGGCACCAGCAGAACCATGACCAACAGCAGCAGCAACAGCAGGAGCAACAGCAGGAGTGCCAAGCTGCTGCTCACCCACCTGAAGCTGCACAGGACAGAAGGGGCCAGCGCATGGAAGGCCGTCGGCGCAGGAGATACCCCCCAAACAGGGTCTACAGACAGAGGGTCAGCTACCTCAACATGTCTGAGCAGCAGTGCCAAAGGCGGCTCCGACTTTCGCGAGAGGTAGTGGGTGACATCTGCGCAATGCTGCAACAAGACCTGGAGCCCAGAGGACCAGGTGGACGCCCCTTACCAGTGGGCATCAAAGTCACCACCGCACTCAACTTTTTTGCCTCAGGCTCATTCCAGGGATCAGCAGCAGACATCAGCGGCATCTCCCAGGCGGTCGCACACACCTGCATCACGCAGGTAACCGATGCCCTCTTTGCCATCGCGCACAATCACATCCATTTCACCAAGGATCGAGCAAGTGTCACGGCGCGTGCGGTTGGATTAGCTAATCTGGCAGGCTTTCCAAGGGTGCAGGGCGTCGTTGACTGCACACATGAGGCCCTTAAGGCACCCCATCACAATCCAGGTATTTTTGTCAACTGCAAGGGCTTCCAGTCCCTCAACATTCAGCTGGTGTGTGACCACAACAAGGAAGTTCTGCATGTTTGTGCCAAGTACCCTGGCAGTTGCCATGACTCCTTCATACTGCGCCAGTCTAGTGTGCCTCCGCTATTCAGTCCGCCAGACCAACTTCATGGATGGCTACTTGGGGACAAGAGCTATCCCCTGAAGACATGGCTAATGACGCCATTGAGGAGCCCATCCAACGCAGCTGAGGAGAGCTACAACTCCAGCCACATTTCCACCAGAGCCATAATCGAGCAAACCATCGGTATGCTGAAGATGCGCTTCAGATGCCTGGATAGATCAGGTGGAGCCCTGCAATACTCAGTAGCCAGGGTCTCCAGAATCGTCGTGGTTTGCTGTGCACTTCACAACATGGCACAGCGTCGTGGCTTACAGATGCCGGAGGACCAAGTGGCTCCTCACATAGCCTCTTCAGATGAGGAGGAGGAGGAGGAGGAGGAGGAGGAGGAGGAGGAGGAGGAGGAGGAGGAGGAGAGAGAGAATGAACAACTTGCAGAGGCCCCTCAACCAGCGGCAGCATTACGCGAGACCATAGCTGCCCGGAATGTAAGGAACGCACTCATCTTGGCCAGATTTGCTTAGCCTAGACAAGAAAGCACTTTTGCCTCACAGCTTCTTACCAGAGCTACGACAATGGCCCAGACCCAGCGGATCCCTAACAATGTGACCACCATACTGACAATTGCAAGATATCCTAAGGCCTCATTGTGGAAGTCCCATTAGCGAAATGACAGATGCCACAACTGCAGCTGTAGCCATCAGAGTTTTTATTTAAACGTTAGACCTGATGGCTTTTTCACAATACACATCAAAATTCACCCAAGTGACTACCCTTGTGACTATTTGTGCAGTTTCTTTCTCTTATGCGTGCTCCTACGTGGTGCTTCCCCTGTGGCTTCAGCAGAAGTGGAGGCCCCCTGCTCACTTTGTTGCTGCTCCTGTCTCGACTCCTTTGGCGGGCGTCCTCTGGGGTTGCGAACCTGAGAGGGCTCGGCAACAGTCTGCTGCTCCTGCGGCTGGGCAGGGGTTGAGACGCCGATCCCACTTGGGTGCGGACTCTGGTGGGGCTCTGAGCGAGGACCTGTCAGTGGCATGGAAGTGTGAACGCTTGGAGAGGAGCCCCCACCTCCTTGTTGTGTGCCACCAACATCCCTCTCATGGGTCAGGTCCACCTCAGTGCTTGCAAGTGGCTTGAGAGCACTTTGCTGCACATCAGGGGGGCCACGGGGACCCGTATCTGCACTGGCAGTCCTACTCAGAAGGACTTCCATGAAGGTCTGGTTTCTCTGTTCAATAGACGACCATCGCTCCTCCAGAGATGTCATTCTATTCAGAACACTCACCATGTTTTCTGCACTCTGGCGACTTATCACCTCCATGGAGGTTGCCATCCTTTCCATGGTGATGCATTCATGCACCAATGACTCCACAAAGGCTCTGCTCATGTTCGCTATGGACTCCTCCATTCGCTCCACACTCGCAGCGACCCTGGAGACAAAACCTGTCAGAGACTCCTGCATCCGTTCCTGGAGTCCCAGCACCACTGATCTTATGGATGGCCCCAGAGGCAGAGGGTCGACATGCAGCTGACCTGAGCTAGGAGAGTCCTGCGCCCTCCGACTAGGACTCTCCACTGCTGTCTCTGTCTCCACCATCTGCTGATGCTCACTTGTGAGCTGTGATACACCAGGTGACAACACTACTCTATGTCCCGAGGGTCCCACCGAGGTGTGAGTGTCTGCGCTGGTGCTGGGTGCGCTGAGTTCTGCTGACGCTGCGCCCTCAGAGGTTGCAGCTTCCTCTGAGGAGTCTGTCTGCTCAGGCTCTTCCTCCTGGATAGTGGGGACGGGTGCTTACGATGGTCCTGTGGGGGAGTAAAGGAAAGAGTCAGAGATGTGATGCCAAGGTTATATGCACATTGCATATTGCAGATGATCATAAATCCATCTGTTAGAGCTTCAGATTCATTATCAGCGACTCATGCAATGTCAATGAGAGAGATGGAACACTATTCAGTCACCAGCTTGCTCTGATGCACCCGTCTGTCCGTCCCCCACTTGCGTTTCCTCCTCTACGCCCACGATCTCCAGGACCGCATCCTCCCAGGGGGTGAGCTGGGCTAATGAGGGTGGCCCTCCTCCTGTCCTGGCTCTTTCCCTTTTATTGTGAGCTCTCTTTTCCTGCAATGAGGGAGACAAGTGGAGTTTGAATGAGATTGAAGGAGTGAGTGTAGAGAATCCATAGCATAGATGCTTAGAAGGAGACAAAGATGGATTGAGGTGGCGAGACTAAGGGCCCTACCTGTGTGTTGTAAGTTGTTTTCAAAGCATGACAGTGATAGGGAGTGTGAGGGCTGCATAGTCGAATAGTAAGGTGAATGTGACCATAGAGGGAGAGGGAATGGGTAAGGGTGCATGGATGTCAGTGTGAAGTGGGATATGGAGGAAGAGGTTGCTAAAGCTGAGTGCTGGTAAGGAGAGGCAATGGGGATCAGATTGAGGGTGAAGGGAAAGTCATACTCACTTTAGCAGTACGTAGAAGGTCATTAAACCTCTTCCTGCACTGGATCCAGGTTCTGCATGTGAATGATAAAGAGGTGACTTCCTGGGCGATCTGGACCCACACAGCAATTTGTCTGCTGGGGAGGCTTCTTCCTCCCTGAGGAGGGGAAGAGCACCTCCCTGTTGGCTCTTGCTCCATCCACCAAAGCCTGAAGGGCAACGTCATGGAACCTGGGAGCAGCCCTGGGCCATTGACTGGCCATTCCTGCTGCAGGTTTTTAGATGAGAGGTCCAAAAGCTTGGCAGCCTGCAGAGGAAGCAAGGCTTGTTGCAGACCTTAAATGCAGCAGCAATGATGACGTCATCGGAGGCGACTTTCAGACTGGAATAACTCATTGGCCATGGGTTCCCACATGTTGGAACTCAATTGGCCAATTAAGTTAAAATCGCATCATTCATCCACATTAATCTGGAGTCGGGGGGGCAACACGAAATGTGGGTAACACGACCCCAACCTGACCCCAAGACAAAATCCAGCCCAATATAAACTAAATGGGGTACAATTTTAAAGAGGTGCAGGAACAGAGAGATACACAAATCTGTGAAGGTGGCAGGACAAGTTGAGAAAGCTGTTAAAAAAGCATATGGGATCCTTGGCTTTATTAATAGAGGAATAGAGTACAAAAGCAAGGAAATTATGCTTAACATTTATAAAATGTGTTCAATTCTGGGCACCACACTTTAGGAAGGATGTCAAGGGTTTGGAGAGGGTGCAGAAGAGATTTACTAGAATGGTACCAGGGATGAGGGCTTCAGTTATGTAGAGAGACTGGAGAAGCTGGAATTGTTCTCCTGGAGCAGAGAAGGTTAAGAGGAGGTTTGATAGAGGTGTTCAAAATCATGAATGGTATTGATAAGTGTAAATAAGGAGAAACTGTTTACAGTGGCAGAAGGGTCGGTATCAGAGGACACAGATTTAATGGGCTGGATTTTCAATGACCCGTGGAGTCGGGTTTGGAGGCGTGTGGGGGGTTAAAGTTGCAGATTCGGGGGTCCCGACCCCATCCCGACTCCATTACGCCTCCACGCAATTTTGACAAAATCGGTCGCGGGGTTCCCGACTCCGTCCCGCCTCCAAGAGGCGGGAAAGGCCATTAAAGCCCTTAACAAGCCCTAAATTGGCTCTGTAATGCCATTTTGAAACGTTTTAGCTAGTTTAACCCTTTTCCGACGTGAAGTACGCCTGATGTGAAACACGCCAGTGAAACCTGGCGGGAGCACAAGTGGATAGCTGACTATCAGCTGCAGGTCCACTATTACAACGGAGATGTGATGAAGGTAGTAGTAGTATTGTGATGAAGGTAGTAGTAGTATTAGGTCTGAAAGTCGCCTCTGATGCTGCTGCATTTAATGTCTTCAGAGACCGAGGACTTGGTTGCAAAAAAATTCTCTCTCTCTCAGATGCTGCTCATTTTGCATCCAGGTCCTCTCACAGCAAAGGCCAGGCAATCTCTGAGACCAGGCAGTCTCTGACCTGCAATGATGACATCATCAGAGGCGACTTTCAGACTGAAACCACTAATTGGTTCATGGGTTCCCACATGCTGGAACTCAATTGCCCAATTAAGTGAAAATTCCATCAATCTCCCACATCCAATTGCAGGCGGGTGGATAACACGAAATGCGGATGACACGACCCCAACCCGCCCCAGTATCAAAATCCAGCCCAAAGTGATTGGCAATAGAACCAGAGGCGACATGAGGAAACATTTTTTTTACACCACAAGTTGTTGTGATCTTGAATGCTCTGCCTGAAAGGGTGGTGGAAGTGTTGTTTAGTAAGGGATCTTACTAATTGAAACTGGTGATGGATTTTGGACTTTTCAATATGGAATTTTAATACCTGTTTTTAAGGAAGACAAACAGAAGGAACTTGAAAAAAGTACACAGAACTGTCAACTTGAGCAAACTCAGAATGTTGGGAAATGAAGCCACTGACATGTCCTGAAAAGGATCTTGGATCATTTACTGGCAGGATGCTGTTTTTCTGAGACAGCAGAGAGGGTGTGTCAGCAAATCTGGCCTTGGAAAGGTACAAAGCCCAAGGCTTTGGTAAGAAACAATGCTGACAGTTGCAGAGATAAGAAACAAGACCTGAGGAACTGAAAAGACATTCTTTCGCATTAAAATTGAAAACAACCCAAATGTGGTATTGGCCCAGAAATTCGCCTCTCCGGCTTGCCGCGGGGGGAAGGATCGCGCGCGCTCTTACCTACCGCGCCTGCCGTTGTGTTTTGGGCCCACAGGAACTTCAGCTCCTGGGCCTGTTCCAACTGCCGGCGCGCAGTGCTTGTGTGTCCCAGGGGCGTAGTTAGTGCGATGCGTCCCCTGGGATCACGTGGGCCATGGAGAGCCAATGGCAGCAGACCATCTTTCATTCATAGATTTGACAGGAGACCTGTCAAATCTGTGAATTGAAATCGGCCCCAAAAGAACAGCTAAACTTAAAATAATTTTTTTTTTTAAAAACCATCACATTTATAAAATAACTATAGTTAAATAAATTAACCACTTTAAACAAAAATTTAAATTTTTGAAAAAATTAAAATACTTTTTAAAAGTGATAAAAATAAACTTACCTTTCTTTAAAGTATCTAAAAAAGATAAAGTTGTTGAAAAAATTTAAAATTATACTTAATTAACCACTTACCTTGTTGAAAACGGGTCTTGTGCCTCCTTTTTAATAGCGTAGTTTCTTCAATACTTACCCTCGCGTAGAAACCTGAAAAAAAATCTAAGTTTGCTGCGTGCGCGCAGCCTCTACCGCGCACGCGGTTCACCTAGGAACCGCCCCCTTCACCATACCGGAAGTTCCGGTTTCCCGCGCATGCGCAGTGCA
This sequence comes from Squalus acanthias, assembly GCA_030390025.1. NCBI lineage: Eukaryota > Metazoa > Chordata > Chondrichthyes > Squaliformes > Squalidae > Squalus > Squalus acanthias. The sequence continues at coordinate 24,274,079 of CM059430.1, read as the reverse complement.
TGCAGGAAACCGGCACTTCGGGACGTCTTACGGGTGAGTACGGACTGAGTACTCACCCAGGAAGGGCCGAATTTTTGGCCCATTATGTTCAACAGCAAACTGGAAGAAAAACATATAAAGCAGTCCATTCTGCAAGAACTTTCAGGAGAACCACTTCTTCTTTCGTATGGTTGTAGCAAAGCAAATCAAATGTCAATATCTGAGTCAGATATTCAGGCCAAAGCTTCCGGTGTAACAGTGTGGATATCTTGTAGGCTGCCTGCGAATTTCCTCTGAGGGCAGTGCTCCAGAGGTGGATGATGACAGCCTTATTGCAGCCCACCCTGTTACGTAATCTTAGATCACAACTAATGTTGTCTCAAAGGACACTGAACTTGTCGTTAAAGCGACCTCCCAGTGACAGTAGCAAACCATGCAAATTAAACAGTCCTCTCCAGGACCAAAGAAAACTACATGTAGGAGAACCACATGCAACATCAAAACAAGATGGCATAGGAGAGCAACCTTCTTATTCAAAGGGACTTGCTTAATCCTTCAGTCTTGAGTTGTACTCACTTGAAAGGTTATATAAGCTGCTTCTTTCTGGTAAAAGCTGTCGTCCCTGTATGTCAACTAAAATTCTTTAGAGTTAGAAAATAACGACATTGTCTTGCTTGATCCTTGACCTTACATATTCTGAACAGGAGCGAGGTGAAACCCAACACTTGCAATGCATCTAATGGAGGTTTACTTCAATGAGAATAGCTGAAACCTTGCAAGTGATTGAATTTATTGGAAACAGTTTACTGTTGTAAAGTTCTTAGACTTGAGATCAATTTCTTGGTTTGCAAGTAATCTTTACTGAGTTCGACTGTGTCTTGACACACTTAACAGTCATACAGAGAAATAAACGATATTACCCGCTTTTGCTCTGGGTAGAGATTTGTAATATTCATCGATTCTTTCGTTCTTGTCTCTCTCTCTCTCTACGAATTGTAGAGGAAGCTTAAGATTTTTATAGGGCTCTAGTCATGCACAGCCATCCCTTGTAACCTTGATGATTGATTATGATGTGATAAGAGTTATTATTCAGTTTAGTTGTTTTTCAGTTTTCCTAACTAAGCTGTTGATCATTGTCTTGTTTGTGATAAACGCCACCCTCTTCTGAAAGACCTTTGAGCCCTTATTGAAGCACTCCTTGCGAACAAAAGACCTCTCCTTGCTCACCAAGCTTTTTCTTGCTAAATGTTATCCATACCCTGAAGCATTCTGGGAATGTGCAAATTGACCATTTTATTATTTCTAGCTACAGTACAAGTCTACAAGCTATTTGTAATTGAAAAGAAAGCGAAAACCTTAAACATTACAGTAAAGCAAATCCTATTACTGTAAACTAGTTGATCTCATTGCTCAACAATTAAAACAAACATAAAAGTCATAGGTCACTTTCTTCATGTAACTGTCTCTCTGCTTGTTTCTATCTCTCTAAATCTGTATATCTTTGTCTTTTTGTTTATCTTGTATTCTTTCTGTCTCCCTCACCATATTTCTCTCTGTCACTCTCTCTCCCTCTTTCTTTCTGTCTATCTCTGTTTCCTTCTCCTCTCTCTCTGTATGGCTTTGAGACATTAAAAAGAGAGACAATTCGAGCACTCTGGGCTGCCTTGACTGAGATGGCTTAAAATTTAGAATACATCTGCTGAGTGAAATTACATGTAAAAGAAAAATACTTGCAAAATCATAAAAGAACAAACTTGCATTTATCTAGCGCCTTTCATGATCTCAGGAAGTCCCAAAGCGTTTTACAGAAATGAAGTACTTTTGAAGGGTAGTCACCGTTGTAATGCAGGAAATGCGGCAGGAAATTTGTGCGAAGCAAGATCCCACAAACAGCAATGAGATAAATGACCAGATAATCTGTTTTAGTGATGTTGGTTGAGGAATAAATATTGGACAACGGAATATTGCTGTGGAATGTTATAACATCTGAGAGGTTAGCAGGGCCTCAGTTTAACGTTTCATCCGAAAGACGGCACCTCCGACAGTGCGGCAATCCCTCAGTACTGCCCCTCCAACAGTGCGGCGGTCCCTCAGTATTGCCCCTCCGACAGTGCAGTGCTCTCTCAGTACTACTCCTCCAACAGTACAGCTCTCCCTCAGTACTGCCCTCCGACAGTGCAGCGCTCCCTCAGTACTGCCCCTCCGACAGTGCAGCACTCCCTCAGTACTGCCCCTCCGACAGTGCGGCAATCCCTCAATACTGCCCCTCCAACAGTGCGGCGGTCCCTCAGTATTGCCCCTCCGACAGTGCAGCGCTCTCTCAGTACTACTCCTCCAACAGTACAGCTCTCCCTCAGTACTGCCCTCCGATGGTGCAGCGCTCCCTCAGTACTGCCCCTCCGACAGTGCAGCGCTCCCTCAGTACTGCCCCTCCAACAGTGCAGCGCTTTCTCAGTACTGCCCCTCTGACCGTGCAGTGCTCTCTCAGTACTGCCCTCCGACAGTGCAGCTCTCCCTCAGTACTACCCCTCCGACAGTGCAGCACTCCCTCAGTACTGCCCCTCCGACAGTGCAGCACTCCCTCAGTACTGTCCCTCCGACAGTGCAGCGCTCCCTCAGTACTGTCCCTCTGACAGTGCAGCGCTCCCTCAGTACTGCCCCTCCGACAGTGCGGCGCTCTCTCAGTACTGCCCCTCCAACAGTGCGGCGCTCCCTCAGTACTGCCCCTCCGACAGTGCAGCGTTCCCTCAGTACTGCCTCTCTGACAGTGCAGCGCTCCCTCAGTACTGTCCCTCTGACAGTGCAGCGCTCCCTCAGTACTGACCCTCCGACAGTGCGGCGCTCCCTCAGTACTGTCCCTCTGACAGTGCAGCGCTCCCTCAGTACTGACCCTCCGACAGTGCGGCGCTCCCTCAGTACTGTCCCTCTGACAGTGCAGCGCTCCCTCAGTACTGCCCCTCCGACAGTGCAGGGCTCCCTCAGTACTGCCTCTCCTGATTGTCCGTAGGCGCCGCTACTGGGCCGTGCACGTGACTAAAGCACCAGGTGTTAAGAGGCCGCGGTCACGTGTTTCCTTCCCATGCCGTTTATCTTTTTTTTTGGAGAAATCTTTTTATTCAAATACAATAATACTTATGCAACTCATCAATTACATAGTAAATCCATTACATAGTAAATCCATTACATTCATCCATCACAATAAAAAATAAAGCCTTATAAACAGCCTTATAGTTAATATAAATGCAATGATTAATTTTACAAATAATCAATAATGTTTACAGTACAAATACCCTTAAACAATACCACACAACTTTTTAGATTTAAAATAATAAACCTCAAAGTTAACTCCACATAAAACAAAAACCATTTCAACACCACAGTGTACAAACACATAGCACCATCATAATCCAATTAAATGCTACATTAACACTTATTCCAATAAACCAAGGAAAAACCCGTTTTACGCCAGTCCTACTGGCATTGTTCGTTCGATCATTCGATCATTCATTTAATTGTTCGTTCGTTCCCGTGCCGTTTATTGGCGGCCGCCCGGTGCCGGGCCCACGTGGTGTGTGCTCCTTGAGTGCTATTGGCGGGCGCCGGAGACACGTGGGTGTCTTGGTCCAGCCTTATTGGCAGAAGCCGGGTGCCAGGCCCACGTGGTTTCCTTTCCCTGTTTTCTATTGGTGGGCGCCAGGTGCCGAAGGCACGTGGTTTTATATCCCGGCCTCCTATTGGCGGGCGCTGGTTTCCCGCCTCCCGAATGCCGCGCACGGAGCAGTTATGGGGCCGGAGGCTCGAGCGCTGCGGAGAGAGTGAGGTAAACGGGTAAACCCAGTAAATCCGGCAAACTCAGCCCGGCAAACCCAGTAAACCCAGCCCGGTAAACCCCATAAGCTCAGCCCGGTAAACCCGGTACATCCGGTACACCCAGCCCGGTAAACCCCATAAGCTCAGCCCGGTAAACCCGGTACATCCGGTACACCCAGCCCGGTAAACACCATAAGCTCAGCCCGGTAAACCCGGTACATCCGGTACACCCAGCCCGGTAAACACCATAAGCTCAGCCCGGTAAACCCGGTACATCCGGTACACCCAGCCCGGTAAACCCGCCCGGTACACCCAGCCCGTATCACCGCTTCCCCAGCCTGCCTCCCCAGACCGCATCCCCGGCGGTGCTCTCAGTAATTTACTGTCAGTCTCAGCGGAACTGCTTTTATCTCTGACTCCGAGTTCAGACTGAATTTCAAATCCTGCCCTTGAACAGGAGGCTGAGGCCACGACCCAGAGCCACCCGGCTGCAGCTATACCGGCAGGTTAGGGGCTGGGGCTGCTTAAGGTCATGGTCGGGGTCAGGTGTGAGGCGTTACGGTCATGGTCAGTACATTAGGGTCAGGATTAGGGTATGGGCGGTTAGGGTCAGGGACACTGCATTAGGGATGGGAGGTGTGGGCAGGTGGGTTAGGAGTTGGCGTCAGGGTGGGGGTTACGGTTGACATTAGGGTATTAGCGTTAGGGACACTGCGATAGGTTTGTGGGTAGGATCAGGGGTTGCGGGCAGGAGCGTTGAAGTAGGAGTTAGGGTCAGTGTGAGGGTTAGGGTATTAAGGCGTTAGCGCTAGAGTATTAGGGTTAGGGACACTTCATTAGGGTTAGGGTCGTTAAACCCCCTCTACACTGTCCCATCAAACACTCCCAGGGCAGGTACAGCGTGGGTTAGATTCAGAGTAAAGCTCCCTCTACACTGTCCCATCAAACACTCCCAGGGCAGGTACAGCACGGGTTAGATACAGAGAAAAGCTCTCTCTACACTGTCCCATCAAACACTCCCAGGGCAGGTACAGTATGGGTTAGATACAGAGTGCTCGAGGAACAGCACCTCATCTTTCGATTAGGCACTTTACAGCCTTCTGGACTCAACATCGAGTTTAACGATTTCCGACTATAACCTCGGCCCCTATATTTTTATTTCTTTTCTCTCACATAGCAGCTGTTGATGATTCTGCCATTGCCATTTACACCTCATCTAGAGTCATCTTGGGGTAAAAATTCACTTGGTTGCGCCACCCGTTAGCGCCTTAAGAGGGCGCTAATGGGGCGCAAAGCCGCTAACGCCCGGGCGCAGCGATGTTTGCGCCGCTCGAGAACTTAACTTGAGATTGTGCGGCAGCGCTAAAACTTACCGCTGCGACCACCTGCGCGCGCAGATTGTGACGTCATTCCATGGTGCAACGCCCTTGGGGCGCCCCGTAGCGGAAATTGAGTGGCGCCCCCTGCCTTACCGCCTGGCGCTTCCAACGACCAGAAGACTGGAACGCTATCAATCGCTGTGGGGCTGGGGGGGGCGCTATTTAAAGGGGGCCTCTTCCTGTCTTTTATTGTTGGTGGCATTTTTGAACTACGCATTCTGAGAGAGAGAGGGAGAGACTTCTGGAGAGATTCAACGTTGTGTGAAGGAGTTTTGGGTACTGAGCAGCACTTTGCAGGTTCATTTTGATTTGCCATTCCTTGTATCGATTTAGCAGAGACCGTGGGAGCTGCACTCTGAGCTCTTTGCCTGGTGCTCTCCATTGTTCTTTCCAGCACATTTGATGTGCAAGTCTCTCCAGGCCGAGATTCAAGGCAGCAATGAACAGGATGTGGATGGAAAGCAAGATTAACCATCCCCTTTAAGAACTGGCCCGTGCCATTGTGTGTGTGTTCCATTGCTGACTGACATTACATGAGCTTCGCCAGCGCTCCGAGTTAGCGCCTCACTGCTCGGCCTTTGCGCCTTAAGAGAGGTGTGCAGCGCCTGCTTTAGCGCTCCACTCACCTCCCGGGGCGGTAAAAGTGAAGTTTCCCGTCAGTGCCGATAATTAGCACCAGGCGCTAATATTTGCGTCCGGACGATATTTGCGCCCCAAATGGGGCGCGACCTAATTTCTACCCCCTTTTGTTTCTTAACTTGTCCCATTACCATCTCCTTTTGCCTTGCACCATCATCCCTTGTGTCTTTTAATCTCTCCTGCCTTCCAGCCTATCACAGACCTTCCCTTTGTTCTTTCCTCCCCCTCCTCCCTTTCCCTGCCCCACACTTGTTTAAAAATCTGTTACTTCTCTAACTTTTTCCAGTTCGACCTGAAATGCTAACTCTGTTTCTCACTCCCGATGCTGCCTGACCTGCTGAGTGTTTCCAGCGTTTTCTGTTGTTGTTTTAAATACAGTGGGCTGGATTTTCAATGACCCGTGGAGTCGGGTTTGGAGTCGGGTGGGGGGGGGGGTGTTAAAGTTGCAGATTCGGGGGTCCTGACCCCATCCAACCCGCCTCCATGCCAGTTTCTCTGGCGGCGGGTACCCGACCTGGTCTGAGACCCGACTCCCCGAGGCAGGAAGAGATTACTGACAATTAACAGGTAGTTAACAGGCAGTTTTTTGCATAATCCTATTTTAAAAAGAAAAGTGTGGGCTTCCCGACAGGTGGCAACCACTCCAAGTTATCGGGGCGGGCCGTGGGTCTGCAGGGGTTGGAGGGGTCGATATGTCCGGTGGGCAGGTGAGTGATGAGTGCATGTATGCAGAGGTAAGTGTGTAAGGTAAGTGCTAAGTGTTGAAAAAAGTTTTACTTACCTTAACTTCCTCCTGCAGGTGTCAACCCTTCAGTTCTCGGGAGTTAGAAATCTCACCGGCACAGAAAGCAGGAAAGCCGTGGACCTGTCAAAAACTGCAGCCTTCTGTTTTCTGTGGGGGAAGATTTCTAACTCAGTCTGAAAGGAAGGACTGAAGTTAGAAATCATACTGTGAGTGTTTGACAGCTTCACAGAGCTGTCAAACGCTGATATTTCATCTGTCAAAAGCTCTTGACAGATGAAATGTCAGTCTGTGACGTCACCTGTTGCCGGGTGGCCCTTAATTGGCCTGCTGAGCCCACTGGGCGGGCTCAACAAGGTCAATCAAGGGAAAATACAGTGGGTTGGCCACATCTCGATGGAGGCGGGTTCACAAGCCAGAATGTGTGATTCCCGACCCCAACCCGACTCCAACTTCAAAATCCAGCCCAGTGTTTTTGTTCACTGTCAATCTTTACTAACAAGAAACAAACAAAAAGCAGCTTAAATAAGTGGGGCACCTCTGCATTGTGTAATTCATACATGGTGTGGAGTAAGAGCCTTGGGGGGAGAAATTCATTGTAGCCCAGGAATGGGTGGTAACTTTTGAAAAGTTTGAGAATTAGCGCCAGGTGCTAATGCTTCAGACTGCATGCAAAATTAAGTCTCATTGTACAAAGAAAGGATTGGAGCGCTAAATCAAGCACTAATGGCCTAGCTCAGTGGCATTAAACTCTAAGCGCTGACGAATATCAGGTGCAGTCTAATCACAAGTCATCATTGCCACAGGCTCTTTCCAGTTCTTGAAGGGGAGGTTCATTGATGCTGCAGAACCTCATTCTTATCATTGCTGGCTGTGCAGCCGTCTCAGCCAGCAGCAGCAGGTCAAGGAGAAGGAGCCGGACGACTCAAGCAGCTGTAATGATGGCAGATCCATGCCCCAGGAAGAGAGCCCCGCAGATTCTGCGACCATGCATTGGAGGCGTTGGTGTTTGCAGTGGAAAGACGGAGGGCGGTGCTCTACCTGGCAAGTGGCAGGAGGCCCTCGCCGCAAGTCTTCCGCACCATGTGGACGGAGGTAGCCCAGCACGTCTTGGGCAGCACTGTGGTCCCCAGGACCCACACACAGTGCAGGAAGAAATTTAATGACCTCACTCGGGTGGTCAGGGTGAGTCAATGCTTCAACAAATGCTACATACCACCATCTGAACCATAGTCTGCACACATTGCCCAAAGCACCACACTCCCAGCACTCACCGACCAATGATCTCTACCTACCAACACTCACACCCAAATTTCACACCTTGCACACAATCACAGCTCTTCAGCTATGGCAGGCACATCACCCAGACACATTGCTACACACTCACACACTTTCCTTTCTCTTGCAGGCCAAGGTGGCTCACAACAGGAGGGAGCAGGAGCGCACAGGCGGGGGACAAGCCGACACCTAACCACTGTCTGCGCTGGAGACTTGAGTGCTGCACATTATTGGGCGCCAGGTGGTGGGCGCCGTGGCCACCAGCGACGTTGACTCCCTTGGGGACAACAATGGTATGTTCATCCCTACTCCTTCGTCTCACATCCCTCTTCCCCCTCACCCCACAAGCGTTTCGCACTTTCCAGCTAATCATGCTGTATGCATGCATTTCTCCCTTCCTGCCCCCTCCCCGTACCTTAACCCGAATCTTGTGCCTTTATGCTTTCAGATAATGCGCAAGCACCTGAGCAGCCTATCCCTGAGGGTACCGTAGAAAGCGAGGTGGGAGAAGAGGAGGAGGAAGAAGACACCGCGTCACTGCATGTCTCACCCGCAGGCATCAGCTCAGCTACTGGCACTAGACGTTCTTTAGAGGCTAGTATTGTAGCGGGATCGGCACAGGGTGATGATAGGTGCAATGGCAAGCGTGCCCGAACGCCTCTCGGCAATGGTAGGGAGCATGGAGGAGTCCGCCTCCAACATTGCACAGAGCTCTGCGCACGCCTTTGTTTTCATTAGAGCAAAGGAGGTTGTGGGGTGATTTGATAGAGGCGTACAAGATTATGACGGGTTTGTATAGGCTAGACGGGGAAAGGCTGTTCCCACTAGTTGATGGGGCAAGGACTAGGGGACACAGATTTAAAGTTTGGGCAAGAAATACAGGGGGGTGTGAGGAAAAACTTTTTTATGCAGCGAGTGGTGAGGACCTGGAACTCGCTGCCGACGGAAATGGTGGAAGCAGAAACACTCAATGTTCATAGAGTTATACAGCACGGAAAGAGGCCCTTCGGCCCATCGTGTCTGCGCCGGCCATCAAGCCCTGTCTATTCTAATCCCATTTTCCAGCACTTGGTCCGTAGCCTTGTATGCTATGGCGTTTCAAGTGCTCATCTAAATGCTTCTTGAATGTTGTGAGGGTTCCTGCCTCTACCACCCTTTCAGGCAGTGAGTTTCAGATTCCAACCACCCTCTGGGAGAAAAAGTTTTTCCTCAAATCCCCTCTAAACCTCCTGCCCCTTGTCTTGAAACTATGCCCCCTGGTTATTGACCCCTCTACTAAAGGGAAAAGTTCCTTTCTATCTTCCCTATCTATGCCCCTCATAATTTTGTACACCTCAATCAGGTCCCCCCTCAGCCTTCTCTGCTCTAAGGAAAACAACCCCAGCCTGTCCAGTCTCTCTTCATAGCTGAAGCGCTCCAGCCCAGGTAACATCCTGGTGAATCTCCTCTGCACCCTCTCCAATGCAATCACATCCTTCCTATAGTGTGGTGACCAGAACTGCACACAGTATTCCAGCTGTGGCCTAACTAGCGTTTTGTACAGCTCCATCAGAACCTCCCTGCTCTTATATTCTATGCCTCGGCTAATGAAGGCAAGTATCCCATATGCCTTTTTAACCACCTTATCTATCTGTCCTGCTGCCTTCAGGGATCTATGTACATGCACACCAAGGTCCCTCTGGTCCTCTGTCCTTCCTAGGGTCCTACCATTCATTGTGTATTCCCTTGCCTTGTTAGTCCTCCCAAAATGCATCACCTCACACTTTTCAGGGTTAAATTCCATTTGCCACTGTTCTGCCCATCTGACCAACCCGTCTATATCGTCTTGTAGCCTGAGGCTTCCCTCCTCACTATTTACCACTCCACCAATTTTCGTGTCATCTGCAAACTTACTGATCATACCTCCTACATTCATATCTAAATCATTAATGTACACTACAAACAGCAAGGGACCCAGCACCGATCCCTTCGGTACACCACTGGACACAGGCATTCAGTCACAAAAACAACCTTTGACCATCACCCTCTGCCTCCTGCCACGAAGCCAATTTTGGATCCAATGTGCCAAATTGCCCTGGATCCTATGGGCTCTTACCTTCTTGACCAGTCTCCCATGCGGGACTTTGTCAAAAGCCTTACTGAAGTCCATGTAGACTACATCAACTGCACTACCCTCATCCACACACCTAGTCACCCCCTTGAAAAATTCAATCAAATTGGTTAGACATGATCTCCCCCTGACAAAGCCATGCTGACGATCCCTGATTAATCCCTGCCTCTCCAAGTGGAGACTAATTCTGTCCCTCAGAATTTTTTCCAATAATTTCCCTACCACTGATGTTAGGCTCACTGGCCTGTAATTCCCTGGTTTATCCCTACTACCCTTCTTGAATAATGATACTACGTTAGCTGTCCTCCAGTCCTCTGGCACCTCCCCTGTGGCCAGAGGGGTTCTGAAAATTTGTGTCAGAGCCCCTGCAATCTCCTCCCTTGCCTCACACAGCAGCCTGGATACATCTCGTCAGGGCCAGGGGATTTATCCACTTTTAAGCCCGCTAAAACCGCTAGTAACTCCTCCCTCTCAATACTAATTTGTTCAAGTATATCACAATCCCCCTGCCTGATTTCTATGCCTACATCGTTCTTCTCCATAGTGAACACAGATGCAAAATTTTCATTTAAAACCTCATCTACATCTTCCGGCTCTACACACAGATTGCCACTTTGGTCCCTAATGGGCCCTACTCTTTCCCTGGTTATCCTCTTGCCCTTAATATACTTATAAAACACCTTTGGATATTCCTTTATTTTGCCCGCCAGTGTTTTATCATGCCCCCTCTTCGCTCTCCTAATTTCTTTTTTAAGTACCCCCCTGCACTTTCTATACTCCTCTAGGGCTTCCACTGTTTTTAGTCCTTTGTATCTGCCAAAAGCCTCCATTTTTTCCCTAATCCATTCTTGCATATCCCTTGGCATCCAGGGTTCCCTGGGTTTGTTGGTCCCACCCTTGACCTTTACGGGAACATGTTGGCGTTGTACTCTCTCTATTTCCTTTCTGAAAGACTCCCACTGCTCTGATGTGGATTTTCCTACAAGTAGCTAATCCCAGTCCACTTTGGCCAGATCCTGCCTTATCATATTAAAATCGGCTTTCCCCCAATTTAGAACCTTTATTTCCGGTCCATCTTTGTCCTTTTCCATGACTACCTTAAATCTCACCGAATTATGGTCACTGTCACCAAAATGCTCTCCTACTGACACTTCTACCACTTGCCCGGCTACATTCCCTAGAATTAGGTCCCCCTCTCTTGTAGGACTTTCTACATGCTGGCTCAAAAAGCTCTCCTGGATGCATTTTAAGAATTCCGCACCCTCTAAGCCTTTCACACTCTGACTATCCCAGTTAATACTGGGGAAGTTGAAATCCCCTACTATTATTACCCTATTATTTCTACAGTGCTCTGAGATTTGCCTACATATCTGTTCCTCTATCTCCCCCTGACTGTTTGGGGGCCTATGTTTTCAAGGGGAGACTGGATAGGCACTTGAGGGAAATAAACCTGCAGGACTACGGGGATAGAGCGTGGGAATGGGACTAACTGGATTGCTCTACAGAGAGCCGGCACGGACTCAATGGGCCGAATGGCCTCCTTCTGTACCATTATGACTCTATGACCATGGAGCCATCATTTCCAGTCTGCAAAGGATGGTGGACTCCCAGAGAGACCGTGGCAACCCAGACCTGATGCTGCGTGTGAAGGGTGATCTGGCAGCTTTCATTGCAGCACAGGCGGAAACGACGCAACGTCTTAGTGCTGTAATGCAGTCTATGCTTGGTGGCATTCAATCTCAGACTGCTCCCATGCAGTCTCAGCTTGATACAACGGAAGCTCTCACTGCTGCCATCATGGCTGGGTCTACCACTGTCGACTGGGGCTTTCATGGTGTCGCAGCAGGCCAGCAATCTGTGCTGCAACAGATTGCTAGGGATGCTGAGGTGCTGCCCCAGTGGCAGTGGGTCAGTGAAGCAGCATTCCTGCTCCCACCACTGGCACGCCGCCATTGTCCTTGTCGCTGCCTGTCATCCAGCCAGCCTAGACTGCTGCTGCCCATGCTGAGGTGGTGCAGTCTACAGGCCCAGAGCTGGTTGAGACCATCTGAAGTCTCCCGCACGGACATTCAGCAGCCTTGCACCAGCCGTGCTGCAGCCACTGGGCCAACACTTCGTAGGAGCACTAGAGTAGGCAAAGGCACAGTAACGAGGCACTAAGGGATTGCACAAGGGTGAATAGGTAATAATGTTGGTGTAAATATGTGTTCACTGATTATTGATAAATTTATTAATTCAGTTTGGATTATTTGTGGTGCACATTAAGTGAGTGGTAGCCTTTGCGGTTACAGAAGAGCTGAGGATTGTTATGCGGTGCTCGCAAAGCCACGTGGGTCAATGGCGCCCTGCACCATGGTGAAGCCCGCTATCCTGGTAAAGCCACATGCACGTTCGTCCTGCTTCTCTCTGGTGATGGGGAAGGAAATGTAGTGCCTTCTCCTACTGTAGAGAGCCTCTGTGACCTCCCAGGTCGACTGCCAGTACAGCCCCCATTAATGTAACGAAGTGTAGCACTTTGATATGTTGTAAGAATAAATCTAACTAATTTTTAGTAGCCACAACACTCCTGATACAAAAGAGCCTTTAAATTACAGAATTAAACTGTTGCACAATGTCAAACTGACAAGGAAGCAGTGAAACACGACTAACCTGACACCTGCGACTCATTACTAATGACCCCTTTAAATACCGCCTCTGGAGCCCGCATCCGCCTGTTTGACTCCTCCTCTCCCTGTCGCTGTCGGGGTAAGGCACTAAGGCAGGGGGCGAAAATGAATTTTGCAGATCGGGCGCCCAGTGAAGTACACTCACTGAAGTCACAATCTGCCTGGCGTTGAAGTCCCCGGTGTTAACTGTTAGCGGCGGCGCTACGGCGGGGGGGTGGGGAGGGGTGGCGGGGGGCGCGGATTTGCCGTACATTGCTGGATTCGCCTCGCCCCGGTGCTACTGCATCAGCGCCCCCGCCAGGCGCTAACGGGAGGCGCAAACCAACTGAATTTTTCCCTCAATGTGTATAGATAGTGCCATATTTTACATACAATGTGACCGAATACTAAAGTTTCTTCATTGGCTGTTATGAGCATTTATTCCAGGAGAGGGAGACATTGCACTAAATATTATAAATTATGGTCACACCGTAAAACAATGTGCCAGTGTAACAATCCCAGGACACGTCCCAGGGTAACAATCCCAGCTCCCAGTGTAACAATCCCTGCTCCCAGTGTAACAATCCCAGCTCCCAGTGTAACAATCCCAGCTCCCAGTGTAACAATCCCAGGACACGTCCCAGGGTAACAATCCCAGCCCCCAGTGTAACAATCCCAGCTCCCAGTGTAACAATCCCTGCTCCCAGTGTAACAATCCCAGCTCCCAGTGTAACAATCCCAGGACACGTCCCAGTGTAACAATCCCAGCTCCCAGTGTAACAATCCCAGCTCCCAGTGTAACAATCCCAGCCCCCAGTGTAACAATCCCAGCTCCCAGTGTAAACCGGACTTCAGCGGTGATATAATCAATGATAATAAGAAAATGGCGGACGTGTTGAATAATTAATTCGCGTCCGTATTTACAGTAGAAAAAGAGGATAGCATGCCGGAAATCCCAAGGAAACTAAATCAGGGACAGGGACTCAATAAAATTAATATAAGTAAAATAACAGTAATGAAGAAAATACTGGCACTAAAGAGTGACAAATCCCCAGGACCAGATGGTTTCCATCCTAGGGTTTTAAAGGAAGTAGGTGAGCACATTGCTGATGCCCTAACTATAATCTTCCAAAGTTCTCTCGATTCAGGAACCGTTCCTTTAGATTGGAAAATTGTGCATGTCACTCCACTATTTAAGAATGGCGAGAGAGGGAAAAACAGTTCATTCTAGACCAGTTAGCCTAACATCTGTTATCGGGAAATTGCTAGAGTCTATAATTAAGGATAGGGTGACTGAACACCTCAAAAATTTTCAGTTGATCAGCGAGAGCCAGCATGGGTTTGTGAAAGGTAGGTCATGCCTGACAAACCTGGTTGAATTTTTTGAGGAGGTGACTAAAGTAGTGGACAGGGGAATGTCTATGGATGTTATTTATATGGACTTCCAGAAGGCATTTTATAAAGTCCCACATAAGAGACTGTTTATTAAGGTAGAAGCCCACGGAATTGAGGGCAAATTATTGATCAGGTTAGGAAATTGGCTGAGCGGCAGGAGACAGAGAGTAGGGATAATGGGTAGATACTCAAATTGGCAGGAGGTGACTAGTGGTGTCCCACAGGGATCTATGTTGGGGCCTCAACTATTCACTGTATTTATTAACTACTTAGATGATGGCATAGAAAGTCATACATCCAATTTTGCCGATGAAACAAAGATAGGTGGAATTGTAGGCAGTGTAGATGGAAGAATAAAATTACAAAGTGACATTGACAGATTGAGTGAATGGGCAAAACTGTGGCAAATGGATTTCAATGTAGGCAAATGTGAGGTCATCCACTTTGGACCTAAAAAGGATAGAACAGGGTACTTTCTAAATGGTGAAAAGCTAAAAACAGTGTATGTCCAAAGAGACTTGGGGGGTCCAGGTACATAGATCATTAAAATGTCATGAACAGGTACAGAAAATAATCAAAAAGGCTAATGGGATGCTGGCCTTTATATTTAGAGGACTAGAGTACAAGGGGGTAGAAGTTATGCTGCAGCTATACAAAACCCTGATTAGACCACACCTGGAGCACTGTGAGCAGTTCTGGGCACCACACCTTAGGAAGGATATATTGGCCTTGGAGGGAGTACAGCGTAGGTTTACCAGAATGATACCCGGACTTCAAGGGGTAAAAATTGAGTCGCGCCCCATTTGGGGCGCTAACCTCGCCGGGGCGCGACTTTTAGCGCCCCGAAAAAATTAGCGGCCCCGCGCCGGAACTTCAGTGGTTGCGCCCCAAGAGGGAAGCGGGGCGCCACTGGAAGCACCCCGCATCCCTCTTGGGGCGCTGCGAGATAATATCCTGGCGCTACGTGCCGCAGCGCCACGCGCTGCGGCACGTCGCGCCGCGGTATTGCAGGCCTTCCTCCCCTTCTTAAAGGGGAGGGACCCTGCGCAGCGCGAACCGGGGCCCAGCTGGGCCCCCAGGGATCGGGAGTGCCGGCAAAAGAGCCCGGCACTCAAGAGAAGTGCTGGGCTCTTGGAGCGCAGCCGGCACTTCACGGTGGGGGGGCTTCACGGGGGCCGGGGGCAGGTGCTGGCAGGCGGCCAGCAACAAAAATGGCCGCCTGCCACCTCCCCTTTAAATATCGCCGCCCCGGCCGCACGTACGCCTCCCTGAACCCGTCGGACATAGCGTCTGGCGGTAAATCAGGGGGCGCGACTGAAGATCACGGCCGGGGCGCGAGCGGGGTGCTGCGCACGGCGATGACGTCATCGCCGGCGGCGCAGCGCCACAGGGCGCTACCGGCTGCCGCCGCCGCTAACCTCCCGCTGAATTTTTCGGGAGGCGTGGGCGGCGCTGCGCCCGGGCGTTAGCTGCTTTACACCCCATTAGCGCCCTCTTAAGGCGCTAACGGGAGGCGCAAGCAGCTGAATTTTTCCCCCCAAGGGTTAAGTTACGAGGAGAGATTACACAAACTAGGGTTGTATTCCCTAAAATTTAGAAGGTTAAGGGGTGATCTGATCGAAGTTTTCAAGATTTTAAGGGGAACAGATAGGGTGAATAGAGAGAAACTATTTCCGCTGGTTGGGGATTCTAGGACTAGGGGGCAGAGTCTAAAAATTAGAGCCAGACCTTTCAGGAGTGAAATTAGGAAACACTTCTACACACAAAGGGTGGTAGAAGTTTGGAACTCTCTTCCGCAAATGGCAATTGATGCTGGGTCAATTGTTAATTTTAAATCGGAGATTGATAGCTTTCTCTTAACCAAAGGTATTAAGGGATATGGGCCAAAGGCGGGTATATGGAGTTAGGTCGCAGATCAGCCATGATCTCATTGAATGGCGGAGCAAGCGCGAGGGGCTGAATGGCCTCCTCCTGTTTCTATGTTCCTATGTTCCTAATCCTAGGAAAGCTCCCAGTGTAACAATCCCAGCTCACGCCCAGTTTAACAATCCCAGCTCCCAGTGTAACAATCTCAGGACACGTTCCAGCTCATGTCCCAGTGTAACAATCCCAGCTTCCAGTGTGATAATCCCTGCTCACCGTGTAACAATCCCAGGACAGCTCCCAGTGTAGTAATACCAACACAAAGACCAATAACCAAGCTTACAGTTATATAGTCACATGGAATTTACGCAGGGCATCACCCAATCTGTCACTATAACTTTGGTGAAAGATCAGCTGTTTGTGCCATTTCTCCAGCTATACCTTTCACCAATGTTAAAGCAGGAGATTGGGAGAACCCATGAGGTTTTTCTATCCCACCACCTTTAACGAAGCAAAACATCCCAAGGCGCTTCACAGAGGTGCAATAAAAATAAAGGGATGCCAAGCCAAAGTGGGAGATATTAGGAGGGGTGATCAAAAGGTATGTCAAAGAGGTGACTTTTAAGGAGGGTTTTAAAGGAGGAGAGAGAGAGGTGGACAGGCAAAGCGGTTTAGGGAGGGAATTCCAGAGTGTGCGTCTGGGCGGCTTAAGGCACACCACCAATGATGGGGTAAGATGAGGGAGAGGGGATGCACAAGTAGTAGGGAAAATGCTAGAATCTATTATTAAGGACGTGGTAACAGGGCACTGAGAAAATAATAATAGGATTGGGCAGAGTCAACACAGATTTATCAAAGGGAAATCGTGTTTGACGAATCTGTTAGAGTTTCTTAGGTTGGACCTAGCAGAATAGATAAGGGGGAACCAGTGGATGTGGTGTATTTGGATTTTCAGAAGGCATTCGATAAGGTGCCACACAAGAGGTTATTATACAAAATTAGGGCTCATGGGATTATGGGTAATATACTAGCATGGATTCAGGATTGGTTAATGGACAGAGAACAGAGAGTAGGAATAAACGGGTCATTTTCGGGTTGGCAGGCTGTAACTATTGGGGTACCGCAAGGATCAGTGCTTGGGCCTCAGCTATTCACAATCTACATCAATGGCCCAAAAATTCGTGAGGAAGCCTTCGTGCGAGGGTAAGGCTTCCCTGCGATCTCTCATTGCGCGTTGGCTTTTTCAGTTCCAGCTCGCACGAACTTGATGTTCTGGACAGCTGCTGTGCTGGGCTTGCGTATCCCACAGGCGTAGTTAATTCGTGCGAGCTGTGGGATCACGTGACTCAGTTAGAGCCAATGGCAGCACACCATCTTCCATTCATAACTTTCACATAAGTGCTGTGAAAGCTATGAATCTATACCCCCCCAAAAGAACAGCTAAACCTCAATTAAATTTTTTTTAAAACCCATCACATTAATAAAATAAGTATAGTTAAATAAATTAACCATTTTAAATAAAAAATTAAATTTTTGAAAAAATTTAAAATCTTTTAAAAAGTTATAAAAATAAACTTACCTGTCTTTAAAGTCTCTAAAAAAGATATAGCTGTTAAAAAAAATTCAAAATAATACTTAATTCACTACTTACCTTGTAAAAAGTGGGTCTTACTCCTTTTTTTATGTGTAAAATCTTCCATACTTACCTGCGCGTTGAAACCACTAAGTGCACTGCATGCGCGCAGCCTGTAGCGCGCACGCGGTTCAGCTAGGAACCGTCCCCTTTTCCATTCACCAAGTGCCGGTTTTCAGCACATGCGCAGTGCATGCAGAAAACCGGCAATTGGAGACAGAATACGCGAGAGTACGCAGTGCGTACTCTCGCGTAGCGGCACTAATTTTTGGGCCAATGATTTGGATGAGGGGACCAAATGTAATGTATCCAAATTTGCTGATGATACAAAGCTGGGTGGGAATGTAAGTTGTGAGGAGGATGCAAGGAGGCTTCAAGGGGATATAGAAAGACTAATGAGTGGGCAAGAACATGGCAAATGGAATATAATGTGGAGAAATGTGAAGTTATCCACTTTGGTAGGAAAAATAGAAAAGCAGAGTATTTTTTAAATGGTGAGCGATTGGGAAATGTTGGTGTTCAAAGGGACCTGGGTGTCTTTGTACATGAATCACTGAAAGTTAACATGCAGGTACAGCAAGCAATTAGGAAAGCAAATGGTATGTTGGCCTTTATTACAAGAGGGTTTGAGTATAAGAGTAAAGACATCTTACTGCAATTATATAGAGCCCTGGTGAGACCACACCTGGAGTATTGTGTACAGTTTTGGTCTCCTTACCTAAGGAAGGATATACTTGCCATAGAGGGAGCGCAACGAAGGTTCACCAAACTGATTCCTGGGATGGGGGGATTGTCCTATGAGGAGAGATTGAGTAGACTAGGCCTATATTCTCTAGAGTTTAGAAGAATGAGAGGTGATCTCATTGAAACATACAAAATTCTTACAGGGCTTGACAGGGTAGATGCAGGGAGGATGTTTCCCCTGGCTGGGGAGTCTAGAACCAGGGGTCACTGATTCAGAATAAGAGGTCGGTCATTTAGGACTGAGATGAGGAGAAATTTCTTCACTCAGAGGGTGGTGAATCTTTGGAACTCTCTACCCCAGAGGGTTGTGGAGGCTCAGTCGTTGAGTATATTCAACAACAACTTGTATTTATATAGAGCCTTTAACGTAGTAAACGTCCCATGGCGCTGCACAGGAGTAGCTTAACACAAAAAAGTTTGACACCAATCCACATAAGGATTAAATTAGGGCAAGTGACCAAAAGCTTGGTCAAAGAGGTAGGTTTTAAGGAGCGTCTTAAAGGAGGAAAGAGAGGTAGCGAGGCGGACAGGTTTAGGCAGGGAATTCCAGAGCTTAGGGCCTAGGCAACAGGAGGCACAGCCACCAAAGGTTGAGCGATTATAATCAGGGATCCTCAAGAGGGCAGAATTAGAGGAGTTTGATAGATTTTTGAATATTAAGGGAATCAAGGGATATGGGGATAGTGCAGGAAAGTGGAGATGAGGTAGAAGATCAGCCATGATCTTATTAAATAGCGGAGCAGGCTTGAAGGGCCAAATGACCAACTCCTGCTCCTATTTCTTATGTTCTTACAACAGGTTAGTGTCAGAGGAACGGAGGTTACTGAGACAGGAAGGAGTGAGGCTATGAAAGGATTTCAGCACACAAACAGTAAGCTCCAGCTTCCATCTTTAATCTACATATTGACTGGGCAAATCAAATTACCACTAATGGTGTGGAGGACGAATTCTTGGAATGCATGCGAGATGGTTTCCTGGATCAGTATGTGGAGGAACCAACCAGGGAACAGGCTATTCTGGATCTGGTATTGTGTAATGAGAAAGGGCTAATTAATAATCTTGTGGTAAAGGGGCCTTTAGGGACAAGTGACCATAATATGATTGAATTTTACATTAAGTTTGGGAGTGATGTAGTCCAATCTGAAACTAAGATCTTCGATCTAAACAAAGGAAACTACAAGGGCCATGGTAGATTGGGAGACTACACTAAAAGGTATGAAGGTGGACAAACAATGGCTAACATTCATGGAAATAATGCATAATTTGCAACAAACATATATTCCTCTAGGGCATAAAAACCCAAAAGGAAAAGTGATCCAACCATGGCTAACAAAAGAAATTAAAGCTAGTATTAAATCAAAGGAGGAAGCTTATAAAGTTGCCAGAAAAAGCGGTCAGCCTGAGGATTGGGATCTTTTTAGAAATCAGCAAAGGGGGACCAAGAAATTGATAAAGAAAGGGAAAATGGAATAAGAGCACAAACTAGCGAAAAATATAAAAACGGATTGTAAAAGCTTCTATAGGTATGTGAAAAGGAAAAAACTGGTGAAGGTAAATGTAGGTCCTTTACAGTCAGAGATGGGAGAATTTATAATGGGGAATGAGGAAATGGCAGATAAATTAAATAAATACTTTGTTTCTGTCTTCACGGAGGAAGACACAAAAAACCTCCCAGAAATACGAGAAAACCAAGGGTGTGACGAGAATGAGGAACTTAAAGAAATTATTATTAGTAAAAAAACAGTACTAGCAAAATTAATGGGACTAAAAGTCGATAAATCCCAAGGATCGGATGACCTACATCCTAGGGTTTTGAAAGAGGTGACCATTGGAATAGTGGACGCATTGGTTGTCATCTTCCAAAATTCTTTAGATTCTGGAACGGTTCCTGCAGTATGGAGGATAGCAAATGTAACCCCGCTATTTAAGAAAGGAGGGAGAGAGAAAACGGGGAACTACAGACCTGTTAGCCTCACATCAGTAGTTGGGAAAATGCTGGAATCTATTATGAAGGATGCGATTACTGGGCACTTAGAAACTAATAGTAAGATTGGGCAGAGTCAACATGGATTTATGAAAGGGAAATCCTGTTTGACAAACCTATTGGAGTTCTTTGAGGATGTAAATAGTGGAGTAGACAAAGGGGAAGCGGTAGATGTGGTGTATCTGGATTTTCAGAAGGCCTTCAATAAGGTCCCACACAAGAGGTTGGTGAACAAAATTAGGGCACATGGAATTGGGGGTAATATACTAGCATGGATTGAGAATTGGTTAACAGACAGAAAACAAAGAGTAGGGATAAACGGATCTTTTTCAGGATGGCAGGCTGTGACTAGTGGGGTACCGCAAGGATCGGTGTTTGGGCCCCAGCTATTCACAATATATATCAATGATTTGGATGAGGGGACTAAATGTAACATTTCCAAATTTGCTGATGATACAAAGCTAGGTGGCAGTGTCAGTTGCGAAGAGGATGTGAAGAGGCTTCAAGGGGATCTCGACAGGCTCAGTGAGTGGGCGAGAACATGGCATATGGAATATAATGTGGATAAATGTGAAGTTATCCACTTTGGTAGAAAAAACAGAAAGGCAGAGTATTTCCTAAATGGTGAAAGATTGGGGAATGCAGATGCTCAAAGGGACCTGGGTGTCCTTGTACATGAGTCACTGAAAGTGAATGTGCAGGTGCAGCAAGCCATTAGGAAGGCAAATGGTATGCTGGCCTTCATTACAAGAGGATTTGAGTACAGGAGTAAAGAAGTCTTACTCCAATTATATAGGGCCTTGGTGAGACCACACCTGGAGTACTGTGTACAATTTTGGTCTCCTTACCTAAGGAAGGATATACTTGCCATAGAGGGAGTGCAACGAAGGTTCACGAGATTGATTCCTGGGATGGCGGGACTGTCGTATGAGAAGAGATTGAGTAAACTAGGCCTGTATTCTCTTGAATTCAGAAGAATGAGAGGGGATCTCATTGAAGCATACAAAATTATTACAGGGCTTGATAGGATGGATGCTGGGAGAATGTTTCCCTTAGCTGGGGAGTCTAGAACCAGGGGCCACAGCCTCAAGATAAAGGGTAGGCCATTCAGGACTGAGATGAAAAGAAATTTCTTCACACAGAGGGTGGTGAATCTTTGGAATTCTCTACCCCAGAGGGCTGTGGAGGCTCAGTCATTGGGTATATTCAAAACAGAAGTCGATAGATTTCTGACTAGTAAAGGCATCAAGGGATATGGCGATAAGGCCGGTGAATGGAGTTGAGGCAGAAGATCAGCCATGATCTCATTGAATGGCGGAGCAGGCTCAAAGGGCCGAATGGCCTACTCCTGCTCCTATTTCTTATGTTCATCCCCAGTCTGTGCTGATGTCAGCTGGGAGGGGGTGGGGGTACAAGAATTTAGTGAAGCGGGTACAGGCACGGAGTGATTGAGTGATGTTGCCTCCTTCTACATTGTAACTTCTGTTTTCTGCGGATTGGCACCTTTGTCCCTGGGTAAAGGGAAGAGGGGTCCTGATCATGATCAAGTGTGGCCCCTACTGTAAAGTGCATGTGTGGATGTCAGTTGAGGGCAGGGGTATTGTCAGCTGTGAAGCCCTCCAAAGTTGAATAGCCCAAAGACAGTAGGCTCCCAATAAATGAATAAGCAGTGGTTGACTCTTAATGCCCTCAGGGCAACTAGGGATGGGCACTAAATGCTACCTTACCAGAGTTGCCCACATGCCAAGAGCAAATCTTGGAAAAAAGTTTTGCAGGGCTATGGGGAAAGAGCAGGGCAGTGGGCCTAATTGTGTAGCTCTTTCAAAGAGCCGTCACAGGCATGAAGGGCTGAATGGCCTCCTGTCCTGCATGATGCTATGAAATAAAACAAAGTTGGTTACGTACCGACAAGCATCTAGGTCTCTAGAACCAGACCGCAGTGAGACGTCACTGCATGAAAGAGCAGACGGGCAGGAAAACTATGTACTATATCCCGCCTCAGAGGAGCCAGGGCGTAGGCTGATCTGCTGGAGGCAGCTTTCAGTTCTCTGGTTCCCACAAAGGCCCCACAGTTTGCCTTGGAGGCTCCGGCTCACCTGGCAGGCTGAGGTCCCACCCCTTCCGACAAGCTGCGGTTTCCTTCAGGGCCTTGAAGCGATCTGATCCAGCTTTCCAGTCTGTGGGTGCTGTCAGTCAGCAGCTGGGAGAGCCTTGGGTCTGTGAAAGGCAAAACCAGAGACGAGCTCCGTGCTGTTTCTGTATCTGAAGCTGTTGTTGGGTTTGATAGTGTAGTGGTTCTGTTACTGCACTACTAATCCAGAAGCCTGACTAGTAATCCGGGAGAATGTTTAAATGCCACCAGTGCAGTCTGAGAATTTGAGTTCAGTTTTTTAAAATCTGCAAATAAAAAGCTGGTGTCAGTAAAAGTGACCATGAAGCTGTTGGATTGTCGTAAAAACCCAACTGGTTCACGAATGTCCTTTAGGGAAGGAAACCTGTCGTCTTTACCCGGTCTGGGCCTATATGTGACTCCAGTCCCACACCACCGTGGTTGACTCTTAAGTGCCCTCTGAAGTGGCCGAGCGAGCCCTTCAGTTGTATGAAACTGCTACGAAAAATTACCAACTGCCACTGCAGTGGTTCAAGAAGAAGGCTATCATATTCTCACACAATCTGACAGCTTCATGGTCACTTTTACTAATACCAGCTTTTTACTTCCAGATTTTTTAAACCAAATATAAATTCTCAAACTGCAAGGCGTGACTGGAACACCTTGTCTTTGTTGACAAATCATTCCATCGCCTCCCACCCATTTAATCTCCTTCTACAGCCCATGTACACTCTACCCTCAGGCCTTTTCCAGCAGGATCTGGTGTGTGGGTGATTATCCTGGTGTGTGGGTGATTATCCTGGTGTGTGGGGTGATTATCCTGGTGTGTGGGGTGATTATCCTGGTGTGTGGGGTGATTATCCTGGTGTGTGGGGTGATTATCCTGGTGTGTGGGGTGATTATCCTGGTGTGTGGGGTGATTATCCTGGTGTGTGGGTTGCCCCAGCTGTTGCAGTGCTGAGTCGTTCAGATCAAGAAGAAGGTTCCAGCTTTGCTCTCTGATTAGTGCCGAGTAAACTGAGCTCACTTGAATAATATTAGGGCCGCTATAATTGGCCTGAGCACATCTGGCTTCGGGAGGGGAAGTCGGCCAGGGTTCCCAGTCCTGGTCACCATCAAAGTGATCCCTACTGGACAGTGTGCGCGGACGTGGTGAAGACCTGATCATCTCAACTGTGATGCCCTTCACAGTCAAATAGCCTGCCCGCACTCACCGTCTAGGCCACTTGGGTGAGGTACCAGACGGTGTACGGAGTCAACAGGGACGGTAAAAAGAAAATAATGTGGGTCGATTGCTCTCAGCATTCCTTACTAATCCCGCAATGAACTGGACTTGGGCACTTATGCTGAGACGGGTAGATCTGGGGGGCGCGGGGGGGGGGCATCTGATTGTTGTAGGTGGGCGCGGAGCTTAGGGCAACATTTCTCTTGTGGAGCGTGCATGGGCACTCCTGCTCTTCCTGGCCCCTGCAAAAATAATTCTGAACTTACTGTGTCTGCTCCACCACCTGGTACAACTGGGCAGAGGGTTGCCAGGGCGCGTTCTCTACGTCTACCCTATCAAACCCTTTCATAATCTTACAGACCTCTATCAGGTCACCCTTCAATCTTCTCTTTTCTAGAGGAAAGTGCCCGCCTGTTCAATCTCTCCTGATAGGTATAACGTCTCAGTTCAAGCAAATATTTTTTGCTCCTTCTCCAGTGCCTCTATATCCTTTTTATAATATGGGGACCTGAACTGTTCACAGTACTTCAAGTGTGGTCTAACCAAGGTTCGATACAAGTTTAACATAACTTCCCTGTTTTTCAATTCTATCCCTCCAGAAATGAACCCCAGTGCTTTGTTTGCTTTTTTTATAGCCTTATTAACCTGCGTCGTTATTTTTATTGATTTGTGTATCTGTACCCCCAGATCCCTCTGCTCCTCTACCCCATGTAGATTCTTATTTTCCAAGAGTATGTGACCTCCTTAACCTTCCTACTGAAATGCACTACCTCAAACTTCTCTAATATAAAAACAGAAAATGCTGGAAATACTCAGCAGGTCAGGCAGCATCTATGGAGAGAGAAACAGGGTTAACGTTTCAGGTCGATGACCCTTCGTCAGAACTGGAAAAAGCTGGAGATGGAACAGGTTTTTAAGCAAGTGAAGGGGCAGGGAAAGGGGGGAGGGGAGGAAAGAACTTCTCTATATTGAAGTTCATTTGCCAATTACACGTCCATTCTGCAAGTTTATTAATGTCTTCCTGTCTTTTGTTGCAGTCCTCCTCTGTATTAACTACACCCCCCAATTTGGTGTCATCCACAAATTTTGAAATTGTATTTCCGATTCCCGAGTCCAAATCGTTTATGTAAATGATGAACAACAGTGGTTCCAGCACCAATCCTTGTGTAACACCACTTCCCACCATTTGCCAATCTGAGTAACTACCTTTACCCCTACTCTCTGTTTTCTGTTTTGTAGCCAGCTTGCTATCCATTCTGCTACTTGTCCCCTGACTCCACTTGTTCTGACCTTAGTCATGAGTCTACTATGAGGTAACTTATCAAAGGCTTTTGGAAATCCAAATATATTACGTCTACTGCATGACTCTTACCTTCCCTTTCTGTTACTTCTTCAAAGAATTTAATAAGGTTGGTCAAATCTTTATTATATTTTCAGTTTCTAGATGTTTTTATATGACATAATTGAGTAAGGATTTCATTATCTTTCCTACCACCGACATTAATCTAATTGGTGTATTATTCCCTGGACTTGTTCTTACTCCCTTTTTAAATATAGGAATCACATTAGCTGTCCGCCAGTCCTCTGGCACTATTCCCTTTTCTAATGAATTTTTATATATATGATATAGTGCCTCTGCTATCTCTACTCTAACTTCTTTTAATATGCGTGGATGCAATCCATCTGGACCAGGGTTTTAGCCTCTCTAAGTTTGAGTAATTTATCAATTATCTCACCCCTTTCTATCTTAAATGTCTTAATATCTTTTTTGATCGCTTCTTCTAGGGTCATGTCCACCATGTTGGTCTCCCTGGTAAACACTGAGGCAAAGTCATTACTTAATATTTCTGCCATTTCGCTGCCATTACCTGTGAGTTTATCGTGTGTATTCCTTCGTGGCCCTATAACTGTCCTGATTTTGATTTGTTATTTATGTGTCTGTAAAATATTTTACTATTTCTTTCTATATACCTTGGAAATATATCGCCATTCCTTCCTCGTTGCTGGGTTAAAATCCTGGAACTCCTTCCCTAACAGCACTGTGGGAGCACCTTCTCCACACGGACTGCAACGGTTCAAGAAGGCGGCTCACCACCACCTTCTTAAGGGCATTTAGGGATGGGCAATAAATGCTGGCCTTGCCACTTCCACAACCCCTGCGATCTCCGAATCTCTCCCGACCCCCTCATCTCTCCGCGATCTCCGAAACCCCCGCAATCTTCCCCGACCTTCTGTAATCTTTGACCACCCCGCAATCATCCCCGACCCTCCCCACCCACACACTACCACCCTCATTCCCCCCTCCCCCTCCCGCAATCTCTACCCCCAATAACCATGAAACGTACCTGGCCCTCGGATGCGGCCTTTTCTGAAGAACATTCCCTGCCCGACAGGCAGCCTAGCCTGTCAATGAGGCTGGCTTCCGGGTGGGGAATCTGCTTAAAAAGAAACACACACACCATGGAATTAAAACTCCACGGCGTTCAATGAAACCCGAACTTCCAGAGCATGACTCTTCCCACCCCGCTCCGAATCCCCGTCCCAGTGAATATTGGGAGCAGTGTTTCCGTGAAACGGTGTGGGGGAAGGATGGGGTAAAGTGTGTGTGTGAAAGGGTGGGGAGTGGGATGGGATACAGTGTGTGTGAAAGGGTGGGGAGTTGGATGGGGTATAGTGTGTGTGAAAGGATGGGGAGTTGGATGGGGTACAGTGTGCGTGAGGGTGGGGAGTTGGATGGGGTACAGTGTGCGTGTGAGGGTGGGGAGTTGGATGGGGTACAGTGTGTGTGAAAGGGTGGGGAATTGGATGAGGTACAGTGTGTGTGAAAGGGTGGGGAGCTGGATGGGGTACAGTGTGTGTGTGAAAGGGTAGGGAGTTGGATGGGGTACAGTGTGTGTGAGGGTGGGGAGTTGGATGGGGTACAGTGTGTGTGAAAGGGTGGGGAATTGGATGAGGTACAGTGTGTGTGAAAGGGTGGGGAGCTGGATGGGGTACAGTGTGTGTGTGAAAGGGTAGGGAGTTGGATGGGGTACAGTGTGTGTGAGAGTGGGGAGTTGGATGGGGTACAGTGTGTGTGAGGGTGGGGAGTTGGATGGGGTACAGTGTGTGTGAAAGGGTGGGGAGTTAGATGGGGTACAGTGTATGTGTGAAAGGGTGGGGAGTTGGATGGGGTACAGTGTGTGTGAGGGTGGGAGTTGGATGGGGTACAGTGTGTGTGAGGGTGGGGAGTTGGATGGGGTACAGTGTGTGTGAAAGGGTGGGGGGTTTGATGGGGTACAGTGTGTGTGAGAGGGTGGGGAGTTGGAGGGGTACAGTGTGTGTGAAAGTGGGGCATTAGAAGGGGTACAGTGTGTGTGTGAAAGGGTGGCAGGTTGGATGCGGTACAGTGTGTGTGAAAGGATGGGGCGTTGGATGGGGTACAGTGTGTGTGAAAGGATGGGGCGTTGGATGGGATACAGTGTGTGTGAAAGGGTGGGGCGTTGGATGGGGTACAGTGTGTGTGTGAAAGGCTGTGGGTTGCATGGGGTATAGAATGTGTGTGAAAGGGTGGGGAGTTGGATAGAGTACAGTGTGAGTGAAAGTGTGGGGAGTTGGATGGGGTACAGTGTGTGTGTAAACGGGTGGCGGGTTGGATGCGGTACAGTGTGTGTGAAAGGATGGTGAGTTGGATGGGATACAGTGTATGTGTGGGAGGGTGGGGAGTTGGATGGGGTACAGTGTGTGTGAATAGGTGGGGAGATCGATGGGGTACAGTGTGTGTGAAAGGATGGGGAGTTGGATGGGGTACAGTGTACGTGTGGGAGGGTGGGGAGTTGGATGGGGTACAGTGTGTGTGAAAGGGTGGGGAGATCGATGGGGTACAATGCGTGTGAAAGGGTGGGGAGTTGGATGGGGTACAATGTGTGTGAAAGGGTGGGGAGTTGAATGGGGTACAGTGTGTGTCTCCAAGGGTGGGGGTTTGGATGGAGTACAGTATGTGTGAAAGGGTGGGGAGTTGGAAGGGGTACAGTGTGTGTGTGAATTGCTGTGGGGTTGGATGTGCTACAGTGTATGTGAAAGGGTGGAGAGTTGGATGGGGTACAGTGTGTGTTCGAAGGTGGGGAGTTGGATGTGGTACAGTGTGTGTGTGAAAGAGTGGGGAGTTGGATGGGGTACAGTGTGTGTGTGAAAGAGTGGGGTGTTGGATGGGGTACAGTGTGTGTGTCAAAGCGTGGGGAGTTAAATGGGGTACAGTGTGTGTGAGAATGTGGGGAGTTGGATGGGGTACAGTGTGTGTGAGAATGTGGGGAGTTGGATGGGGTACAGTGTGTGTGAGGGTGGGGAGTTGGATGGGGTACAGTGTATGTGAAAGGGTGGGGAGTTGGATGGGGTATAGTGTGTATGAAAGGATGGGGAGTTGGATGGGGTACAGTGTGTGTGAGGGTGGGAGTTGGATGGGGTACAGTGTGCGTGTGAGGGTGGGGAGTTGGATGGGGTACAGTGTGTGTGAAAGGGTGGGGAATTTGATGAGGTACAGTGTGTGTGAAAGGGTGGGGAGCTGGATGGGGTACAGTGTGTGTGTGAAAGGGTAGGGAGTTGGATGGGGTACAGTGTGTGTGAGAGTGGGGAGTTGGATGGGGTACAGTGTGTGTGAGGGTGGGGAGTTGGATGGGGTACAGTGTGTGTGAAAGGGTGGGGAGTTAGATGGGGTACAGTGTATGTGTGAAAGGGTGGGGAGTTGGATGGGGTACAGTGTGTGTGAGGGTGGGAGTTGGATGGGGTACAGTGTGTGAAAGGGTGGGGGGTTTGATGGGGTACAGTGTGTGTGAGAGGGTGGGGAGTTGGAGGGGTACAGTGTGTGTGAAAGTGGGGCATTAGAAGGGGTACAGTGTGTGTGTGAAAGGGTGGCAGGTTGGATGCGGTACAGTGTGTGTGAAAGGATGGGGCGTTGGATGGGGTACAGTGTGTGTGAAAGGATGGGGCGTTGGATGGGATACAGTGTGTGAAAGGGTGGGGCGTTGGATGGGGTACAGTGTGTGTGTGAAAGGCTGTGGGTTGCATGGGGTATAGAATGTGTGTGAAAGGGTGGGGAGTTGGATAGAGTACAGTGTGAGTGAAAGTGTGGGGAGTTGGATGGGGTACAGTGTGTGTGTAAACGGGTGGCGGGTTGGATGCGGTACAGTGTGTGTGAAAGGATGGTGAGTTGGATGGGATACAGTGTATGTGTGGGAGGGTGGGGAGTTGGATGGGGTACAGTGTGTGTGAAAGGGTGGGGAGATCGATGGGGTACAGTGTGTGTGAAAGGATGGGGAGTTGGATGTGGTACAGTGTATGTGTGGGAGGGTGGGGAGTTGGATGGGGTACAGTGTGTGTGAAAGGGTGGGGAGATCGATGGGGTACAGTGTGTGTGAAAGGATGGGGAGTTGGATGGGGTACAGTGTACGTGTGGGAGGGTGGGGAGTTGGATGGGGTACAGTGTGTGTGAAAGGGTGGGGAGATCGATGGGGTACAATGCGTGTGAAAGGGTGGGGAGTTGGATGGGGTACAATGTGTGTGAAAGGGTGGGGAGTTGAATGGGGTACAGTGTGTGTCTCCAAGGGTGGGGGTTTGGATGAAGTACAGTATGTGTGAAAGGGTGGGGAGTTGGAAGGGGTACAGTGTGTGTGTGAATTGCTGTGGGGTTGGATGTGCTACAGTGTATGTGAAAGGGTGGAGAGTTGGATGGGGTACAGTGTGTGTTCGAAGGTGGGGAGTTGGATGGGGTACAGTGTGTGTGTGAAAGAGTGGGGAGTTGGATGGGGTACAGTGTGTGTGTGAAAGAGTGGGGTGTTGGATGGGGTACAGTGTGTGTGTCAAAGCGTGGGGAGTTAAATGGGGTACAGTGTGTGTGAGAATGTGGGGAGTTGGATGGGGTACAGTGTGTGTGAGAATGTGGGGAGTTGGATGGGGTACAGTGTGTGTGAGGGTGGGGAGTTGGATGGGGTACAGTGTGCGTGTGAGGGTGGGGAGTTGGATGGGGTACAGTGTGTGTGAAAGGATGGGGAGTTGGATGGGGTACAGTGTGTGTGAGGGTGGGAGTTGGATGGGGTACAGTGTGCGTGTGAGGGTGGGGAGTTGGATGGGGTACAGTGTGTGTGAAAGGGTGGGGAATTGGATGAGGTACAGTGTGTGTGAAAGGGTGGGGAGCTGGATGGGGTACAGTGTGTGTGTGAAAGGGTAGGGAGTTGGATGGGGTACAGTGTGTGTGAGAGTGGGGAGTTGGATGGGGTACAGTGTGTGTGAGGGTGGGGAGTTGGATGGGGTACAGTGTGTGTGAAAGGGTGGGGAGTTAGATGGGGTACAGTGTATGTGTGAAAGGGTGGGGAGTTGGATGGGGTACAGTGTGTGTGAGGGTGGGAGTTGGATGGGGTACAGTGTGTGAAAGGGTGGGGGGTTTGATGGGGTACAGTGTGTGTGAGAGGGTGGGGAGTTGGAGGGGTACAGTGTGTGTGAAAGTGGGGCAAAGAAGGGGTACAGTGTGTGTGTGAAAGGGTGGCAGGTTGGATGCGGTACAGTGTGTGTGAAAGGATGGGGCGTTGGATGGGGTACAGTGTGTGTGAAAGGATGGGGCGTTGGATGGGATACAGTGTGTGTGAAAGGGTGGGGCGTTGGATGGGGTACAGTGTGTGTGTGAAAGGCTGTGGGTTGCATGGGGTATAGAATGTGTGTGAAAGGGTGGGGAGTTGGATAGAGTACAGTGTGAGTGAAAGTGTGGGGAGTTGGATGGGGTACAGTGTGTGTGTAAACGGGTGGCGGGTTGGATGCGGTACAGTGTGTGTGAAAGGATGGTGAGTTGGATGGGATACAGTGTATGTGTGGGAGGGTGGGGAGTTGGATGGGGTACAGTGTGTGTGAAAGGGTGGGGAGATCGATGGGGTACAGTGTGTGTGAAAGGATGGGGAGTTGGATGGGGTACAGTGTACGTGTGGGAGGGTGGGGAGTTGGATGGGGTACAGTGTGTGTGAAAGGGTGGGGAGATCGATGGGGTACAATGCGTGTGAAAGGATGGGGAGTTGGATGGGGTACAATGTGTGTGAAATGGTGGGGAGTTGAATGGGGTACAGTGTGTGTCTCCAAGGGTGGGGGTTTGGATGGAGTACAGTATGTGTGAAAGGGTGAGGAGTTGGAAGGGGTACAGTGTGTGTGTGAATTGCTGTGGGGTTGGATGTGCTACAGTGTATGTGAAAGGGTGGAGAGTTGGATGGGGTACAGTGTGTGTTCGAAGGTGGGGAGTTGGATGGGGTACAGTGTGTGTGTGAAAGAGTGGGGAGTTGGATGGGGTACAGTGTGTGTGTGAAAGAGTGGGGTGTTGGATGGGGTACAGTGTGTGGGTGGGGAGTAGGTTGGTGTGAGTTGGAGGTTTAGAGGGTCAGTGTGTGTGGAAGGGTGGGGAGTGGATGGGGTACAGTGTGTGTGAGAGGGTGGGGAGTTGGATGGGGTACAGTGTGTGTGTGAAGGGGTGGAGGCGTTTTTGGGAATGGGGTACAGTGTGTGTGTGAGGGGGGAGTTGGATGGGGTACATGTGTGTGTGTGGTGGATGGGTACAGGGTGTAGGGCTGGGGAGTTGGATGAGGGTACAGTGTGTGTGAGAGTGGGGAGTGGATGGGGTACAGTGTGTGTGTGAGGGTGGGGAGTTGGATGGGGTACAGTGTGTGTGAGAGGGTGGGGAGTTGGATGGGGTACAGTGTGTGTGAAAGGGTGGGAGTTGGATGGGGTACAGTGTGTGTGAGAGGGTGGGGAGTTGGATGGGGTACAGTGTGTGTGAAGGGTGGGGAGTTGGATGGGGTACAGTGTGTGTGAGAGGGTGGGGAGTTGGATGGGGTACAGTGTGTGTGAAAGGGTGGGGAGTTGGATGGGGTACAGTGTGTGTGAAGGGTGGGGAGTTGGATGAGGTACAGTGTGTGTGAAAGGGTGGGGAGTTGGATGGGCTACGAGTGTGTGTGAAAGGGTGGGGAGTTGGATGGGGTACAGTGTGTGTGAGGGTGGGGAGTTGGATGGGGTACAGTGTGTGTGAAAGGGTGGGGAGTTGGATGGGGTACAGTGTGTGTGAGAGGGTGGGGAGTTGGATGGGGTACAGTGTGTGTGAAGGGTGGGGAGTTGGATGGGGTAAAGTGTGTGTGAAAGGGTGGGGAGTTGGATAGGGTACAGTGTGTGTGAAGGTGGGGAG
Organism: Squalus acanthias; assembly: GCA_030390025.1. NCBI lineage: Eukaryota > Metazoa > Chordata > Chondrichthyes > Squaliformes > Squalidae > Squalus > Squalus acanthias. The sequence goes on along the minus strand of CM059430.1, from coordinate 24,242,358 downwards.
TTGGATGGGGTACAGTGTGTGTGAAGGTGGGGAGTTGGATGAGGTACAGTGTGTGTGAAAGGGTGGGGAGTTAGATGGGGTACTGTGTGTGAAGGGTACGAGCTGGATGGGGTACAGTGTGTGTGAGAGGGTGGGCAGTTGGATGGGGTACAGTGTGTGTGAGAGGGTGGGGAGTTGGATGGGGTACAGTGTGTGTGTTAAAGGCGTGGAGAGTTGGATGGGGTACAGTGTGTGAAAGGGTGGGGGTTGGATGGGGTACAGTGTGTGTGTGAAAGGGTGAGGAGTTGGATGGGGTACAGTGTGTGTGAAAGGGTGGGGAGTTGGATGGGGTACAGTGTGTGTGAAAGGGTGAGGAGTTGGATGGGGTACAGTGTGTGTGAAAGGGTGGGGAGTTGGATGGGGTACAGTGTGTGTGAAAGGGTGGGGAGTTGGATGGGGTACAGTGTGTGTGTGAAAGGGTGGGGAGTTGGATGGGGTACAGTGTGTGTGTGAAAGGGTGGGGAGTTGGATGGGGTACAGTGTGTGTGAAAGGGTGGGGAGTTGGATGGGGTACAGTGTGTGTGAGAGGCTGGGGAGTTGGATGGGGTACAGTGTGTGTGAGAGGGTGGGGCGTTGGATGGGGTACAGTGTGTGTGAAGGGTGGGGAGTTGGATGGGGTACAGTGTGTGTGAAAGGGTGGGGAGTTGGATGGGGTACAGTGTGTATGAAGGGTGGGGAGCTGGATGGGGTACAGTGTGAGTGAGGGTGGGGAGTTGGATGGGTACAGTGTGTGTGAAGGGTGGGGAGTTAGATGGGGTACAGTGTGTGTGAGAGGGTGGGGAGTTGGATGGGGTACAGTGTGTGTGAGAGGGTGGAGTTGGATGGGGTACAGTGTGTGTGAAGGGTGGGGAGTTGGATGAGGTACAGTGTGTGTGAAGGGTGGGAGTTGGATGGGGTACAGTGTGTGTGAAAGGGTGGGGAGTTGGATGGGGTACAGTGTGTGTGAGGGTGGGGAGTTGGATGGGGTACAGTGTGTGTGAGAGGGTGGCAGTTGGATGATAGTGTGTGTGTGAGCGGGTGTGGAGTTGGATGGGGTACAGTGTGTGTGTAAAGGGTGGAGAGTTGGATGGGGTACAATGTGTGAAAGGGTGGGGGTTGGATGGGGTACAGTGTGTGTGTGAAAGGTGGGGAGTTGGATGGGGTACAGTGTGGGTGAAAGGGTGAGGAGTTGGATGGGGTACAGTGTGTGTGAAAGGGTGAGGAGTTGATGGGGTACAGTGTGTGTGTGAAAGGGTGAGAAGTTGGATGGGGTACAGTGTGTGTGAAAGGGCGGGGAGTTGGATGGGGTACAATGTGTGTGAAAGGGTGTGGAATTGGATGGGTTACAGTGTGTGTGAGAGGCTGGGGACTTGGATGGGGTACAGTGTGTGTGTGAGTGTGGGGAGTTGGATGGGGTACAGTGTGTGTGTGAAAGGGTGGGGACTTGGATGGGATACAGTGTGTGTGTGAATGGGTGGGGAGTTGAATGGGGTACAGTGTGTGTCGAGGGTGGGGAGTTGGATGGGGTACAGTGTGTGAGAGGGTGGGGAGTTGGATGGGGTACAGTGTGTGTGTGAGGGTGGGGAGTTGGATGGGGTACAGTGTGTGTGGAGGGTGGGGAGTTGGATGGGGTACAGTGTGTGTGAGGGTGGGGAGTTGGATGGGGTACAGTGTGTGTGAGGGTGGGGAGTTGGATGGGGTACAGTGTGTGTGAGGGTGGGGAGTTGGATGGGGTACAGTGTGTGTGTGAGGGTGGGGAGTTGGATGGGGTACAGTGTGTGTGAGGGTGGGGAGTTGGATGGGGTACAGTGTGTGTGTGAGGGTGGGGAGTTGGATGGGGTACAGTGTGTGTGAGAGGGTGGGGAGATGGATGGGGTACAGTGTGTGTGAGAGGGTGGGGAGTTGGATGGGGTACAGTTGTGTGTGAGGGTGGGGAGTTGGATGGGGTACAGTGTGTGTGAGAGGGTGGGGAGTTGGATGGGGTACAGTGTGTGTGAAGGGTGGGGAGTTGGATGGGGTACATGTGTGTGTGAAGGGTGGGGAGTTGGATGGGGTACAGTGTGTGTGAAGGGTGGGGAGTTAGATGGGGTACAGTGTGTGAAGGGTAGGGAGTTGGATGGGGTACAGTGTGTGTGAGAGGGTGGGAGTTGGATGGGGTACAGTGTGTGTGAGAGGGTGGGGAGTTGGATGGGGTACAGTGTGTGTGTAAGGGTGGAGAGTTGGATGGGGTACAGTGTGTGTGAAAGGGTGGGGGTTGGATGGGGTACAGTGTGTGTGTGAAAGGTGGGGAGTTGGATGGGGTACAGTGTGTGTGAAAGGGTGAGGAGTTGGATGGGGTACAGTGTGTGTGAAGGGTGAGGGAGTTGGATGGGGTACAGTGTGTGTGTGAAAGGGTGAGAGTTGGATGGGGTACAGTGTGTGTGAAAGGGTGGGGAGTTGGATGGGGTACAGTGTGTGTGAAAGGGTGTGGAGTTGGATGGGTTACAGTGTGTGTGAGAGGCTGGGGACTTGGATGGGGTACAGTGTGTGTGAGGGTGGGGAGTTGGATGGGGTACAGTGTGTGTGTGAAAGGGTGGGGACTTGGATGGGATACAGTGTGTGTGTGAATGGGTGGGGAGTTGAATGGGGTACAGTGTGTGTGTGTGAGGGTGGGGTGTTGGATGGGATACAGTGTGTGTATCAAAGGGCGGGGAGTTGGATGGGGTACAGTGTGTGTGAAAGGGTGGGGAGTTGGATGGGATACAGTGTGTGTGTGAAAGGGTGGGGACTTGGATGGGATACAGTGTGTGTGTGAAAGGGTGGGGAGTTGGATGGGGTACAGTGTGAGAGAGTATGGGGAGTTGGATGGGGTACAGTTTGTGTGTGAGAGGTTTGGGAGTTGGATGGCTACAGAGTGTGAAAGGGTGGGGAGTTGGATGGGGTACAGTGTGTGTGAAGGTGGGGAGTTGGATGAGGTACTCTGTGTGTGAAGGGTGGGGAGTTGGATGGGGTACAGTGTGTGTGAAGGGTGGGGAGTTGGATGGGGTACAGTGTGTGTGAAGGGTGGGGAGTTGGATGGGGTACAGTGTGTGTGAGGGTGGGGAGTTGGATGGGGTACAGTGTGTGTGAAGGGTGGGGAGTTGGATGGGGTACAGTGTGTGTGAGAGGGTGGGGAGTTGGATGGGGTACAGTGTGTGTGAAGGGTGGGGAGTTGGATGGGGTACAGTGTGTGTGAGAGGGTGGGGAGTTGGATGGGGTACAGTGTGTGTGAGGGTGGGGAGTTGGATGGGGTACAGTGTGTGTGAGAGGGTGGGGAGTTGGATGGGGTACAGTGTGTGTGAGAGGGTGGGGAGTTGGATGGGTACAGTGTGTGTGAGAGGGTGGGGAGTTGGATGGGGTACAGTGTGTGTGAAGGGTGGGGAGTTGGATGGGGTACAGTGTGTGTGAGGGTGGGGAGTTGGATGGGGTACAGTGTGTGTGTGAGGGTGGGGAGTTGGATGGGGTACAGTGTGTGTGAAAGGGTGAGGAGTTGGATGGGGTACAGTGTGTGTGAAAGGGTGAGGAGTTGATGGGGTACAGTGTGTGTGTGAAAGGGTGAGGAGTTGGATGGGGTACAGTGTGTGTGAAGGGCTGGGGAGTTGGATGGGGTACAGTGTGTGTGAAAGGGTGGGGAGTTGGATGGGGTACAGTGTGTGTGAGAGGCTGGGGAGTTGGATGGGGTACAGTGTGTGTGTGAGGGTGGGGAGTTGGATGGGGTACAGTGTGTGTGTGAAGGGTGGGGAGTTGGATGGGTACAGTGTGTGTGTGAAGGGTGGGGAGTTGGATGGGATACAGTGTGTGTGTGAAGGGTGGGGAGTTGGATGGGGTACAGTGTGTGTGTGAGGGTGGGGTGTTGGATGGGGTACAGTGTGTGTAGCAAGGGTGGGGAGTTGGATGGGGTACAGTGTGTGTGAAAGGGTGGGGAGTTGATGGGGTACAGTGTGTGTGTGAGGGTGGGGAGTTGGATGGGGTACAGTGTGTGTGAGGGTGGGGAGTTGGATGGGGTACAGTGTGTGTGAGGGTGGGGAGTTGGATGGGGTACAGTGTGTGTGAGGGTGGGGAGTTGGATGGGGTACAGTGTGTGTGAGGGTGGGGAGTTGGATGGGGTACAGTGTGTGTGAAGGGTGGGGAGTTGGATGGGGTACAGTGTGTGTGAGGGTGGGGAGTTGGATGGGGTACAGTGTGTGTGAAGGGTGGGGAGTTGGATGGGGTACAGTGTGTGTGAGGGTGGGGAGTTGGATGGGGTACAGTGTGTGTGAGAGGGTGGGGAGTTGGATGGGGTACAGTGTGTGTGAGGGTGGGGAGTTGGATGGGGTACAGTGTGTGTGAAGGGTGGGGAGTTGGATGGGGTACAGTGTGTGTGAGAGGGTGGGGAGTTGGATGGGGTACAGTTTGTGTGTGAGAGGTTTGGGAGTTGGATGGCTACAGAGTGTGAAAGGGTGGGGAGTTGGATGGGGTACAGTGTGTGTGAAGGTGGGGAGTTGGATGAGGTACTCTGTGTGTGAAAGGGTGGGGAGTGGATGGGCTACAGTGTGTGTGTGAAAGGGTGGGGAGTTGGATGGGGTACAGTGTGTGTGTGAAAGGGTTGGGAGTTGGATGGTGTACAGTGTGTGTGAGGGTGGGGAGTTGGGTGGGGTATAATGTGTGTGTGAAAGGGTGGGGTGTTGGATGGGGTATAATGTGTGTGTGAGAGGGTGGGGAATTGGATGGGGTTCAGTGTGTGTGAATGTGGGGGGTTGGATGGGGTACATGTGTGTGTGAAGGTGGGGAGTTGGATGGGGTACAGTGTGTGTGAAAGGGTGGGGAGTTAGATGGGGTACAGTGTGTGAAAGGGTAACGAGCTGGATGGGGTACAGTGTGTGTGAGAGGGTTCAGTTGGATATAGTGTGTGTGTGAGAGGGTGTGGAGTTGGATGGGGTACAGTGTGTGTGTTAAAGGGTGGAGAGTTGGATGGGGTACAACGTGTGTGAAGGGTGGGCGTTGGATGGGGTACAGTGTGTGTGTGAAAGGTGGGGAGTTGGATGGGGTACAGTGTGTGTGAAAGGGTGAGGAGTTGGATGGGGTACAGTATGTGTGAAAGGGTGAGGAGTTGATGGGGTACAGTGTGTGTGTGAAAGGGTGAGGAGTTGGATGGGGTACAGTGTGTGTGTGAAAGGGCTGGGAGTTGGATGGGGTACAATGTGTGTGAAAGGGTGTGGAATTGGATGGGTTACAGTGTGTGTGAGAGGCTGGGGACTTGGATGGGGTACAGTGTGTGTGTGAGGGTGGGGAGTTGGATGGGGTACAGTGTGTGTGTGAAAGGGTGGGGACTTCGATTGGATACAGTGTGTGTGTGAAAGGGTGGGGACTTGGATGGGATACAGTGTGTGTGTGAATGGGTGGGGAGTTGAATGGGGTACAGTGTGTGTGTGAGGGTGGGGTGTTGGATGGGATACAGTGTGTGTATCAAAGGGCGGGGAGTTGGATGGGGTACAGTGTGTGTGAAAGGGTGGGGAATTGGATGGGATACAGTGTGTGTGTGAAAGGGTGGGGACTTGGATGGGATACAGTGTGTGTGTGAAAGGGTGGGGAGTTGGATGGGGTACAGTGTTTGTGAGGGTGGGGAGTTGGATGGGGTACAGTGTGTGTGTGAAAGGGTGGGGGGTTGGATGGGGTACAGTGTGTGTATGAAAGGGCGGAGAGTTGGATGGGGTACAGTGTGTGTGAGGGTGGGGAGTTGGATGGGGTACAGTGTGTGTGAAAGGGTGGGCAGTTGGATGGGCTACAGTGTGTGTGAAAGGGTGAGGAGTTGGATGGGGTACAGTGTGTGTGTGAAAGGGTGGGGAGTTGGATGGGGTACAGTATGTGTGAAAGGGTGGGGCGATGGATGGGGTAGAGTGTGTGTGAAAGAGTGGTGGGTTGGATGGGGTACAGTGTGTGTGAGAGGGTGGGGAGTTTGATGGGGTACAGTGTGTGTGTGCAATGGTGGGGCATTGGATGGGGTACACTGTGTGTGAGAGGGTGGGGAGTTGGATGGGGTTCAGTGTGTGAAAGGGTGGGGAGTTGGATGAGGTACACTGTGTGTGAGAGGCTGGGAATTGGATGGGGTACAGTGTGTGTGCGTGAAAGGGTGGGGAGTTGGATGGGGTACGGTGTGTGTGAAAGGGTGGGGTGTTGGATGGGGTATAGTTTGTTTGTGAGAGGGTGGGAAGTTGGATGGGGTATAGTGTGTGTGAAATGGTGAGGAGCTGGATGTGGTACAGTGTGTGTGTGAGAGGGTTCAGTTGGATGGGGTACAGTGTGTGTGTGAGAGGGTGTGTAGCTGGATGGGGTAAAGTGTGTGTGAAAGGGTGGGGAGTTGGATGGGGTACAGTGTGTGTGAAAGGGTGGGGAGTTGGCTGGGGTACAGTGTGTGTGAAAGGGTGGGGAGTTGGCTGGGGTACAGTGTGTGTGAGGGTGGGGAGTTGGATGGGGTACAGTGTGTGTGAAAGGGTGGGGATTTGGATGGGGTACAGTGTGTGTGAGAGGGTGGGGAGTTGGATGGGGTACAGTGTGTGTGAAGGGTGGGGAGTTGGATGGGGTACAGTGTGTGTGAAGGGTGGGGAGTTGGATGGGGTACAGTGTGTGTGAGAGGGTGGGGAGTTGGATGGGGTACAGTGTGTGTGAGGGTGGGGAGTTGGATGGGGTACAGTGTGTGTGAGGGTGGGGAGTTGGATGGGGTACAGTGTGTGTGAAGGGTGGGGAGTTGGATCTGGTACAGTGTCTGTGAAAGTGTGGGGAGTTGGATGGGGTACAGTGTGTGTGAGAGGGTGGGGAGTTGGATGGGGTACAGTGTGTGTGAAGGGTGGGGAGTTGGATGGGGTACAGTGTGTGTGAAGGGTGGGGAGTTGGATGGGGTACAGTGTGTGTGAAGGGTGGGGAGTTGGATGGGGTACAGTGTTTGTGAGGGTGGGGAGTTGGATGGGGTACAGTGTGTGTGTGAAAGGGTGGGGGTTGGATGGGGTACAGTGTGTGTATGAAAGGGCGGAGAGTTGGATGGGGTACAGTGTGTGTGAGGGTGGGGAGTTGGATGGGGTACAGTGTGTGTGAAAGGGTGGGCAGTTGGATGGGCTACAGTGTGTGTGAAAGGGTGAGGAGTTGGATGGGGTACAGTGTGTGTGAAAGGGTGGGGAGTTGGATGGGGTACAGTATGTGTGAAAGGGTGGGGCGATGGATGGGGTAGAGTGTGTGTGAAAGAGTGGTGGGTTGGATGGGGTACAGTGTGTGTGAGAGGGTGGGGAGTTTGATGGGGTACAGTGTGTGTGTGCAATGGTGGGGCATTGGATGGGGTACACTGTGTGTGAGAGGGTGGGGAGTTGGATGGGGTTCAGTGTGTGAAAGGGTGGGGAGTTGGATGAGGTACACTGTGTGTGAGAGGCTGGGAATTGGATGGGGTACAGTGTGTGTGAAGGGTGGGGAGTTGGATGGGGTACAGTGTGTGTGAGAGGGTGGGGAGTTGGATGGGGTACAGTGTGTGTGAGAGGGTGGGAGTTGGATGGGGTACAGTGTGTGTGAAGGGTGGGGAGTTGGATGGGGTACAGTGTGTGTGTGAGGGTGGGGAGTTGGATGGGGTACAGTGTGTGTGAGAGGGTGGGGAGTTGGATGGGGTACAGTGTGTGTGAAGGGTGGGGAGTTGGATGGGGTACAGTGTGTGTGAGAGGGTGGGGAGTTGGATGGGGTACAGTGTGTGTGAAGGGTGGGGAGTTGGATGGGGTACAGTGTGTGTGAGGGTGGGGAGTTGGATGGGGTACAGTGTGTGTGAAGGGTGGGGAGTTGGATGGGGTACAGTGTGTGTGAAGGGTGGGGAGTTGGATGGGGTACAGTGTGTGTGAAGGGTGGGGAGTTGGATGGGGTACAGTGTGTGTGAAGGGTGGGGTTTGGATGAGGTACAGTGTGGTGTGAAAGTGTGGGGAGTTGGATGGGGTACAGTGTGTGTGAATGGCTGTGGAGCTTGGATGGGATATAGTGTTTGTGTGAAAGGGTGGGGCGTTGGATGGGGTACAGTGTGTGTGAAAGGGTAGGGAGTTGGATGCGGTACAGTGTGTGTGAAGGGTGGGGAGTTGGATGGGGTACAGTGTGTGTGAAAGGGTGGGGAGTTGGATGGGGTACAGTGTGTGTGTGAAAGGGTGGGGAGTTGGATGGGGTACAGTGTGTGTGAAAGGGTGAGGAGTTGATGGGGTACAGTGTGTGTGAAAGGGTGAGGAGTTGGATGGGGTACAGTGTGTGTGAAAGGGCTGGGGAGTTGGATGGGGTACAGTGTGTGTGAAAGGGTGGGGAGTTGGATGGGGTACAGTGTGTGTGAGAGGCTGGGGAGTTGGATGGGGTACAGTGTGTGTGTGAGGGTGGGGAGTTGGATGGGGTACAGTGTGTGAGGGTGGGGAGTTGGATGGGGTACAGTGTGTGTGTGAGGGTGGGGAGTTGGATGGGGTACAGTGTGTGTGAAAGGGTGGGGAGTTGGATGGGGTACAGTGTGTGTGTGAGGGTGGGGAGTTGGATGGGGTACAGTGTGTGTGAGGGTGGGGAGTTGGATGGGGTACAGTGTGTGTGAAGGGTGGGGAGTTGGATGGGGTACAGTGTGTGTGAAGGGTGGGGAGTTGGATGGGGTACAGTGTGTGTGTGAAGGGTGGGGAGTTGGATGGGGTACAGTGTGTGTGAAAGGGTGGGGAGTTGGATGGGGTACAGTGTGTGTGAGGGTGGGGAGTTGGATGGGGTACAGTGTGTGTGAAGGGTGGGGAGTTGGATGGGGTACAGTGTGTGTGAAGGGTGGGGAGTTGGATGGGGTACAGTGTGTGTGTGAAGGGTGGGAGTTGGATGGGGTACAGTGTGTGTGAGGGTGGGGAGTTGGATGGGGTACAGTGTGTGTGAAAGGGTGGGGAGTTGGATGGGGTACAGTGTGTGTGAAAGGGTGGGGAGTTGGATTGGATACAGTGTGTGTGAGAGGGAGGGAGTTGGATGGGATACATTGAGTGTGCGAAGGGTGGGGAGTTGGATGGGGTACAGTGTGTGGTGAAAGGGTGGGGGGTTGGATGGGGTACAGTGTGTGTGAAGGGTGGGGAGTTGGATGGGGTACAGTGTGTGTGAGGGTGGGGAGTTGGATGGGGTACAGTGTGTGTGAAAGGGTGGGGAGTTGGATGGGCTACAGTGTGTGTGAAGGGTGAGGAGTTGGAAGGGGTACAGTGTGTGTATGAAGGGCTGGGAGTTGGATGGGGTACAGTGTGTGTGAGGGTGGGGAGTTGGATGGGGTACAGTGTGTCTGAAAGGGTGGGAGCTTGGATGGGGTACAGTGTGTGTGAAAAGGTGGGGAGTTGGATTGGATACAGTGTGTGTGAGAGGGAAGGGAGTTGGATGGGATACATTGAGTCTGCGAAAGGGTGGGGATTTGGATGGGGTCCAGTATGTGTGTGAGGGGGTGGGGAGTTGGATGGGGTAAAGTGTGTGTGAAAGGGTGGGGTTTGGATGAGGTACAGTGTGCGTGTGAAAGTGTGGGGAGTTGGATGGGGTACAGTGTGTGTGAATGGCTATGGACTTGGATGGGATACAGTGTTTGTGTGAAAGGGTGGGCGGTTGGATGGTGTACAGTGTGTGTGAAAGGGTAGGGAGTTGGATGGGGTACAGTGTGTGTGAAGGGGTGGGGAGTTGGATGGGGTACAGTGTGTGTGAAAGGGTGGGGAGTTGGATGGGGTACAGTGTGTGTGTGAAAGGGTGGGGAGTTGGATGGGGTACAGTTTGTGTGTGAAAAGGTAGGGAGTTGGATGGGGTACAGTGTGTGTGCAAGAGTGGTGGGCTGGATGGGGTACAGTGTGTGTGAGAGGGTGGGGAGTTGGATGGTGTACAGTGTGTGTGAAAGGGTGGGGAGTTGGATGAGGTACACTGTGTGTGAGAGGCTGGGGAGTTGGATGGGGTACAGTGTGTGTGCGTGAAAGGGTGGGGAGTTGGATAGGGTACAGTGTGTGTGAAAGGGTGGGGAGTTGATGGGGTACAGTGTGTGTGTGAAAGGGTGAGGAGTTGGATGGGGTACAGTGTGTGTGAAAGGGTGGGGAGTTGATGGGGTACAGTGTGTGTGTGAAAGGGTGAGGAGTTGGATGGGGTACAGTGTGTGTGTGAAAGGGCGGGGAGTTGGATGGGGTACAATGTGTGTGAAAGGGTGTGGAATTGGTTGGGTTACAGTGTGTGTGAGAGGCTGGGGACTTGGATGGGGTACAGTGTGTGTGAGAGGGTGGGGCGTTGGATGGGGTACAGTGTGTGTGAAAGGGTGGGGAGTTGGATGGGGTACAGTGTGTGTGAAAGGGTGGGGAGTTGGATGGGGTACAGTGTGTGTGAAAGGGTGAGGAGCTGGATGGGGTGCAGTATGAGTGAGGGTGGGGAGTTGGATGTGTTACATTGTGTGTGAAAGGGTGGGGGGTTAGATGGGGTACAATGTGTGTGAGAGGGTGGGGAGTTGGATGGGGTACAGTGTGTGTGTCAGAGGGTTCAGTTGGATAGGGTATAGTGTGTGTGAAAGGGTGGGGAGTTGGATGAGGTACAATGTGTGTGAAAGGGTGGGAAGTTGGATGGGGTACAGTTTTTGGGAAAGGGTGGGGAGTTGGATGGGGTACAGTGTGTGTGAGGGTAACGAGCTGGATGGGGTACAGTGTGTGTGAGAGGGTTCAGTTGGATATAGTGTGTGTGTGAGCGGGTGTGGAGTTGGATGGGGTACAGTGTGTGTGTTAAAGGGTGGAGAGTTGGATGGGGTACAATGTGTGAAAGGGTGGGGGTTGGATGGGGCACAGTGTGTGTGTGAAAGGTGGGGAGTTGGATGGGGTACAGTGTGGGTGAAAGGGTGAGGAGTTGGATGGGGTACAGTGTGTGTGAAAGGGTGGGGAGTTGGATGGGGTACAGTGTGTGTGAGAGGGTGGGGAGTTGGATGGGGTACAGTGTGTGTGTGAAGGGTGGGGAGTTGGATGGGGTACAGTGTGTGTGAAGGGTGGGAGTTGGATGGGGTACAGTGTGTGTGAGAGGGTGGGGAGTTGGATGGGGTACAGTGTGTGTGAGGGTGGGGAGTTGGATGGGGTACAGTGTGTGTGAAGGGTGGGAGTTGGATGGGGTACAGTGTGTGTGTGAAGGGTGGGGAGTTGGATGGGGTACAGTGTGTGTGAGGGTGGGGAGTTGGATGGGGTACAGTGTGTGTGAAGGGTGGGAGTTGGATGGGGTACAGTGTGTGTGAGGGTGGGGAGTTGGATGGGGTACAGTGTGTGTGAAGGGTGGGGAGTTGGATGGGGTACAGTGTGTGTGAGGGTGGGGAGTTGGATGGGGTACAGTGTGTGTGAGAGGTTGGGGAGTTGGATGGGCTACAGTGTGTGTGAAGGGTGGGGAGTTGGATGGGGTACAGTGTGTGTGAAGGGTGGGGAGTTGGATGGGGTACAGTGTGTGTGAAGGGTGGGGAGTTGGATGGGCTACAGTGTGTGTGTGAAGGGTGGGGAGTTGGATGGGGTACAGTGTGTGTGTGAAGGGTGGGGAGTTGGATGGGGTACAGTGTGTGTGAGGGTGGGGAGTTGGATGGGGTACAGTGTGTGTGAAAGGGTGGGGAGATGGATGGGGTACAGTGTGTGTGAGAGGGTGGGGAGTTGGATGGGGTACAGTGTGTGTGAAGGTGGGGAGTTGGATGGGGTACATGTGTGTGTGAAGGGTGGGGAGTTGGATGGGGTACAGTGTGTGTGAAGGGTGGGGAGTTGGATGGGGTACAGTGTGTGAAGGGTGGGGAGCTGGATGGGGTACAGTGTGTGTGAGAGGGTGGGAGTTGGATGGGTACAGTGTGTGTGAGAGGGTGGGGAGTTGGATGGGGTACAGTGTGTGTGAAGGGTGGGGAGTTGGATGGGGTACAGTGTGTGTGAAGGGTGGGGAGTTGGATGGGGTACAGTGTGTGTGAAAGGGTGGGGAGTTGGATGGGGTACAGTGTGTGTGAAGGGTGGGGAGTTGGATGGGGTACAGTGTGTGTGAAAGGGTGGGGAGTTGGATGGGGTACAGTGTGTGTGAAGGGTGGGAGTTGGATGGGGTACAGTGTGTGTGAAGGGTGGGGAGTTGGATGGGGTACAGTGTGTGTGAAGGGTGGGGAGTTGGATGGGGTACAGTGTGTGTGAGAGGGTGGGGAGTTGGATGGGGTACAGTGTGTGTGAAGGGTGGGGAGTTGGATGGGGTACAGTGTGTGTGAGAGGGTGGGGAGTTGGATGGGTACAGTGTGTGTGAAGGGTGGGGAGTTGGATGGGGTACAGTGTGTGTGAAGGGTGGGGAGTTGGATGGGGTACAGTGTGTGTGTGAGGGTGGGGAGTTGGATGGGGTACAGTGTGTGTGAAGGGTGGGGAGTTGGATGGGGTACAGTGTGTGTGAAGGGTGGGGAGTTGGATGGGGTACAGTGTGTGTGAGGGTGGGGAGTTGGATGGGGTACAGTGTGTGTGAGGGTGGGGAGTTGGATGGGGTACAGTGTGTGTGAAGGGTGGGGAGTTGGATGGGGTACAGTGTGTGTGAGGGTGGGGAGTTGGATGGGGTACAGTGTGTGTGAAGGGTGGGGAGTTGGATGGGGTACAGTGTGTGTGAAGGGTGGGGAGTTGGATGGGGTACAGTGTGTGTGAAGGGTGGGGAGTTGGATGGGGTACAGTGTGTGTGAAGGGTGGGGAGTTGGATGGGGTACAGTGTGTGTGAGGGTGGGGAGTTGGATGGGGTACAGTGTGTGTGAGAAGGGTGGGGAGTTGGATGGGGTACAGTGTGTGTGAGAGGGTGGGGAGTTGGATGGGGTTCAGTGTGTGTGAAGGTGGGGGGTTGGATGGGGTACATGTGTGTGTGAAGGTGGGGAGTTGGATGGGGTACAGTGTGTGTGAAAGGGTGGGGAGTTAGATGGGGTACAGTGTGTGTGAAAGGGTAACGGAGCTGGATGGGGTACAGTGTGTGTGAGAGGGTGGAGTTGGATGGGTACAGTGTGTGTGAGAGGTTGTGGAGTTGGATGGGGTACAGTGTGTGTGTTAAGGGTGGGAGTTGGATGGGGTACAATGTGTGAAAGGGTGGGGGTTGGATGGGGTACAGTGTGTGTGTGAAGGGTGGGGAGTTGGATGGGGTACAGTGTGTGTGAAAGGGTGAGGAGTTGGATGGGGTGCAGTGTGTGTGAAAGGGTGAGGAGTTGATGGGGTACAGTGTGTGTGTGAAAGGGTGAGGAGTTGGATGGGGTACAGTGTGTGTGTGAAGGGTGGGGAGTTGGATGGGGTACAGTGTGTGTGAAAGGGTGTGGAGTTGGATGGGGTACAGTGTGTGTGAGGGTGGGGAGTTGGATGGGGTACAGTGTGTGTGAAGGGTGGGGAGTTGGATGGGGTACAGTGTGTGTGAAGGGTGGGGAGTTGGATGGGGTACAGTGTGTGTGTGAAGGGTGGGGAGTTGGATGGGGTACAGTGTGTGTGTGAAGGGTGGGGAGTTGGATGGGGTACAGTGTGTGTGTGAGGGTGGGGAGTTGGATGGGGTACAGTGTGTGTGAAGGGTGGGGAGTTGGATGGGGTACAGTGTGTGTGAAGGGTGGGAGTTGGATGGGGTACAGTGTGTGTGTGAAGGGTGGGGAGTTGGATGGGGTACAGTGTGTGTGAAGGGTGGGGAGTTGGATGGGGTACAGTGTGTGTGAAGGGTGGGGAGTTGGATGGGGTACAGTGTGTGTGAGAGGGTGGGGAGTTGGATGGGGTACAGTGTGTGTGTGAGGGTGGGGAGTTGGATGGGGTACAGTGTGTGTGAAGGGTGGGGAGTTGGATGGGGTACAGTGTGTGTGAGAGGGTGGGGAGTTGGATGGGGTACAGTGTGTGTGAGGGTGGGGAGTTGGATGGGGTACAGTGTGTGTGAGAGGGTGGGGAGTTGGATGGGGTACAGTGTGTGTGAGGGTGGGGAGTTGGATGGGGTACAGTGTGTGTGAAGGGTGGGGAGTTGGATGGGGTACAGTGTGTGTGAGGGTGGGGAGTTGGATGGGGTACAGTGTGTGTGAGAGGGTGGGGAGTTGGATGGGGTACAGTGTGTGTGAGAGGGTGGGGAGTTGGATGGGGTACAGTGTGTGTGAGGGTGGGGAGTTGGATGGGGTACAGTGTGTGTGAAGGGTGGGGAGTTGGATGGGGTACAGTGTGTGTGAGGGTGGGGAGTTGGATGGGGTACAGTGTGTGTGAGAGGGTGGGGAGTTGGATGGGGTACAGTGTGTGTGAAAGGGTGGGGAGTTGGATGGGGTACAGTGTGTGTGAGGGTGGGGAGTTGGGTGGGGTATAATGTGTGTGTGAAAGGGTGGGGTGTTGGATGGGGTATAATGTGTGTGTGAGAGGGTGGGGAATTGGATGGGGTTCAGTGTGTGTGAATGTGGGGGGTTGGATGGGGTACATGTGTGTGTGAAGGTGGGGAGTTGGATGGGGTACAGTGTGTGTGAAAGGGTGGGGAGTTAGATGGGGTACAGTGTGTGAAAGGGTAACGAGCTGGATGGGGTACAGTGTGTGTGAGAGGGTTCAGTTGGATATAGTGTGTGTGTGAGAGGGTGTGGAGTTGGATGGGGTACAGTGTGTGTGTTAAAGGGTGGAGAGTTGGATGGGGTACAACGTGTGAAAGGGTGGGCGTTGGATGGGGTACAGTGTGTGTGTGAAAGGTGGGGAGTTGGATGGGGTACAGTGTGTGTGAAAAGGTGAGGAGTTGGATGGGGTACAGTATGTGTGAAAGGGTGAGGAGTTGATGGGGTACAGTGTGTGTGTGAAAGGGTGAGGAGTTGGATGGGGTACAGTGTGTGTGTGAAGGGTGGGGAGTTGGATGGGGTACAGTGTGTGTGAAGGGTGGGGAGTTGGATGGGGTACAGTGTGTGTGAGAGGGTGGGGAGTTGGATGGGGTACAGTGTGTGTGTGAGGGTGGGGAGTTGGATGGGGTACAGTGTGTGTGTGAAGGGTGGGGAGTTGGATGGGGTACAGTGTGTGTGTGAAGGGTGGGGAGTTGGATGGGGTACAGTGTGTGTGTGAAGGGTGGGGAGTTGGATGGGGTACAGTGTGTGTGTGAGGGTGGGGAGTTGGATGGGGTACAGTGTGTGTGAGGGTGGGGAGTTGGATGGGGTACAGTGTGTGTGAAGGGTGGGGAGTTGGATGGGGTACAGTG
This sequence comes from Squalus acanthias, assembly GCA_030390025.1. Taxonomy (NCBI): domain Eukaryota; kingdom Metazoa; phylum Chordata; class Chondrichthyes; order Squaliformes; family Squalidae; genus Squalus; species Squalus acanthias. Next base: position 24,227,184 of record CM059430.1, on the reverse strand, counting down.
TGTGTGTGAGGGTGGGGAGTTGGATGGGGTACAGTGTGTGTGTGAAGGGTGGGGAGTTGGATGGGGTACAGTGTGTGTGAGGGTGGGGAGTTGGATGGGGTACAGTGTGTGTGAAGGGTGGGGAGTTGGATGGGGTACAGTGTGTGTGTGAAGGGTGGGGAGTTGGATGGGGTACAGTGTGTGTGAGGGTGGGGAGTTGGATGGGGTACAGTGTGTGTGAAGGGTGGGGAGTTGGATGGGGTACAGTGTGTGTGAAGGGTGGGGAGTTGGATGGGGTACAGTGTGTGTGTGAAGGGTGGGGAGTTGGATGGGGTACAGTGTGTGTGAAGGGTGGGGAGTTGGATGGGGTACAGTGTGTGTGAAGGGTGGGGAGTTGGATGGGGTACAGTGTGTGTGAGAGGGTGGGGAGTTGGATGGGGTACAGTGTGTGTGAGAGGGTGGGGAGTTGGATGGGGTACAGTGTGTGTGAGAGGGTGGGGAGTTGGATGGGGTACAGTGTGTGAGAGGGTGGGGAGTTGGATGGGGTACAGTGTGTGTGAGAGGGTGGGGAGTTGGATGGGGTACAGTGTGTGTGTGAAGGGTGGGGAGTTGGATGGGGTACAGTGTGTGTGAAGGGTGGGGAGTTGGATGGGGTACAGTGTGTGAGAGGGTGGGGAGTTGGATGGGGTACAGTGTGTGTGAAGGGTGGGGAGTTGGATGGGGTACAGTGTGTGTGAGAGGGTGGGGAGTTGGATGGGGTACAGTGTGTGTGAGAGGGTGGGGAGTTGGATGGGGTACAGTGTGTGTGAAGGGTGGGGAGTTGGATGGGGTACAGTGTGTGTGAGGGTGGGGAGTTGGATGGGGTACAGTGTGTGTGAAGGGTGGGGAGTTGGATGGGGTACAGTGTGTGTGAGGGTGGGGAGTTGGATGGGGTACAGTGTGTGTGAGGGTGGGGAGTTGGATGGGGTACAGTGTGTGTGAGAGGGTGGGGAGTTGGATGGGGTACAGTGTGTGTGAAGGGTGGGGAGTTGGATGGGGTACAGTGTGTGTGAGGGTGGGGAGTTGGATGGGGTACAGTGTGTGTGAAGGGTGGGGAGTTGGATGGGGTACAGTGTGTGTGAAGGGTGGGGAGTTGGATGGGGTACAGTGTGTGTGAAGGGTGGGGAGTTGGATGGGGTACAGTGTGTGTGAAGGGTGGGGAGTTGGATGGGGTACAGTGTGTGTGAAGGGTGGGGAGTTGGATGGGGTACAGTGTGTGTGAAGGGTGGGGAGTTGGATGGGGTACAGTGTGTGTGAAGGGTGGGGAGTTGGATGGGGTACAGTGTGTGTGAGAGGGTGGGGAGTTGGATGGGGTACAGTGTGTGTGTGAGGGTGGGGAGTTGGATGGGGTACAGTGTGTGTGAGGGTGGGGAGTTGGATGGGGTACAGTGTGTGTGAAGGGTGGGGAGTTGGATGGGGTACAGTGTGTGTGAAGGGTGGGGAGTTGGATGTGGTACAGTGTGTGTGAGGGTGGGGAGTTGGATGGGGTACAGTGTGTGTGAAGGGTGGGGAGTTGGATGGGGTACAGTGTGTGTGAAAGGGTGGGGAGTTGGATGGGGTACAGTGTGTGTGTGAAGGGTGGGGAGTTGGATGGGGTACAGTGTGTGTGAAAGGGTGGGGAGTTGGATGGGGTACAGTGTGTGTGAAAGGGTGGGGGTTGGATGGGGTACAGTGTGTGTGAGAGGGTGGGGAGTTGGATGGGGTACAGTGTGTGTGTGAAGGGTGGGGAGTTGGATGGGGTACAGTGTGTGTGAGAGGGTGGGGAGTTGGATGGGGTACAGTGTGTGTGAAGGGTGGGGAGTTGGATGGGGTACAGTGTGTGTGAGAGGGTGGGAGTTGGATGGGGTACAGTGTGTGTGAGAGGGTGGGGAGTTGGATGGGTACAGTGTGTGTGAAGGGTGGGGAGTTGGATGGGGTACAGTGTGTGTGAGAGGGTGGGAGTTGGATGGGGTACAGTGTGTGTGAAAGGGTGGGGAGTTGGATGGGGTACAGTGTGTGTGAGAGGGTGGGAGTTGGATGGGGTACAGTGTGTGTGTGAGAGGGTGGGGAGTTGGATGGGGTACAGTGTGTGTGAAAGGGTGGGGAGTTGGATGGGGTACAGTGTGTGTGAAAGGGTGGGGAGTTGGCTGGGGTACAGTGTGTGTGAAAGGGTGGGGAGTTGGCTGGGGTACAGTGTGTGTGAAGGTGGGGAGTTGGATGGGGTACAGTGTGTGTGAAAGGGTGGGGAGTTCGATGGGGTACAGTGTGTGTGAAGGTGGGGAGTTGGATGGGGTACAGTGTGTGTGAAAGGGTGGGGAGTTGGCTGGGGTACAGTGTGTGTGAAAGGGTGGGGTTGGATGGGGTACAGTGTGCGTGTGAAGGGTGGGGAGTTGGATGGGGTACAGTGTGTGTGAAGGGCTGGGGAGTTGGATGGGGTACAGTGTTTGTGTGAAAGGGTGGGGAGTTGGATGGGGTACAGTGTGTGTGAAAGGGTAGGGAGTTGGATGGGGTACAGTGTGTGTGAAGGGGTGGGGAGTTGGATGGGGTACAGTGTGTGTGAGGGTGGGGAGTTGGATGGGGTACAGTGTGTGTGTGAGGGTGGGGAGTTGGATGGGGTACAGTGTGTGTGAAGGGTGGGGAGTTGGATGGGGTACAGTGTGTGTGAGAGGGTGGGGAGTTGGATGGGGTACAGTGTGTGTGAAGGGTGGGGAGTTGGATGGGGTACAGTGTGTGTGAGAGGGTGGGGAGTTGGATGGGGTACAGTGTGTGTGAGAGGTGGGGAGTTGGATGGGGTACAGTGTGTGTGAGGGTGGGGAGTTGGATGGGGTACAGTGTGTGTGAGGGTGGGGAGTTGGATGGGGTACAGTGTGTGTGAAGGGTGGGGAGTTGGATGGGGTACAGTGTGTGTGAGAGGGTGGGGAGTTGGATGGGGTACAGTGTGTGTGAGAGGGTGGGGAGTTGGATGGGGTACAGTGTGTGTGAAGGGTGGGGAGTTGGATGGGGTACAGTGTGTGTGAGAGGGTGGGGAGTTGGATGGGGTACAGTGTGTGTGAGAGGGTGGGGAGTTGGATGGGGTACAGTGTGTGTGAGGGTGGGGAGTTGGATGGGGTACAGTGTGTGTGAGAGGGTGGGGAGTTGGATGGGGTACAGTGTGTGTGAGGGTGGGGAGTTGGATGGGGTACAGTGTGTGTGAGAGGGTGGGGAGTTGGATGGGGTACAGTGTGTGTGAGGGTGGGGAGTTGGATGGGGTACAGTGTGTGTGAGGGTGGGGAGTTGGATGGGGTACAGTGTGTGTGAGGGTGGGGAGTTGGATGGGGTACAGTGTGTGTGAAGGGTGGGGAGTTGGATGGGGTACAGTGTGTGTGAGAGGGTGGGGAGTTGGATGGGGTACAGTGTGTGAGAGGGTGGGGAGTTGGATGGGGTACAGTGTGTGTGAGAGGGTGGGGAGTTGGATGGGGTACAGTGTGTGTGAGAGGGTGGGGAGTTGGATGGGGTACAGTGTGTGTGAGAGGGTGGGGAGTTGGATGGGGTACAGTGTGTGTGAGGGTGGGGAGTTGGATGGGGTACAGTGTGTGTGAAGGGTGGGGAGTTGGATGGGGTACAGTGTGTGTGAGGGTGGGGAGTTGGATGGGGTACAGTGTGTGTGAGAGGGTGGGGAGTTGGATGGGGTACAGTGTGTGTGAGGGTGGGGAGTTGGATGGGGTACAGTGTGTGTGAAGGGTGGGGAGTTGGATGGGGTACAGTGTGTGTGAGAGGGTGGGGAGTTGGATGGGGTACAGTGTGTGTGAGGGTGGGGAGTTGGATGGGGTACAGTGTGTGTGAAGGGTGGGGAGTTGGATGGGGTACAGTGTGTGTGAGGGTGGGGAGTTGGATGGGGTACAGTGTGTGTGAAGGGTGGGGAGTTGGATGGGGTACAGTGTGTGTGAAGGGTGGGGAGTTGGATGGGGTACAGTGTGTGTGAGGGTGGGGAGTTGGATGGGGTACAGTGTTTGTGTGAAGGGTGGGCGGTTGGATGGTGTACAGTGTGTGTGAAAGGGTAGGGAGTTGGATGGGGTACAGTGTGTGTGAAGGGGTGGGGAGTTGGATGGGGTACAGTGTGTGTGAAGGGTGGGGAGTTGGATGGGGTACAGTGTGTGTGTGAAGGGTGGGGAGTTGGATGGGGTACAGTTTGTGTGTGAAAGGTAGGGAGTTGGATGGGGTACAGTGTGTGTGCAGAGTGGTGGGCTGGATGGGGTACAGTGTGTGTGAGAGGGTGGGGAGTTGGATGGTGTACAGTGTGTGAAGGGTGAGGAGTTGGATGAGGTACAGTGTGTGTGAGAGGCTGGGGAGTTGGATGGGGTACAGTGTGTGTGCGTGAAGGGTGGGGAGTTGGATGGGTACAGTGATGTGAGAGAGGTGGGGAGTTGGATGGGGTACAGTGTGTGTGTGAAGGGTGCGGTGTTGGATGGGGTACAGTGAGTGTGAGAGGGTGGGGAGTTGGATGGGGTACAGTGCTGTGTGAGAGGGTGGGGAGTTGGATGGGGTACAGTGTGTGTGAAAGGGTGGGGAGTTGGATGGGGTACAGTGTGTGTGAAGGGTGGGGAGTTGGATGGGGTACAGTGTGTGTGAGAGGGTGGGGAGTTGGATGGGGTACAGTGTGTGTGAAGGGTGGGGAGTTGGATGGGGTACAGTGTGTGTGAAGGGTGGGGAGTTGGATGGGGTACAGTGTGTGTGAGAGGGTGGGGAGTTGGATGGGGTACAGTGTGTGTGAGAGGGTGGGGAGTTGGATGGGGTACAGTGTGTGTGAAGGGTGGGGAGTTGGATGGGGTACAGTGTGTGTGAAGGGTGGGGAGTTGGATGGGGTACAGTGTGTGTGAAGGGTGGGAGTTGGATGGGGTACAGTGTGTGTGTGAAGGGTGGGGAGTTGGATGGGGTACAGTGTGTGTGTGAAGGGTGGGGAGTTGGATGGGGTACAGTGTGTGTGAAGGGTGGGGAGTTGGATGGGGTACAGTGTGTGTGAGGGTGGGGAGTTGGATGGGGTACAGTGTGTGTGAAGGGTGGGGAGTTGGATGGGGTACAGTGTGTGTGAGGGTGGGAGTTGGATGGGGTACAGTGTGTGTGAAGGGTGGGGAGTTGGATGGGGTACAGTGTGTGTGAAGGGTGGGGAGTTGGATGGGGTACAGTGTGTGTGAAGGGTGGGGAGTTGGATGGGGTACAGTGTGTGTGAGAGGGTGGGGAGTTGGATGGGGTACAGTGTGTGTGTGAGGGTGGGGAGTTGGATGGGGTACAGTGTGTGTGAGAGGGTGGGGAGTTGGATGGGGTACAGTGTGTGTGAGAGGGTGGGGAGTTGGATGGGGTACAGTGTGTGTGAGGGTGGGGAGTTGGATGGGGTACAGTGTGTGTGAGAGGGTGGGGAGTTGGATGGGGTACAGTGTGTGTGAAGGGTGGGGAGTTGGATGGGGTACAGTGTGTGTGTGAAGGGTGGGGAGTTGGATGGGGTACAGTGTGTGTGTGAGGGTGGGGAGTTGGATGGGGTACAGTGTGTGTGAAGGGTGGGGAGTTGGATGGGGTACAGTGTGTGTGAAAGGGTGGGGAGTTGGATGGGGTACAGTGTGTGTGAAAGGGTGGGGAGTTGGATGGGGTACAGTGTGTGTGAAGGGTGGGGAGTTGGATGGGGTACAGTGTGTGTGAGGGTGGGGAGTTGGATGGGGTACAGTGTGTGTGAAGGGTGGGGAGTTGGATGGGGTACAGTGTGTGTGTGAGGGTGGGGAGTTGGATGGGGTACAGTGTGTGTGAGGGTGGGGAGTTGGATGGGGTACAGTGTGTGTGAAGGGTGGGAGTTGGATGGGTACAGTGTGTGTGAAGGGTGGGGAGTTGGATGGGGTACAGTGTGTGTGAAGGGTGGGGAGTTGGATGGGGTACAGTGTGTGTGAGGGTGGGGAGTTGGATGGGGTACAGTGTGTCTGAAAGGGTGGGAGCTTGGATGGGGTACAGTGTATGTGAAAAGGTGGGGAGTTGGATTGGATACAGTGTGTGTGAGAGGGAAGGGAGTTGGATGGGATACATTGAGTCTGCGAAAGGGTGGGGATTTGGATGGGGTCCAGTGGGTGTGTGAAAGGGTGGGGGGTTGGATGGGGTACAGTGTGTGTATGAAAGGGCGGAGAGTTGGATGGGGTACAGTGTGTGTGAGGGTGGGGAGTTGGATGGGGTACAGTGTGTGTGAAAGGGTGGGCAGTTGGATGGGCTACAGTGTGTGTGAAAGGGTGAGGAGTTGGACGGGGTACAGTGTGTGTATGAAAGGGCAGAGAGTTGGATGGGGTACAGTGTGTGTGAGGGTGGGGAGTTGGATGGGGTACAGTGTGTCTGAAAGGGTGGGAGCTTGGATGGGGTACAGTGTGTGTGAAAAGGTGGGGAGTTGGATTGGATACAGTGTGTGTGAGAGGGAAGGGAGTTGGATGGGGTACAGTGTGTGTGAAAGGGTGGGGAGTTGGATGGGGTACAGTGTGTGTGAAAGGGTGGGGAGTTGGATGGGGTACAGTGTGTGTGAAGGGTGGGGAGTTGGATGGGGTACAGTGTGTGTGAAGGGTGGGGAGTTGGATGGGGTACAGTGTGTGTGTGAGGGTGGGGAGTTGGATGGGGTACAGTGTGTGTGAAAGGGTGGGGAGTTGGATGGGGTACAGTGTGTGTGAGAGGGTGGGGAGTTGGATGGGGTACAGTGTGTGTGAAGGGTGGGAGTTGGATGGGGTACAGTGTGTGTGAGAGGGTGGGGAGTTGGATGGGGTACAGTGTGTGTGAGAGGGTGGGGAGTTGGATGGGGTACAGTGTGTGTGAGGGTGGGGAGTTGGATGAGGTACAGTGTGTGTGAAGGGTGGGGAGTTGGATGGGTACAGTGTGTGTGAAGGGTGGGGAGTTGGATGGGTACAGTGTGTGTGGAGGGTGGGGAGTTGGATGGGGTACAGTGTGTGTGAGGGTGGGGAGTTGGATGGGGTACAGTGTGTGTGAGGGTGGGGAGTTGGATGGGGTACAGTGTGTGTGAAGGGTGGGGAGTTGGATGGGTACAGTGTGTGTGAGGGTGGGGAGTTGGATGGGGTACAGTGTGTGTGAGAGGGTGGGGAGTTGGATGGGGTACAGTGTGTGTGAGGGTGGGGAGTTGGATGGGGTACAGTGTGTGTGAGAGGGTGGGGAGTTGGATGGGGTACAGTGTGTGGAAGGGTGGGGAGTTGGATGGGGTACAGTGTGTGTGAGAGGGTGGGGAGTTGGATGGGGTACAGTGTGTGTGAGAGGGTGGGGAGTTGGATGGGGTACAGTGTGTGTGAGAGGGTGGGGAGTTGGATGGGGTACAGTGTGTGTGAGAGGGTGGGGAGTTGGATGGGGTACAGTGTGTGTGAGGGTGGGGAGTTGGATGGGGTACAGTGTGTGTGAGAGGGTGGGGAGTTGGATGGGGTACAGTGTGTGTGAGAGGGTGGGGAGTTGGATGGGGTACAGTGTGTGTGAGGGTGGGGAGTTGGATGGGGTACAGTGTGTGTGAGGGTGGGGAGTTGGATGGGGTACAGTGTGTGTGAGAGGGTGGGGAGTTGGATGGGGTACAGTGTGTGAGAGGGTGGGGAGTTGGATGGGGTACAGTGTGTGTGAGAGGGTGGGGAGTTGGATGGGGTACAGTGTGTGTGAGGGTGGGGAGTTGGATGGGGTACAGTGTGTGTGAGGGTGGGGAGTTGGATGGGGTACAGTGTGTGTGAGAGGGTGGGGAGTTGGATGGGGTACAGTGTGTGTGAGGGTGGGGAGTTGGATGGGGTACAGTGTGTGTGAAGGGTGGGGAGTTGGATGGGGTACAGTGTGTGTGAGGGTGGGGAGTTGGATGGGGTACAGTGTGTGTGAGGGTGGGGAGTTGGATGGGGTACAGTGTGTGTGAAAGGGTGGGGAGTTGGCTGGGGTACAGTGTGCACGAAAGGGTGGGGAGTTGGATGGGGTAAAGTGTGTGTGAGAGGGTGGGGAGTTGGCTGGGGTACAGTGTGTGTGAAGGTGGGGAGTTGGATGGGGTACAGTATGTGTGAAAGGGTGGGGAGTTGGCTGGGGTACAGTGTGTGTGAAAGGGTGGGGTTGGGATGAGGTACATTGTGCGTGTGAAAGGGTGGGGGGTTGGATGGGGTATAGTGTGTGTGAATGGGTGGGGAGTTGGTTGGGGTACAGTGTGTGTGAGGGTGGGGAGTTGGATGGGGTACAGTGTGTGTGAAGGTGGGGAGTTGGATGGGGTACAGTGTGTGTGAAAGGGTGGGGAGTTGGCTGGGGTACAGTGTGTGTGAAAGGGTGGGGTTTGGATGAGGTACATTGTGCGTGTGAAAGGGTGGGGGGTTGGATGGGGTATAGTGTGTGTGAATGGGTGGGGAGTTGGTTGGGGTACAGTGTGTGTGAGGGTGGGGTTTGGATGTGGTACAGTGTGTGTGAAACGGTGGGGAGTTGGATGGGCTACGGTGTTTGTGTGAAAGGGTGGGCGGTTGGATGGTGTACAGTGTGTGTGAAAGGGTAGGGAGTTGGATGGGGTACAGTGTGTGTGAAGGGGTGGGGAGTTGGATGGGGTACAGTGTGTGTGAAAGGGTGGGGAGTTGGATGGGGTACAGTGTGTGTGAAGGGGTGGGGAGTTGGATGGGGTACAGTGTGTGTGAAGGGGTGGGGAGTTGGATGGGGTACAGTGTGTGTGAAGGGTGGGGAGTTGGATGGGGTACAGTGTGTGTGTGAAAGGGTGGGGAGTTGGATGGGGTACAGTTGTGTGTGAAAGGTAGGGAGTTGGATGGGGTACAGTGTGTGTGCAAGAGTGGTGGGCTGGATGGGGTACAGTGTGTGTGAGAGGGTGGGGAGTTGGATGGGGTTCAGTGTGTGAAAGGGTGGGGAGTTGGATGAGGTACACTGTGTGTGAGAGGCTGGGGAGTTGGATGGGGTACAGTGTGTGTGCGTGAAAGGGTGGGGAGTTGGATAGGGTACAGTGCATGTGAGAGGGTGGGGAGTTGGATGGGGTACAGTGTGTGTGTGAAAGGGTGGGGTGTTGGATGGGGTACAGTGCGTGTGAGAGGGTGGGGAGTTGGATGGGGTACAGTGCATGTGAGAGGGTGGGGAGTTGGATGGGGTACAGTGTGTGTGTGAAAGGGTGGGGTGTTGGATGGGGTACAGTGTGTGTGAAAGGGTGGGGAGTTGGATGGGGTACAGTGTGTTTGTGAGAGGGTGGGAAGTTGGATGGGGTATAGTGTGTGTGAAAAGGTGAGGAGCTGGATGGGGTACAGTGTGTATGAAAGGGTGGGGAGTTGGATGGGGTAAAGTGTGTGTGAGAGGGTTCAGTTGGATGGGGTACAGTGTGTGTGTGAAAGGGTGTGTAGTTGGATGGGTAAAGTGTGTGTGAAAGGGTGTGTAGTTGGATGGGGTAAAGTGTGTGTGAAAGGGTGGGGAGTTGGATGGGGTACAGTGTGTGTGAAAGGGTGGGGAGTTGGCTGGGGTTGAGTGTGCACGAAAGGGTGGGGAGTTGGATGGGGTAAAGTGTGTGTGAGAGGGTGCGGATTTGGATGGGGTACAGTGTGTGTGTGAAAGGGTGTGTAGTTGGATGGGGTACAGTGTGTGAGGGTGTGGAGTTGGATGAGGTACAGTGTGTGTGAACGGGTGGGGAGTTGGATGGGGTACAGTGTGTGAGGGTGTGGAGTTGGATGAGGTACAGTGTGTGTGAAAGGGTGGGGAATTGCATGGGGTACAGTGTGTGTGAAAGGGTGGGGGGTTGGATGGTGTTCAGTGTGTGTGAAAGGGTGGGGAGTTGGATGGGGTATAGTGTGTGTGAGGGTGGGGAGTTTTATGGGGTACAGTGTGTGTGTGAAAGGGTGGGGAGTTGGATGGGGTACAGTGTGTGTGAAATGGTGGGGAGTTGGATGGGGTACAATGTGTGTGTGAGGGTGGGGAGATGGATGGGCTACCGTGTGTGTGTGAAAGGGTTGGGAGTTGGATGGGATACAGGTGTGTGTGAAAGGGTTGGGAGTTGGATGGGGTATAGTGCGTGGGGAAGGCTGAGGAGCTGGATGGGGTACAGTGTGTGTGAGAGGGTTCAGTTGGATGGGGTACAGTGTGTGTGAAAGGGTGGGGAGTTGGATGGGGTATAGTGCGTGGGGAAGGCTGAGGAGCTGGATGGGGTACAGTGTGTGTGAGAGGGTTCAGTTGGGTGGGGTACAGTATGTGTGTGAGGGTGGGGAGCTGGGTGGGGTACAGTGTGTGTGAAAGGGTGGGGAGTTGGATGGGGTACAGTGTGTGTGAAAGGCTGGGAATTTGGATGGGGTACAGTGTGTTTGTGAAAGGGTGGGAAGTTGGATGGGGTACAGTGTGTGTGAAAGGGTGGGAATTTGGATGGGGTACAGTGTGTTTGTGAGAGGGTGGGGAGTTGGATGGGGTACAGTGTGTGTGAGGGTGGGGAGTAAGATGGGGTACAGTGTGTGTGAAAGGGTGGGGAGTAAGATGGGGTACAGTGTGTGTGAAAGGGTGTGGAATTGGATGGGTTACAGTGTGTGTGAGAGCGTGGGGAGTTGGATGGGGTAAAGTTTGTGAAAGGGTGGGGAGTTGGATGGGGTACACTGTGTGTGAGTGGGTGGGGATTTGGATGGGGTACAGTGTGTGTGAAAGGGTGGGTAGTTGGATGGGGTACAGTGTGAGAGAGTATGGGGAGTTGGATGGGGTACAGTTTGTGTGTGAGAGGTTTGGGAGTTGGATGGCTACAGAGTGTGAAAGGGTGGGGAGTTGGATGGGATACAGTGTGTGTGAAAGGGTTGGGAGTTGGATGGGGTACAATGTGTGTGTGAAAGGGTGGGGAGATGGATGGGCTACCGTGTGTGTGAAAGGGTTGGGAGTTGGATGGGATACAGTGTGTGTGAAAGGGTGGGGAGTTGGATGGGGTACAGTGTGTGTGTGAAAGGGTGGGGTGTTGGATGGGGTACAGTGTGTGTGAAAGGGTGGGGGCTTGGATGGGGTACAGTGTGTGTGAAAGGTGGGGAGTTGGATGGGGTACTGTGTGTGTGAGGGTGGGGAGTTGGATGGGGTACAGTGTGTGTGAAAGGGTGGGGAGTTGGATGGGGTACAGTGTGTGTGAAGGGTGGGGAGTTGGATGGGCTACAGTGTGTGTGAAAGGGTGGGGAGTTGGATGGGGTACAGTGTGTGTGAAAGGGTGGGGAGTTGGATGGGGTACAGTGTGTGTGAAACGGTGGGGAGTTGGATGGGCTACAGTGTGTGTGAAAGGGTGGGGAGTTGGATGGGGTACAGTGTGTGTGTGAAAGAGTGGGGAGTTGGCTGGGGTACAGTGTATGTGAAGGTGGGGAGTTGGATGGGGTACAGTGTGTGTGAAGGTGGGGAGTTGGATGGGGTACAGTGTGTGTGAAAGGGTGGGGATTTCGATGGGGTACAGTGTGTGTGAAGGTGGGGAGTTGGATGGGATACAGTGTGTGTGAAAGGGTTGGGAGTTGGATGGGGTACAATGTGGGTGTGAAAGGGTGGGGAGATGGATGGGCTACCGTGTGTGTGAAAGGGTTGGGAGTTGGATGGGATACAGTGTGTGTGAATGGGTGGGGAGTTGGATGGGGTACAGTGTGTGTGTGAAAGGGTGGGGAGTTGGATGGGGTACAGTGTGTGTATCAAAGGGTGGGGAGTTGGATGGGGTACAGTGTATGTGAAAGGGTGGGGGCTTGGATGGGGTACAGTGTGTGTGAAAAGGTGGGGAGTTGGATGGGGTACTGTGTGTGTGAGGGTGGGGAGTTGGATGGGGTACAGTGTGTGTGAAGGGTGGGGAGTTGGATGGGGTACAGTGTGTGTGAAAGGGTGGGGAGTTGGATGGGGTACAGTATGTGTGAAAGGGTGGGGAGTTGGATGGGGTACGGTATGTGTGAAAGGGTGGGGAGTTGGATGGGGTACACTGTGTGTGAGAGGGTCGGGAGTTGGATGGGGTACACTGTGTGTGAGAGGGTGGGGAGTTGGATGGGGTACAGTGTGTGTGAAGGGGTGAGGAGTTGGATGGGGTACACTGTGTGTGAGAGGGTGGGGAGTTGGATGGGGTACAGTGTGTGTGAAAGGGTGGGGAGTTGGATGGGCTACAGTGTGTGTGTGAAAGGGTGGGGAGTTGGATGGGTACAGTGTGTGTGAAAGGGTGGGGAGTTGGATGGGCTACAGTGTGTGAAGGGGTGGGGAGCTGGATGGGGTACAGTGTTTGTGAAGGGGTGGGGAGTTGGATGGTGTACAGTATGTGTGAAAGGGTGGGGGTTTGGATGGGGTCCAGTGTGTGTGAAAGGGTGGGGAGTTGGATGGGGCACAGTGTCTCTGTACTGATGGGATGAGGGGTTGGATGTGGGATAGTAATTGCTGAGATAACGCCCCACCCTTTCGTACACTGTACCCCATCCAACTCCCCACCCTTTCAAACACACACTGTACCCCATCCAACTCCCCACCCTTTCACAGACTCCTCCTCCTCCTGTTATCTGGCAGGCTGGGAATCTCTTTACGGAATATGAAAAGTTGTCAGCTCTGGAGCTATGGGCAGCCCAGCGACAGCAATTGAGCAATCGCATGTCTAGATTCATACGCCAGTGACCTTTGACTGCAAAATGCTCTTGCTCCAGATCAGGCTCTCAATGCTTCGCACAGATCCCATTGCTAACCCTGGTTCCTTAGTCTCTCTCTTTCATTTCAGACCTTCAGATTAAAAATCCATAAATTAAGGAAATTAACTGATGGGGCCCCAGGGCAGATCTGTAAACCATTTAAATCTTGGTTTGATTTCCTACCTCCTCTGCATATTTTATGCAATTGAACTAACTTCACAGTCCTGCTCCTTTCTGAATGAGAGAATGACACTTTTTGTATTTTCTCCCCCTCCTAGTTTAAAGCCTCGAACTCTTGCTGAGTTCCATCAGCACTGGCTGCCCTCTGGTACGTCACCCAGATCACTGCCCCTCATGTGTGGGGTTAGACAGAGGCTGCTGCAAGACTGTTTGACCCTGGGGCCCACCACAGAGGAGTCTAAACCTGTCCTCACCACATGCACCTTCCAGCAGGTTTCACTGGAGAGTGATTAGGACAAAGAGCCCCGACTGATTCCCCCCGCCCCCCGCTCTCCCCATGGGTGCTGAGGCCAACTGTAGCGTGCCAATTCTGCTTCGGCTGGCTGCTCACTCAGCATCTACCAAGGGTCAAACCAGGCTGTACAGCTCCGGTGCTACTTCGACCATTAGGCACTCGAGGTGTGGGGAGGCAGGAGGTGTTTTTTGAAGCTGGCTATGGTGTCAGCTGTAGCTCAGTGGGTAAGCACTCTTGCCTCTGAGTCAGAAGGTTGTGGGTTTAAGCCCCACTCCAGAGACTTGAGCACAAAATCCAGGCTGACACTTCCAGTGCAGTACTGAGACAATGCTGTCGGAGGTGCCGTCTATCGGATGAGACGTTAAACCGGGGCCCCGTCTGCTCTCTCGGGTGGATCTCACATCACTATTTGAAGAAGAGCAGGGGCGTTCTTCCCGGTGTCCTGGGACCAATATTTATCCTTCAACCGACATCACTAAAACAGATTATCTGGTCATTTATCTCATTGCTGTTTGTGGGGCCTTGCTATGTGCAAATTGGCTGCCGCATTTTGTACATTAGAACAGTGACTACACTTCAAAAAGTACTTCATTGGTTGTAAAGCACTTTGGGATGTCCTGAAGTTGTGAAAGGCTCTATGTAAATGCAAGTTCTTTCTTTCTGATGCACAGAACACAGAGAGTTTGTTATGAAGTGCGAATTGTTACAGTTCTAGCTGACTGCTCGTTTGCACTGAGTTTGCTTATAGTCTGAATGCGGTTCTCAGGGAAAGATATTCTGATTGTGCTCCTACCTTGTACAGTATATTAAGAATAAATTGCATATCCCCTTTCTTTTATTCAGTCATGGGATGTGGGCGTCGTTGGCAAGGCTAGCATTTATTGCCCATCCCTAATTGCCGTTGAGAAGGTGGTGGTGAGCCGCCTTCTTGAACCGCTGCAGTCCATGTGGTGAAGGTATTCCCACAGTGCTGTTAGGGAGGGAGTTCCAGGATTTTGACCCAGCGTCAATGAAGGAACGGCGATATACTTCCAAGTCAGGAAGGTGTGTGACATGGAAAGGAACTTAGAGGTGGTGGTGTTCCCATGCCACCTGCTGCCCCAGTCCTTCTGGGTTGTAGAGGTTGCGGGTTTGGGAGGTATAAAGCACTTATCAGACAGTAACAGTGACTACAATGAATAGGTACACTCCTTTATCATGCAATTCTCTAATTTAGACTTTGAGGAGAAAAATTCAAACATAGTAAAATGTAAATAGTCTATCTTCCAATCTTGGGTCTTTTTACTCATTTTTTTAAACGCTTAAGGATATTGAAATAAAAAATGGTTGTGTTCTTTTACTTAAATTTAGTTAACTCAGGTCTCCTGCACGAGTGCCTTAACTCACTTATCGAAACGTTTAACATAGCAAGACACTCAGTTGTATCCAACTGGCACCAGCAGTTCAGGAAGACAGCTCACCACCACCTTCTCAGGGCAATTAGGGATGGGCAATAAATGCTGGCCTTGCCAGCGACCCCACATCCCAGGAACGAATATTAAAAAAATTCCAAGTCTCCTTTTTCAATTGAGGTAATAATCCTTTAAAATAAATGGATTCACACTTTCACCAACAGAGGAAAGGTCAAAAAACTTTCAATAATATGACACAATTTTAGAGTTATCATAAATGACACGTTACTGTGTGGCGCCTAATAAAGTCACACCTAATCATTCCACTTAAAAGTTACACTTGCATGAATATCAAGCTAGTTGGCGCCAAAGATCAATTTTAAAAACATAACGAGAGAGAAAGAAAGTACAGGAATTTGAGCTGCAGGTAACTGGGATTGCTTTCTGTACAGCACAACTCAGGAACAAACTTGTTCCACTTTTACACAATGCGCGGGGAGAAGGAGGGGAGGCGAAATCATTCATTAAATAGCATGGCAACCTTTGCAAAAACAGGGTTTTTTGGGTGGAGTGGGGGAGCTTTATTGGGTTTTTTAAATTCCAATTTGCAATGTCATTACTTCGAATGCAAAGTTATTATAATAGAGTGTAGAAGGGACGCGAAAAGTGGGAGGAAAAGTTTTTATTTTTTTGCAAATATATGAAGACGAGAAAACATTAACAATAATATATATACAGAGAGAGAGGGGAGAAGAAAAATCTTTGTGTCTAGTTTTTAAAAGAAACAAAGCAATTGAGGCCAATCGCCGGCGGAGCTCCCTGAGAAATGTTGGAGGCAGACATCGAGCTATAATTGAAATGGCGCTTTCCGCCAGAGGCAAGTTGCGAGGGCGCTTTTTACAATAGAAGAATGCATGAGGATTCACGTCATTGGGATTTAATGGCCGGCAGGAAATTTGGCATTGCAGACATTAGAAAAATGCACAAAAATGCACACAGACATTTATATATATATTTATATTAATAAAAATGCAGATGCAATCCCCCCCACCCACAACAAGTCCCCACTATTCCTGTTAATCAGGCTGGGTAAAGATTGCAGGAAATGTGTCCTGTGTTACTTATTTTCCTCAGAACTGAAAATTTATGCCTAGTTGAAAGTGCCTGGGGGAATATTACATCAGAAGGAATGACAATGATTAAAATCAGCTCTATTTTTTGGGAGGGGGGGCGGTGGTGGTTGTAAAAGAGTCTGTGACAGAACCATCTGATTAAAACCGTTATCCCGGGCAGTGTGTAGAGGAGGGGGCAGAACCGGGGACTGAGACCGTTAGCAAGAGAAAGGGGCAAAAATAATCATCCCATCACCGAGGGCTCTGGCTGCAGACTGTTTCGGTAGGAGAGAAAAAAAATATCTCTGGGATTTTCATCTGGAAATGAGGCAGGGAGCGATTTAATCGGAGCCCTGTCCTTGCCCGGCGGCTGTTGCACAGCCCGGAGGCACTATTCAGCTGTTTTTTTTTCCTCTTTCGCCTCCCTGTGTTATTTAGAGACTGATTATTGGTTTTCTGTCTCTCTCTCTCTCCTCTCTTATCCTGCAACAGATCCCAATCTGCTTTTAACACAGAAACAAGCCAGCCAAAGAGAGAGAGAGAGAGAGAAGGGAAGAGAGAGAGAGAGAGGAACCCCCCAAATTGCATCGATTGGATTCCGGGAAGAAGAGAAGAAAAAAGAGAGAAAAAGGAGAGAAAGAAGGAGGTTTGATGTTCACGGTAAGATTCTCCCGGTGTGTGTCCCAGTGTCTGACCAGTCTCTGCATCTTTTATTAATTCATCATCAGCCTAACTTGCCGCGTCCAGGCTGTTGATACTTTGGGAATGTTGGTGTTCGAGCCCCCGGTACCGGCTCCGTCTCTCCTCCCCCGGTACCGGCTCTAGCCCCCGGTCCTGGCTCTCTCCTACCCCGGTACCGGCTCCAGCTCCGTCTCTCCTCCCCCGGTACGGAGCCCCGCTCTCTTTCCTTCCCTGGTCCCGATTCTCTTCCCCTGGCTCCCACACTCTCCCTCTCACGGCACTGAGCCGGGATCTCCCCCGGTCCCGGCCCCCGCTCTCCCCCGGTTACTCCGTGTTCCAGTTCCTGTGTTATTTGGTTTGGTTTCTGTTGCCGGGGGGCCACAGCAGCACCCACGCCCAGACCAGAGCGCAGGAGCCCGGGGAGAGGAAGCGGGGCGAGCCGCTGAAACCCTGCCTGGAAACTCCCTTTTAAACACAATCTGCTCTTGTCTTAGTGTTTTTTTCTGCAAAGCTGAGTTTATTATTCTGCTGTTGTTGGGTTGTGTAAACATATTGCTGCACCTCGATGGCCCCGGGCAGAAGCTTTGGGTGTGAGATTGGAGGGGAAAGGGGAAAAGTTCGGTGTGGGGATTGAAGGAGTGTCGCTTTGTTTAAAGTTGGAATGAATGGATGGGGCTCCGGGAGAAGTTAAAACAAGTTCACAGAGCATCCACAAGCAAACTGGAAGGATTGCATTACAAGAGGAACAATTATTGGGGAAATATAACTCCCCAAACGGCCTGTGAGCTGGTTCCCGTCTCCCCGCGGTTTATCAGACCCGCTGCACTCCGGTCCAAGTACCCTTGCTGGCTGTGGGACTCCGCGCAGGAGTCCACGACCAACATCTTCATTAGTTCAACAGCGATTGTGACAATCATCTGGTAAACCAAAAGGAATCCGTTTACCTATCTATCAGATTATCACTAAAAATAGCGATGCTGGTTAATAAGGCCATTAAAAAAAAACAAAGCACTGGGGTTCATTTCTAGAGGGATAGAATTGAAAAGCAGAGGTTATGTTAAACTTGTCTAGAACCTTTTGGTTAGACCGCACTTGGAGTACTGTGCAAAGTTCTGGTCTCCATATTATAAAAAGGACATAGAGGCGCTGGAGAAGGTGCAAAAAATTATTTATTAGAATGACAATGGAACTGAGAGGTTATACCCATCAGGAAAGATTGAACAGGCTGGGGCTCTTTTCTCCAGAAAAGAGAAGGCTGAGGGGTGACCTGATAGAGGTCCGTAAGATTATGAAAGGGGTTTGATAGGGTAAACGTAGAGAAAATGTTTCCACTTGTGGGGAGACCAGAACTAGAGGCCATAAATATAAGATAGTCACTAATAAATACAATAGGGAATTCAGGAGAAACTTCTTTACCCAGAGAGTGGTGAGGATGTGGAACTCGCTACCACAGGGAGTGGTTGAGGCGAATAGTATAGATACATTTCTCTTCTTCTTAGGCAGTCCCTCAGAACCGAGGATGACTTGCTTCCACATTAAAAATGAGTTCTCAGGTGACTGATGAGTCCAATGCCGGACCTACAGTCTCTGTCACAGGTGGGGCAGACGGTGGTTGAAGGGACGGGTGGGTGGGGTGCTTGGGTTGACGTGCGCTCCTTCCGCTGTTTGCGCTTGGCTTCCGCTTGCTCCCGGCGAAGAGACTCGAGGTATTTGGCACCTTCCCGGATGCTTTTCCTCCACTTTGTACGGTCTTGGGCCAGGGATGTATTGGCCCAAGATACATTTAAGGGGAAGCTAGATAAACACATGAGGAGAAAGGATAGAAGGATATGTTGATAGGGTGAGATGAGGTAGGGTGGGAGGAGGCTCGTGTGGGACATAAACACCGGCATGGACCAGTTGGCCCGAATGACCTGTCTGTGCTGTAAATACTGTGTAATTATCTATTGGCTGTGTCAGCTGTGGCTCAGTGGGTAGCACTCTCGCCACTGAGTCAGAAGGTTGTGGGTTCAAGTCCCGCTCCAGAAACTTGAGCACAAAATCTAGGCTGACATTCCAGTGCAGTACTGAGGGAGTGCTGCACTGTCGGAGGTGCTGTCTTTCGGATGAGATGTTAAACTGAGGCCCCGTCTGCTCTCTCAGGTGGATGTAAAATATCCCATGGCACTATTTTGAAGAAGAGCAGGGAGTTCTAATCAGTGTCCTGTCCAATATGTATCCCTCACTCAACATCACTAAAAAAACAAATTATCTGGTCATTATCACATTGCTGTCTGTGGGAGCTTGCTGTGCGCAAATTGGCTGTCGCGTTTCCTACATTACAACAGTGACTACACTTCAAAAGTACTTCATTGGTTGTAAAGCCTTTTGGGACATCTTGAGGTCATGAAAGGTGCTATACAAATGCAAGTCTATTATTTGTCAGATTATCTACTAAATTAGACTTTTTAATAGACCACCTGTCAATCACATTATCAGATTGCTTGGCTATCATATTATTTATGAGATCTGTTTATCAGATGATCTGTCAGATTACCTATCAGATTACGTGTTTACCAGGTTATTTATCAGATTATCCATGTACTGATTGTGTATCTGCCTGTCTATCTATCAACCTATCATTTTTCAGTTTCTATCTATCTATCTCCCTGTCTGTACCTCATTTTGCCCATCTATCCATTGTCTGCCCTCTATCTGTCTATTGATCTCTCCAATGTTGTAGGCAAGGGCTGAGGCTGTGGAATGGATGGTGCCTCTTTCAACCCAACTGCTTCACACTCAGAATCTTACCCGGAGTCCATTATTAAGCAGCTGCCAGTTACGCAAGTCATTGACCCATTTCTGCCTCCAGCGCTTGTGTCTCAGTGAACAGAACTGGACACATTGCTCAAGGTGGGTCTGACCAGAACTGGACACAGTGCTCAAGGTGGGTCTGACCAGAACTGGACACAGTGCTCAAGGTGGGTCTGACCAGAACTGGACACAGGGCTCAAGGTGCGGTCTGACCAGAACTGGACACAGTGCTCAAGGTGGGTCTGACCAGAACTGGACACAGTGCTCAAGGTGGGTCTGACCAGAACTGGACACAGTGCTCAAGGTGGGTCTGACCAGAACTGGACACAGTGCTCAAGGTGGGTCTGACTAGAACTGGACACAGAGCTCAAGGTGGGTCTGACTAGAACTGGACACAGCGCTCAAGGTGCAGTCTGACCAGAACTGGACACAGTGCTCAAGGTGGGTCTGACCAGAACGGGACACAGTGCTCAAGGTGGGTCTGACCAGAACTGGACACAGTGCTCAAGGTGGGTCTGACCAGAACTGGACACATTGCTCAAGGTGCGGTCTGACTAGAACTGGACACAGCGCTCAAGGTGCAGTCTGACCAGAACTGGACACAGTGCTCAAGGTGGGTCTGACCAGAACTGGACACAGTGCTCAAGGTGGGTCTGACCAGAACTGGACACAGTGCTCAAGGTGGGTCTGACCAGAACTGGACACAGTGCTCAAGGTGGGTCTGACTAGAACTGGACACAGTGCTCAAGGTGGGTCTGACCAGAACTGGACACAGTGCTCAAGGTGAGTCTGACCAGAACTGGACACATTACTCAAGGTGGGTCTGACCAGAACTGGACACAGTGCTCAAGGTGGGTCTGACCAGAACTGGACACATTATTCAAGGTGGGTCTGACTAGAACTGGACACAGCGCTCAAGGTGCAGTCTGACCAGAACTGGACACAGTGCTCAAGGTGGGTCTGACCAGAACTGGACACAGTGCTCAAGGTGGGTCTGACCAGAACTGGACACAGTGCTCAAGGTGTGGTCAGACCAGAACTGGACACAGTGCTCAAGGTGTGGTCAGACCAGAACTGGGCACAGTGCTCAAGGTGTGGTCAGACCAGAACTGGACACAGTGCTCAAGGTGGGTCTGACCAGAACTGGACACAGTGCTCAAGGTGGGTCTGACCAGAACTGGACACATTACTCAAGGTGGGTCTGACTAGAACTGGACACATTAATCAAGGTGGGTCTGACCAGAACTGGACACAGTGCTCAAGGTGAGTCTGACCAGAACTGGACACATTACTCAAGGTGGGTCTGACCAGAACTGGTCACAGTACTCAAGGTGGGTCTGACCAGAACTGAACATAGTGCTCAAGGTGGGTCTGACCAGAACTGGACACAGCGCTCAAGGTGCGGTCTGACCAGAACTGGACACAGTGCTCAAGGTGGGTCTGACCAGAACTGGACACAGTGCTCAAGGTGGGACTAACCAGAACTGGACACAGTGCTCAAGGTGGGTCTGACCAGAACTGGACACAGTGCTCAAGGTGAGTCTGATCAGAACTGGACACAGTGCTCAAGGTGAGCCTGACCAGAACTGGACACAGTGCTCAAGGTGGGTCTGACCAGAACTGGACACAGTGCTCAAGGTGAGTCTGACCAGAACTGGACACAGTGCTCAAGGTGGGTCTGACCATAACTGGACACAGTGCTCAAGGTGGGTCTGACCAGAACTGGACACAGTGCTCAAGGTGAGTCTGACCAGAACTGGACTCAGTGCTCAAGGTGGGTCTGACCAGCGCTCTGTACAGTTTGAGTGTGACTTCCGCTGGCTTATATTCTACTGTTTTTGCCATGTAGCTCAACATTCTATTGGATTTGTTAACCGCTGCTATGCACTGGGTGGAAATTTTGAGTGTCAAGTCTACTAAAACACCTAAGTCTCCACATTCTACTCTGTACCTAATCCGTGCTATATCTGCCCTGGGAGTGTTTGATGGGACAGTGTAGATGGAGCTTTACTCTGTATCTAACCCGTGCTGTAGCTGACCTGGGAGTGTTTGATGCAACAGTGTAACATAGAAACATAGAAAAAGAGGAGCAGGAGTCGGCCATTTGGCCCTTCGAGCCTGCTCCGCCATTCAATATGATCATGGCTGATCCTCTATCTCAATACCATATTCCCGCTCTCTCCCCATACCCCTTGATGCCTTTTGTGTCTAGAAATCTATTTATCTCCTTCTTAAATATATTCAGTGACTTGGCCTCCACAGCCTTCTGTGGTAGAGAATTCCACAGGTTCACCACCCTCTGAGTGAAGAAATTTCTCCTCATCTCAGTCCTAAATGTCCTACCCCGTATCCTGAGACTGTGACCCCTCGTTCTAGATCCCCCAGCCAGGGGAAACATCTTCCCTGCATCCAGTCTGTCTAGCCCTGTCAGAATTTTATACGTTTCAATGACATCCCCTCTTATTCTTCTAAACTCTAGTGAATACAGGCCTAGTTGACCCAATCTCTCCTCATACGACAGTCCTGCCATCCCAGGAATCAGTCTGGTGAACCTTCGTTGCACTCCCTCTTTGGCAAGTATATCCTTTCTTAGGTAAGGAGTCCAAAACTGCAAACAGTACTCCAGGTGTGGTCTCACCAAGGCCCTGTATAACTGTAGTAAGACATCCTTGCTCCTGTACTCAAATCCTCTTGCAATGGAGGCCAACATGCCATTTGCCTTCCTAACTGCTTGCTGCACCTGCATGTTTGCTTTCAGTGACTGGTGTACAAGGACACCTGGTCCCTTTGTACATCAACATTTCTCAATCTATCACCATTTAAATAATACTCTGCCTTTCAGTTTTTTCTACCGAAGTGGATAACTTCACATTTATTCACGTTATACTGCATCTACCATGTATTTGCCCACTCACTCAACTTATCTAAGTCGTCTTGCAGCCTCTTTGCATCCTCCTCACAACTCACAATCCCACCTAGTTTTGTGTCGTCAGCAAACTTGGAAATATTACATTTGGTTCCCTCATCCAAATCATTGATATATATTGTGAATATCTGGGGCCCAAGCACTGATCTCTGTGGAACCCCACTAGTCACCGCCTGCCACCCCGAAAAAGACCCATTGATTCCTACTCTCTGTTTCCTGTCTGTTAACCAATTTTCAATCCATGCCAGTATATTACCCCCAATCCCATGTAGAGGGAGCTTTACTCAGTATCTAACATGTGCTGTACCTGCCCCGGGAGTGTTTGATGGGACGGTGTAGAGGGAGCTTTACATTGTATCTAACTCGTGCTGTACCGACCCTGGGAGAGTTTGATGGGACAGTGTAGAGGGAGCTTTACTCTGTATCTAACCCGTGCTGTACCTGCCCTGGGAGTGTTTGATGGGACAGTGTAGAGGGAACTTTACTCTGTATCTAACCCGTGCTGTACCTGCCCTGGGAGTGTTTCATGGGACAGTGTAGAGGGAGCTTTACTCAGTATCGAACCCGTGCTGTACCTGCCCTGGGAGTGTTTGATGGGACAGTGTGGAGGGAGCTTTACTCTGTATCTAACCCATGCTGTACTAGCCCTGGGAATGTTGATGGGACAGTGTGGAGGGAGCTTTACTCTGTATCTAACCCGTGCTGTACCAGCCCTGGGAGTGTTTGATGGGACAGTGTAGAGGGAGCTTTACTCTGTATCTAACCTGTGCTGTACCTGCCCTGGGAGTGTTTGATGGGACAATGTGGAGGGAGCTTTACTCTGTTTCTAACCCGTGCTGTGCCAGCCTGGGAGTGTTTGATGGGACGGTGTGGAGGGAGCTTTACTCTGTATCTAACCCTGTGCTGTACCTGCCCTGGGAGTGTTTGATGGGACAGTGTAGAGGGAGCTTTACTCTGTATCTAACCCATGCTGTACCTGCCCTGGGAGTGTTTGATGTCACTCAGTAATCCCTCCCCACTGAGGCCAATAATAGCAGCCTAAGCGCTGATCCAGCTGAGACCAGCTAACTCCGTACAGACCAGGACTGAAATGTGGATGGACCCGGCCAGTGCAGCTCAATACCACAGCTCGTGGTACAGTAACCTACTGATCTGTGGTCCGTAGCACTGAATGGGCTCATTTAAAATTATGAAAGCATTCGATAGGGTAGACGTAGAGAAGATATTTACACTTGTGGGGGGAATCCAAAACCAGGGGCCATCATTAAGATAGTCACTAATAAATCAAATAGGAAATTCAGGAGAAACTTCTTCACCCAGAAAGTGGTTAGAATGTGGA
The DNA here is from genome assembly GCA_030390025.1 of Squalus acanthias. NCBI lineage: Eukaryota > Metazoa > Chordata > Chondrichthyes > Squaliformes > Squalidae > Squalus > Squalus acanthias. Next base: position 24,203,883 of record CM059430.1, on the reverse strand, counting down.
ACTCGCTACCACAGGGAGTGGTTGAGGCGAATAGCACAGATGCATTTAAGGACAAGCTAGATAAACACATGAGGAAGAAAGGAAAAGAAGGCGTTAGATGAAATAGGGTGGGAGGAGGATTGTGTGGAGCATAAACACCGGCACGAACCAGTTGGGCCGAATGGCCTGTTTCTGTGCTGTAAATTCTATGTAATTTGGAGAAAAAGTCACTGAGAATTTTTTGTCCTTCCAGAAAATTTCCAAGGGGGGGTGTCGGGTGGGGGAGGGGGGTAAAGCAATAAAAAGGTATTCTGTTTTTGGAAACAACTTAATATATTAAAAATTGATTATACCTGCCTGCTAGTAGCACAGGCACCTAGTGGACTGTGTTCACTTTGAAACATTTAGTTTAATATTATATCGCCATCTGTGTACTCCTTTGCTGTGTTATTACATTCTTGCCTTGAGTCAAGATCTGGTTTTCTTGGACGAAGTTTCTGCAAGGTGGGGGAAGAGTTGAACGTTTTTCCACTTTTAAAAGAAAAAGAAAGATTTGCATTTCTATAACGCCTTTCACCATCTCCAGATGTTCCAAAACACTTTACAGCCAATAGAGTAGTTTTGATGTGTAGTCACTGTTATAATGTAGGAAACGTGGCAGCAATCTGCGCACAGGAAGATCCCACAACCAGCAATATGATAATGATCGGATAATCTGTTGGTTGAGGGATCAATGTTGGCAAGAACACGTTGCGTCCATATTCACCTCTCCTGAAGGATGGGGGTGCCCCACTGCTGCTCTCACAGTGCGCTGAGCAGCAGTTTACTGCTTTGAGAGCAAGTCGGAGGTTCCGGTCTGCGATGCAAATCTGGGTCGCGGCAATCAGTCGTTTGTCCGTTAGCTCCACTGTTTCCCAATCCCTATCCCAGCATCTCCTCTGTCGTCGGGTTCAGGAAGGGAAGAGTTAGCCGCCATTCCTGTTGTGAATCACAGACCAGTGGAAAGTGCGTGTGCCCGATCACCGGGTGTGGTCAGGATTGGATCCGATTGTGAAGTCTTGCCCCACTGCGGTAGAATAGTCTGCCCACAGTCAAATTCTAGGCTCATGTGTAAGGGGCAGCCCCACTGAGTTGGGCGAGGAGGATGTTGTGGTTGACTGTGTTAAATACTACGGAGAGTTCGAGGAAGTTCAAGCGGTAGTGCACCATGTTTACAATCACAAAGAATGCCATTCGTGATCTTGTCAGAGGCTATGCAAAAGGTGGAGGTCGGGCTGGAGGAGTCCAGCTTCCTGATATCTGCTCCCAACTGGGAACATACATTGATAAAATCTGCCCTTTGCAGAATGACCTCTTGGGTAAGATACTGGAGGGTCTCCAGAACTCATGAGAGTCAGGGCCCATGGAACTGTACTCCAGTGAGAGTCAGCACCTTCAGGAACTGTACCACAACGAGAGTCCGCAAATTCAGGAACTGTACCCCAGTAAGAGTCAGCACCTTCAGGAACTGTACCCCAGGGAGAGTCAGCACATTCACAAACTGTACCCCAGTGAGAATCAGCACCTTCAGGAACTGTATCCCAGGGAGAGTCAGCATCCTCAGGAACTGTACCCCAGTGTGAGTCAGCACCTTCAGGAACTGTACCCCAGTGACAGTCAGCACCTTCAGGAACTGTACCCCAGTGAGAATCAGCACCTTATAGAGTCATAGAGTTATACAGCACAGAAAGAGGCCCTTCGGCCCATCGTGTCTGCGCCGGCCATCAAGCCCTGTCTATTCTAATCCCATTTTCCAGCACTTGGTCCGTAGCCTTGTATGCTATGGCGTTTCAAGTGCTCATCTAAATGCTTCTTGAATGTTGTGAGGGTTCCTGCCTCTACCACCCTTTCAAGCAGTGAGTTCCAGATTCCAACCACCCTCTGGGTGAAAAAGTTTTTCCTCAAATCCCCTCTAAACCTCCTGCCCCTTACCTTGAAACTATGCCCCCTGGTTATTGACCCCTCTACTAAAGGGAAAAGTTCCTTTCTATCTACCCTATCCATGCCCCTCAATCAGGTCCCCCCTCAGCCTTCTCTGCTCTAAGGAAAACAACCCCAGCCTGTCCAGTCTCTCTTCCTAGCTGAAATGCGCCTCCCAGGTAACATCCTGGTGAATCTCCTCTGCACCCTCTCCAATGCAATCACATCCTTCCTATAGTGTGGCGACCAGAACTGCACACAGTATTCCAGCTGTGGCCTAACTAGCGTTTTGTACAGCTCCATCAGAACCTCCCTGCTCTTATATTCTATGCCTCGGCTAATGAAGGCAAGTATCCCATATGCCTTCTTAAGCACCTTATCTACCTGTCCTGCTGCTTTCAGGGATCTATGTACGTGCACACCAAGGTCCCTCTGATCCTCTGTCCTTCCTAGGGTCCTACCATTCATTGTGTATTCCCTTGCCGTGTTAGTCCTCCCAAAATGCATCACCTCACACTTTTCAGGGTTAAATTCCATTTGCCACTGTTCTGCCCATCTGACCAACACGTCTATATCGTCCTGTAGCCTGAGGCTTCCCTCCTCGCTATTTACCACTCCACCAATTTTCGTGTCATCTGCGAACTTACTGATCATACCTCCTACATTCATATCAAAATCATTAATGTACACTACAAACAGCAAGGGACCCAGCACCAATCCCTGCGGTACACCACTGGACACAGGCTTCCAGTCACAAAAACAACCTTCGACCATCACCCTCTGCCTCCTGCCACTAAGCCAATTTTGGATCCAACGTGCCAAATTGCCCTGGATCCCATGGGCTCTTACCTTCTTGACCAGTCTCCCATGCGGGACTTTGTCAAAAGCCTTACTGAAGTCCATGTAGACTACATCAACTGCACTACCCTCATCCACACACCTAGTCACTCCCTCGAAAAATTAAATCAAATTGGTTAGACATGATCTCCCCCTGACAAAGCCATGCTGACTATCCTTGATTAATCCTTGCCTCTCCAAGTGGAGACTAATTCTGTCCCTCAGAATTTTTTCCAATAATTTCCCTACCACTGATGTTAGGCTCACTGGCCTGTAATTCCCTGGTTTATCCCTACTACCCTTCTTGAATAATGGTACTACGTTAGCTGTCCTCCAGTCCTCTGGCACCTCCCCTGGCATCTCCGCATCATGACCTCCCCTATGGCCAGAGAGGTTCTGAAAATTTGTGTCAGAGCCCCTGCAATCTCCTCCCTTGCCTCACACAGCAGCCTGGGATACATCTCGTCTGGGCCTGGGGATTTATCTACTTTTAAGCCCGCTAAAACTGCTAGTACCTCCTCCCTCTCAATACTAATTTGTTCAAGTATATCACAATCCCCCTGCCTGATTTCTATGCCTACATCGTCCTTCTCCATAGTGAACACAGAAGCAAAATATTCATTTAAAACCTCACCTACATCTTCTGGCTCTACACACAGATTGCCACTTTGGTCCCTAATGGGCCCTACTCTTTCCCTGGATTTATCACCTTCAGGAACTGTACCCCAGTGAGAGTCAGCACCTTCAGGAACTGTACCCCAGTGAGAGTCAGCACCTTCAGGAACTGTATCCCAGTGAGAGTCAGCACCTTCAGGAACTGTACCCCAGCGAGAGTCAGCAGCTTCAGGAACTGTACCCCAGTGAGAGTCAGCACCTTCAGGAACTGTACCCCAGTGAGTGCCAGCACCTTCAGGAACTGTACCCCAGTGAAAGTCAGCGCCTGTGGAACTGTATCTGGGATTTGTCTCTCCCTTGTGCCAGGAGACAAGGGGAGACACCCACACCCAAGAACCCTCTCTGCCTACGAAGGCCATTCAGAGTGGTGCAGGAAATGTGTCGTCAAACTGCATGTCTCTGAGTCACAGTGAGTTTCATCACTGCAAAAATGCAGCACTCCCAGCTCAAGGCTCCAAGCCCCAGGCAGCAACTCCCAGCAGCAACTGCCTTTGTTCGTCGGATTATGGTTAGAATAACAGGCGGAGAAGGAGTCAGCTTCACTGTACTTGGCACCGCGGTGACCCAGTGCGACTGTACTTGGCTGCAGGGCTGCTATCAGTGAAACAACAGCTGGGTGAAAAATCTGAAACAAATCGAAAAGCCGTGCCCCACCCACACGCCCCCCCCAATGCCCCCCCGACCGCATCTTCCCACCCCCCCACGTCCACCCTAAAATTTCCCCCAGCGTCCCTCACCACATCCCCCCAACGCAGCACCCCCCACCGCATTTCTCCCCATCCGCCATCGTTTCCCCCCACTGAATTTCCCCCCCCAACCCAGCGCACCCCTCTGCATCCCCCAGCGCAAAACCACCGCCCACCCCCTGCAACTAGCTGACTCAATGAGGAGAGTGCTCTCCACTGAGCCAAGCTGACATGTGAGAGAGCAGTGATAATGGATATAACCCCACACATTTCCCTACATTACAACAGTGACCACACTTCAAAAGCACTTCATTGGCTGTGTAGTGCTTTGGGATATCCTGAGGTTGAGAAAAGCGCAATATAAATGCAAGTCTTTCTTTCTTTCACACACTCTCGTGGGTACATAATGGGCGTGAAAGGGCAGTAATACTGTCTACAGTATGTGTCTTATTGCGCGCACATTAACTAAGAACTGATGTACGTGACCGTGATGGCAATAACTGAGTACCACACGGAACATTTTTCCTTGTGATGCTTCTGTGGTTTCAAATGTAGGAGAGAGAGATTCCTTTAGCCAATCTCCAAGGAATGAGTTCAAATCCCCAAATTACCAAAAACCAAGTTATTGTTCTCATTGTGTTCATTTGAAAGACTAGAGAAACTGGGGTTGTTCTGCTCAGAGCAGGGAGATGGAAGTGTTCAAAATCATTCCGTTCCCTAGCCACCGACTCCATCCCTCTCCCTAGCATCTGTCTGAGGCTGAACCAGACTGTTCGCAACCTTGGTGTCATATTTGACGCTGAAATGAGCTGCCGACCACATAGCCGCAGCATAACTAAGACCGCCTATTTCCACCTCCGTAACATCGCCCGTCTCCGCCCCTGCCTCAGCTCATCCGCTGCTGAAACCCTCATCCATGCCTTTGTTACCTCCAGACTTGACTATTCCAACGCACTCCTGGCCGGCCTCCCACATTCTACCCTACGTAAACTTGGGCAGCCAAGTTTTGGATGACCTCGTGTCCTAACTCGCACCAAGTCCCGTTCACCCATCACCCCTGTGCTCGCTGACCTACATTGGCTCCCGGTTAAGCAACGCCTCAATTTCAAAATTCTCATCCTTGTTTTCAAATCCCTCCATGGCCTCGCCCCTCCCTATCTCTGTCATCTCCTCCAGCCCCACAACCCCCGAGATATCTGCGCTCCTCCAATTCTTCCCTCTTGAGCATCCCTGATTATAATCGTTCCACCATCGGTGGCCGTGCCTTCTGTTGCCTGGGCCCTAAGCTCTGGAATTCGCTGCCTAAACCTCTCCGCCTCGCTACCTCTCTTTCCTCCTTTAAGACGCTCCTTAAAACCTACATCTTTGACCAAGCTTTTGGTCACTTGCCCATATTTCTCCTTATGTGGCTCGGTGCCAAATTTTTTGTCTTAAAATACTCTTGTGAAGCGCCTTGGGGCGTTTTACTATGTTAAAGGCGCGATATAAATACAAGTTGTTGTTGTTGATGAACCGTTTTGATAGAGTAAATAAGGGGAAACTGTTTCTAGTGGCTGAAGGGTCGGTAACCAGAGGACTTGGCAAAAGAACCAGAGGCGACATGAGAAAAAAAAACTTGCACAGTGAGTTGCTGTGATCTGGAATGCACTGACTGAAAGGGCGGTGGAAGCAGATTCAATAGTAACTTTCAAAAGGGAATTGGATAAATATTTGAAGTGGAAACATTTGCAGGGCTGTGGGGAAAGAGCAGGCCAGTGGGACTAATTGGAGAGCTCTACCAAAGAGCTGGCACTGACATGATGGGCCGAATGGCCTCCTTCTAATGCTGTATCATTCTATGATTCTAAGTATCACAGAAACATTTGTCTGTGTGGTTGAAGTCTTGTACCGAGTGTATCCTAGAGTGTCACACCTCCCAAAGGTGTCGGGTGTCTGTAGGGTAATAAATTATGATTGGCTCAAATAAGCACCGTCTGTTAAATTGGTTGAGAGGAGTGTTGGGAATGTCCAGGGTGCAAAGGATCAGGAATGAAATAATATGAAACTGACTCGGACAAGAAACAGCGCTTATACAGAAGATCCAAGAAGGAAGACTGCAATGGTTTTGGGGAACTTTTGAAGAATGGAACGAGCTAGAAGGGTGTAAAGATAAACCCAGTAACTACAGGCCAGTCAGTTTAACTTCGGTAGTGGAGAAGCTTTTAGAAACAATAATCGGGGACAAAATTAACAGTCTCTTGGACAAGTGTGGATTAATTAAGGAAAGCCAGCACAGATTTGTTAAAGGCAAATCGTGTTTAACCAATTTGTTCGAGTTTTTTGATGAGGTAACGTAGAGGGTTGATGAGGGCAATGCGGTTGATGTGGTGTACATGGATTTTCAAAAGGCGTTCAACAAAGTGCCACATAATAGGCTTGCCTGCAAAGTTGAAGCCCATGGAATAAAAGGGACAGTGGCAGCATGGATATGAAATTGGCTAAGTGACAGGAAACAGAGAGTAATGGTGAACGGTTGTTTTTCGGACAGGAGGAAGGTATACAGTGGTGTTCCCCAGGGGTCGGTTCTAGGACCACTGCTTTTCTTGATGTATATTAATGACTTGGATGTGGGTGTACAGGGCACAATTTCAAAATTTGCAGATGACACAAAACTTGGAAGTATAGTGAACAGTGAGGAGGATAGTGATAGACTTCAGGAAGACATAGACAGGCTGGTGGAATGGGCGGACACGTGGCAGATTAAATTTAACGCAGAAAAGTGCGAAGTGATACATTTCGGTAAAAAGAACGAAGAGAGGAAATATAAACTAAAGAGTACAATCCTAAAGGGGGTGCATGAACAGAGAGACCTGGCGGTATATGTGCACAAATGGTTGAAGGTGCCAGGGCAGGTTGAGAAAGTGGTTAAAAAAGCGTACGGGATCCTGGACTTCATGAACAGAGGTATAGAGTACAAAAGTGTGGAAATTATGATGAACCTGTATGAAACACTGGTTCGGCCTCAACTGGAGTATTGTGTCCAATTCTGGGCACCGCACTTTAGGAAGGATTTATGGCCTTAGAGAGGGTGCAGAAAAGATTTACGAGAATGATTCCAGGGATGAGGGATTTTAGTTACGTGGATAGACTGGAGAAGCTGGGGCTGTTCTCCTTAGAGCAGAGAAGGTTGAGAGGAGATTTGATAGAGGTGTTCAAAATCATGAGGGGTCTGGACAGGGTAGATAGAAACTGTTCCCATTGGCAGAAGGGTCGAGAACCAGAGGACACAGATCTAAGGTGATTGGCAGAAGAACCAAAGGCGACATGAGGAAAAACTTTTTTACTCAGCTAGTGGTTAGGATCTGGAATTCACTGCCTGAAAGGGTGGTGGAGGCAGATTCAATCACGGCTTTCAAAAGGGAATTGGATAAGTACCTGAAGGAAAGAAATTTGCAGGGCTACAGGGAAAAGGCAGGGTAGTGGGACTAGCTGAAGTTCTCTTGCAGAGAGCCGGCATGGGCTTGACTGGCCGAATGGCCTTCTTCCGTGCTGTAACCATTCTATGATTCTAAGCCCTTTCTTGGTCGTGTGCACAGAGGAACATGGAACAAGAGGCTGAGGAAGACCAAGGAAGCGCTGGGCAGACAATGTCAAGAGTGACTGGTCGCAGAAAGGGATACAGAGGACTGAGATGGCCAGGCTAGTCCAGGACCGACAACAGTGGAGTGAATTCACTTGGCCCCATTGTCACTGCTGAGCTGGCGGAAGGGAATTTAGTCATAGTAGTAAAGTAAGAAAGTGTAATCACTGTTGTAATGTAGGAAACATGGCAGCCAATTTGTGCACAGCAAGCTCCCACAAACAGCAATGTGATAATGACCAGATAATCTGTTTTTATTGATGTTGGTTGAAGGATAAATATCAGCCAGTATACCGGGGAGAACTCCCCAGCTCTTCTTTGAAATACTGCCATGGGATCTTTACGTGAGAGGGCAGACGGGCCCTCGGTTTAACGTCTCATCCGAAAGACGGCCCCTCCGACAGTGCAGCACTCCCTCAGTACTGCCCCTCCGACAGTGCAGCGCTCCCTCAGTACTGCCCCTCCGACAGTGCAGCGCTCCCTCAGTACTGACCCTCCGACAGTGCTGCGCTCCCTCAGTACTGCTCCTCCGACAGTGCAGCGCTCCCTCAGTACTGACCCTCCTACCGTGCGGCGCTCCCTCAGTACTGTCCTCCGACAGTGCAGCGCTCCCTCAGTACTGCCCCTCCGACAGTGCGGCGCTACCTCAGTACTGCCCCTCCGACAGTGCGGCGCTACCTCAGTACTGCCCCTCCAACAGTGCAGCACTCCCTCAGTACTGCCCCTCCGACAGTGCGGCACTCCCTCAGTACTGCCCCTCCGACAGTGTGGCGCTCCCTCAGTACTGCCCCTCCGACAGTGTGGCGCTCCCTCAGTACTGCCCCTCCGACAGTGCGGCTCTCCCCCAGTACTGCAATGGAGGGTCAGCCTGGATTATAGTAGTAAAGTTGACTTTTATGATTGGTCTCAGTTTATCCAATGTGAAACCTTGAGACATTGAAAAATCCATTTCCAGTCACTCCAGAGGTAAGGAAAGCTGCCAATCACAATGAACAAAACCCAATCAAACTGCTTGTTCTCTTTTCAGTGTTATTTTCGAACTAGCTGTTGCCACAAATTGCTGAACCAATTGACTTCAAGCCCTCCGCGTGGCCACGTTTATAGCATAATTCTAGGAAAAATCTTACCTATAAGGTTAGCCATCCTATGTTAGAAATAAGCAGAGATAGCTCCTACTGACAAATGCTGTCTGGGAGTGAGAGGGAGTGAGCAAGAGAGAGAGAGTGAGAGATGATGGGAGCTGTAGTTCCTGCCTTATACCTGAGAAACTACAGTGACCAGAATAATTAGAAAGGCTAATGGGATGCTGGCTTTATGTCAAGGGGGCTGGAATACAAAGGAAGTGATGCTTCAGCTGTACAGAGCCTCGGTCAAAGCCCATCTGGAGTAACTGGGTTCAGTTCTGGGCCCCGCAGCTCAGGAAGGATATACTAGCCTTGGAGGGGGAGCAGCGCAGATTCATCAGAATGATACCGGGGCTAAAATGGGTTAAATTATGAGGACACTTGTACCACAAGCTGACATAGTGAAAGGTTCACCAAACAATTTTCCTCAGGAATAACTGTTGCTGTTTAATTTATAACTCAGATGGACAATTCTGTGTGTGTGTATATATTATATACACAGCAGATAGATTATCCTGTTTCCTTTAAAAAAAATTAATTCCCGAGTTGTGGACATCACCGGCAAGGCCACCATTTATTGCCCATGCCTAATTGCCCTTGAGAAGGTGATGGTGAGCCGCCTTCTTGAACCGCTGCAGTCCGTGTGGTGAAGGTACTCCCACAATGCTGTTAGGGAGGGAGTTCCAGGATTTTGACCCAGCGTTGATGAAGGAACGGCCGATATATTTCCAAGTCGAGATGGTGTGTGACTTGGAGGTGGTGGTGTTCCGACGCGCCTGCTGCCCTTGTCCTTCTAGGTGGTAGAGGTCACAGATTTGGGAGATGCTGTCGAAGAAGCCTTGGCGAGTTGCTGCAGTGCATCTTGTAGATGGTACACACTGCAGCCACGGTGCACCGGTGGTGGAGGGAATGAATGTTTAAGGTGGTGGATGGGGTGCCGATCAAGTGGGCTGCTTTGTCCTGGATGGTGTCGAGCTTCCTGAGTGTTGTTGGAGCTGCACTCAAGGCAAGTGGAGAGTCTGGTGCTGATGCCTTAGTTAATTTGAAAAAGTGCTTGAAAGTTGAATTGCTAGATTTATATTAGCTGGAGAAGGTATTTGTCACACCTTAAGGAATTTAGGGCTCGATTTTCCCACGGGGGCGGGCTGGTGTCGTGTCATCCGATTTCCGTGTTATCCACCCGACTCTCATGCGATGTGTGTTACAAAAGCGATTTTCCCCAGATTGGGCAATTGAGTTCCTGTGTATGGGAACCCCTGGCCCGATTAGCTTTTCCAGTCTGAAAGTCGCCTCCAATTATGTCATCATTGCTGCTGCTTTTAAGGTCTGCAAGAGGACTTGCTTCCTTTGCAGACTGCCAACCTTCTGGCCTTTGTTGCTACAGTGACCTGGAGGCATCATGTGCACCAGCAAACCTAAGTCTGCTCCAAGATTTGAGGACGTCGCCCTGCAAGCCCTGGTAGATGGAGCAAGAGCTCATAAGGAGGTGCTCTTCCCTTCTTCAGGGAGGAAGAAGCCTCCTCAGCAAACGAAGGCTGTGTGGCTCCAGGTGGGCCAGGAGGTGAATTCACTGTCTTTGACCCGCAGAACCTGGCTTCAATGCCGCAAAAGATTTCATGACATTCTGCGCACTGGAAAAGTGAGTATGACTTTCCCATCACCCTCAATCTGATGCCCTTTGCCTCTCCTCACCAGCACTCAGCTTTAGCAATCTCTTCCTCCACATCCCACTTGACACTGACATCCCTGCACCCTTACCCATCCCCTCTCTATGGTCACATTCACCTAACTATTCGACTATGCAGCCCTCACACTCCCTATCACTGTCATGCTATGAAAACAACTTACAACACACAGGATGGGCCCTTGGTCTTGCCACCTCACTCCATCTTTGTCTCCTTCTAAGCATCTATGAGATGGATTCTATAAACTCAATCATTCATTCTCACTCAAACTCCACTTGTCTCCCTCATTGCAGGAAAAGAGAGCTCACAATAAGAGGAAAGAGCGAGGACAGGAGGAGGGCCACCCTCAGTAGCCCAGCTCACCCCTTAGGAGGAGGCGGCCCTGGAGATCGTGGGAGTCGATGAGGATGCGCAAGTGGGGGACGGGCAGACAGGCGCAGCAGAGCAAGCCAGTGACAGAATAGTTGTTCATCTCTCTCATTGACATTGCATGAGTCGCTGATAATGATTCTGAAGCTCTAACAGTTGGACTTATGATCATCTGCAATATGCATTGTGCATGTCACCTTGGCCTCATCTCTGACTCTTTCCTTTACTCCCCCACAGGACCATCGCAAGCACCCATCCCCACTATCCAGGAGGAACAGACTGAGGCTCAAGACTCCTCAGAGGAAGCTGAAACCTCTGAGGGCGCAGCGTCAGCAGAATTCAGCCAGCCCAGCTCCAGCGCAGACACTCACACCTCGGTGGGACCCTCGCGAGATAGAGTAGTGTTGTCACCTGGTGTATCACAGCTCACAAGTGAGCCTCAGCAGATGGTGGAGACAGGGACAGCAGTGGAGAGTCCTCGTCGGAGGGCGCAGGACTCTCCCAGCTTGGCTCAGCTGCATGTCGACCCTCTGCCTTTGGGTCCATCCAGAAGAACAGCAGTGTTGGAACTCCAGGAAGAGGTGCAGGAGTCTCTGGCAGGTTTTGTCTCCAGGGTCGCTGCGAGTGTAGAGCGAATGGAGTAGTCCATCGCTAACATGAGCAGAGCCTTTGTGGAGGCAGTGGCGCATGAACGCATCACCACGGAAAGGATGGCAACCTCCGTGGAAACGATGTCTACCTCCATGGTAAGGCTGACTACCGTAGAGGAGAGGATGGCAACGGTACAGGAGAGGATGGTAACGGCCATGGAGGAGCTTACTTGCCAGGGTATGGAAAACATGGTATTTGTTCAGAATAGACTGGCATCTCTTGAGGAGCGATGTTCAGCTATTGAGCAATCAAGCCGGACCTTCACGCAAGTCCTCGGCAGTAGGACTTCAAGTACAGAAATGGGTCCTCATGTCCCCGCTGAAGTGCAGCAAGGTGCTGTCAAGCCACTTGCTAGCTCTGAGGTGGGGCAGACCTATGAGAGGGATGTTGGTGGCAGACAACAAGGAAGTGGGGGCTCCTCTCCAAGTGCTCACACGACCATGACACTGCAAAGCCCTCGGTCAGAGCCCCACCAGAGTCCCCACCCATCTGAGATCGGCGTCTCAACCCCTGCACAGCCGCAGGAGCAGCAGACTGTTGGCGAGCCCTCACAGGCTCACAACCCCAGAGGACACCCGCCCAAGGTGTCGAGACAGGAGCAGCAACAGAGTGAGCAAGGGGCCTCCACATCTGCTGATGCCAAGGGGGAACCACCACGTAGAAGCACGCGTAAGAGAAAGAAACTGCACAAATAGTCACAAGGTTTGTCACTTGGGTGAAATGTTATGTTTAATTCTGATAAGCCATCAGTAGCTTCTTGTAACTAAAAAATCTGATGCCTACTGCTGCAGTTGTGGCCTGTGTCATATCGCTATTGGGACTTCTACATTGCGGGCTTAGGAGGAGTAGCAGTTGTCAGAATGATGGTCAGAGTGCTAGGAAGACGATGGTTCCTGGCCATTAACGATGCTGTGGCAAGAAGCTGCGAGGCAAAAGTGGTTGCTTGGCCAGGCTAGGCAAATCTGGCCAAGATGAGTGCGTTCCTTGCATCCCGGCCAGCAATGGTCTCGCGTATTGCTGCCGCTGGTTGATGCGCCTCTGCCAGATGTTCATTTTCTCTCTCCTCCTCCTCCTCCTCCTCATCTGAGGAGGATATGTGAGGAGCCTCTTGGACCTCAGCAATCTGTAAACCACGACGCTGTGCCATGTTGTGAAGCGCACAGCAAACCACGACGATTCTGGAGACCCTGGCTGCCGTGTACTGCAGGGCTCCACCTGATCTATCCAGGCATCCGAAGCGCATCTTCAGCAAGCCGATGGTTTGCTCGATGATGGATCTGGTGGAAATGTGGCTCGAGTTGTAGCGCTCCTCAGCCTCGTTGGATGGGCTCCTCAACGGGGTCATTAGCCACTTCTTCAGGGGATAGCCCTTGTCTCCAAGTAGCCATCCATTAAGTTGGTTTGGCGGACTGAAGAGCGGAGGCACACTAGACTGGCGCAGGATGAAGGAGTCATGGCAACTGCCAGGGTACTTGGCACAAACATACAAAATTTCCTTCTTGTGGTCACACACCAGCTGAATGTTGAGGGAGTGGAAGCCCTTGCATTTGACAAAAATACCTGGATTGCGATGGGGTGCCTTAAGGGCCACATGCGTGCAGTCAACAACGCCCTGCACCCTTGGAAAGCCTGCCAGATTAGCAAATCCAACCGCACGTGCCGTGACATTTGCTTGATCCTTGGAGAAATGGATGTGATTGTGCGCGATGGCAAAGAGGGCATCGGTTACCTGCGTGATGCAAGTGTGTGCGGCCGGCTGGAAGATGCCGCTGATGTCTGCTGCTGATCCCTGGAATGAGCCTGAGGCAAAAAAGTTGAGTGTGGTGGTGACTTTGAGGGCCACTGGTAAGGGGTGTCCACCTGCTCCTCTGGGCTCCAGGTCTTGCTGCACCAGTGCGCAGATGTCACCCATGACCTCTCGCGAAAGTCGGAGCCGCCTTTGGCACTGCTGCTCAGTCATGTTGAGGTAGCTGATCCTCTGTCTGTAGACCCTGCTTTGGGGGTAACTCCTGCGCCGACGTTCGTCCATGCGCTGGCGCCCTCTGCCCTGAGCAGCTTCAGGTGGCTGAGCAGCAAGTTGGAGCTGCTGCTGTTGCTCCTGCAGTTGGTTCTGCTGTTGCTCAGGGTTCTCCTGCTGCCGCGGCTGGTGTTCGTCCTCATCTGATGTCCAGGGGGAAAGGAACCGAATGGTTCCCATTATTCTGGTAAATGCCTCAGTTGAGGAAGTGCTGAGTCAGGGTGGGGTGAGGGGTTTCCCAGGAGCTCACACTGGAGATGGGTGTCAGGCTCCAAACTTCCACAACAATGAGTAGGCCTGCTAAAGTTTCCCCAGACCTGAAACAACTAAGTTCTGCCACCTGCAAATGATGATTGCTCCAAACTACTCTTTAATGGTGGAGCTGCAGCTGAAAGCCAGCAAGCCAAATGTGTAACCGCCAGGTTTCACCGTCGTGTTTCAGAGGAGGCGTGCATCACGTGGGAAACCTGTAAAAATCAGAATGGTCTCTCAAAATTGCATTCTAGAGCCAATTAAGAGCTTGTCAATGGCCTTAAGGGCCTATCCCGCCTCTTGGAGGCGGGACGGGAACGGGATCTGAAAACTCACAACTGGGAAAATTCGGTGGAGGCGGGATCGGGCCCGCCCGCCATTTTTTGCTATTTTAACTCCCCACACGCCCCCAATCCCGCCTCCACGGGCCAGTGAAAATCGAGCCCTTAGTGTCTGTGGCCATTCATTAGAATTCTTTACATTGTTGGTTTGGCCCTCACCACGTATGTTTTTTTTGACTTTGTAATTCTAATAAGCAGTTCTTCTTTTCTCTCTTTGAGGTGTTTTGTAGTAAGACAGCTGGATTCAAATACCCTTAATTACAGCTGTGTCAGCCTCAATGTGTTTCCTGAATATTCGGGCGGACACTTGTGTCTCAGAGGCCGCATCAGCACCCGACGATCGCAGCTGTCAGTGAAGATTAACCGCTCTGGAGCTGCCGAGCTGTAAAGTTCAGGTTCCTCAAATGAAATCAGAATTACCCTCTCAATTTTCCAAGGTAATATACCTTCTGCCTTCCAGTGTTCTTCCCATCATCTCCTGACTCATTGCTGGGGTCCAAGGCGTTGGTCATCTTCCTCTTACTGTGAGCCCAACCAAGGACCAGGATTGGATGTATTTCTGGAGGCCTCCAACCGCCCCGGCCTCACACTCCCGCCATTGGTCGCCCAACACGCCCATCTTTGCGACGCCCTGTCTTCCCACACCAAGTGTAAAGTGAAAAGACACTTTGTTACTCAATTAGATGATTCATGACTGTCAGTCAAACAGCCAATTTCCCCATCTCCAATATTTTTATGACTAATAAATGAAAGTGTTTGAAGAAAATTAAAAGAACATACAATTTTTTTTGAACGCCCCTATGATTTCTCTCCCCGGGTTTTTGCTGGCAGCCGTGTCCTGGAGACTAATCTTCAATTCTTGGAGACTCCAGGGCAATCCTGAAGTGTTGGCAACCTGTTTGACTCGGGAATGTATTGTAGCCGAGTCTGATCCTGTCTTCTCCCAATGTCCACCTACACCTTCCAGGAGAGATCACAGGATAACTGAAAGGATCAGGGACCCTCCATGCAGAGTATTGTAGGTCAATTGAGGTCAGTGTGATCACCACAGATTGGGTATTGAATCTGGGAGTGACCCAGTCTTTATAGCTCAACACTGTACCGGGCAGTGTCTTTATCAACAATGATGCGGAGATGCCGGTGTTGGACTGGGGTGGACAAAATTGAGAGGTCGCACAACACCAGGTTATAGTCCAACAGTTTTATTTGAAATCACAAGCTTTCGGAACTATCGCTCCTTCCTCAGGTGAAGTAAATTGGATACAGAATCGTCAGAGCATATATAGATGGGAAAAAAAGCATGTGTACTTTACAATTGCAGACCAATAAATTAAATCATCCTGACTATCTGCCGAGGTGTGATAAAGTTAATTAAGTCAGCCAGGAAGGTACCACATCAAAAGACATAGCAAGATACAACTGAGACAATGAGGTGAAGTCGCAGGGGTTCTAACGTGTCAAAAGCTGCCGTCTGTATGTCAAACGAAAAGCTTTAAAAAAAAAAAATTTACTTTTTTACTGGGAAAATTTTTACTTTTTTACTGGGAATCACATCTGTGAACAAGCTAACGACGACTCGAGTCCGGATCACGTCATGTATCGTGACATAAACCCAAGATCCCGATTGAGACCGTCTTCATGAGTGCAGAACTTGGCTATCAGTTTCTGCTCGATGATTTTGCGTTGTCGTGTGTTTCTAAGGTTGCCTTGGAGAACGCTTACCCGCAGATCCGAGGCTGAATGTCCTTGACTGCTGAAGTGTTCCCGACTGGGAGGTAACAATCCTGCCTGGCGATTGTTGCGCGGTGCTCGTTCATACGTTGTCTCAGTGTCTGCATGGTCTCGCCGATGTACCATGCCGCGGTGCATTCTTTCCTGCAACGTATGAGGTAGACAACGTTGGCCGAGTCACATGAGTATGTACCATGTACCTGGTGGGTAGTGTCCTCACGTGTGATGGTGGTATCTGTGTTGATGATCTGGCATGTCTTGCAGAGTTTGCCATGGCAGGGTTGTGTGGTGTCGTGGTCGCTGTTATCCTGAAAGCTGGGTAATTTGCTGCGAACGATGGTACTTCTGAGGTTAGGCGGCTGTTTGAAGGCAAGTAGTGGAGGCGTGGGGATGGCCTTAGCGAGGTGTTTGTCGTCATCGATGACATGTTGAAGGCTGCGAAGAACATGTCGTAGTTTCTCCGCTCCGGGGAAGTACTGGACGACGTAGGGTACCCTGTTGGTTGTGTCCCGTGTTTGCCTTCTGAGGAGGTCTATGCGATTTTTCGCTGTGGCCCGTCGGAACTGTCGATCGATGAGTCGAGTGTCATATCCCGTTCTTACGAGGGCGTTTTTCAGCGTCCGTAGGTGTCCATCGCGTTCCTCCTCGTCTGAGCAGATCCTGTGTATTCGCAGGGCTTGTCCATAGGGGATGGCTTCTTTAACATGGTTAGGGTGGAAGCTGGAGAAGTGGAGCATCGTGAGGTTGTCCGTGGGCTTGCGGTAGAGTGAAGTGCTGAGGTGTCCATCTTTGATGGAGATTCGTGTGTCCAGGAATGAGACCGATTCTGAGGAGTAGTCCATGGTGAGTTTGATGGTGGGATGGAACTTGTTTATGTTATCGTGTAGTCTTTTCAGTGATCCTTCGCCATGGGTCCAAAGGAAGAAAATGTCGTCGATGTATCTGGTGTACAGCGTTGGCTGGAGGTCCTGTGCAGCGAAGAAGTCTTGCTCGAACTTGTGCATGAAGATGTTGGCGTATTGGGGTGCGAATTTGGTCCCCATGGCTGTTCTGTGTGTTTGGGTAAAAAAATGGTTGTCGAAGGTGAAGACATTGTGGTCAAGGATGAAGCGGATGAGTTGTAGGATGGCGTCTGGACGCCATCCTACAACTCATCCGCTTCATCCTTGACCACAATGTCTTCACCTTCGACAACCATTTTTTTACCCAAACACACAGAACAGCCATGGGGACCAAATTCGCACCCCAATACGCCAACATCTTCATGCACAAGTTCGAGCAAGACTTCTTCGCTGCACAGGACCTCCAGCCAACGCTGTACACCAGATACATCGACGACATTTTCTTCCTTTGGACCCATGGCGAAGGATCACTGAAAAGACTACACGATAACATAAACAAGTTCCATCCCACCATCAAACTCACCATGGACTACTCCTCAGAATCGGTCTCATTCCTGGACACACGAATCTCCATCAAAGACGGACACCTCAGCACTTCACTCTACCGCAAGCCCACGGACAACCTCACGATGCTCCACTTCTCCAGCTTCCACCCTAACCATGTTAAAGAAGCCATCCCCTATGGACAAGCCCTGCGAATACACAGGATCTGCTCAGACGAGGAGGAACGCGATGGACACCTACGGACGCTGAAAAACGCCCTCGTAAGAACGGGATATGACACTCGACTCATCGATCGACAGTTCCGACGGGCCACAGCGAAAAATCGCATAGACCTCCTCAGAAGGCAAACACGGGACACAACCAACAGGGTACCCTACGTCGTCCAGTACTTCCCCGGAGCGGAGAAACTACGACATGTTCTTCGCAGCCTTCAACATGTCATCGATGACGACAAACACCTCGCTAAGGCCATCCCCACGCCTCCACTACTTGCCTTCAAACAGCCGCCTAACCTCAGAAGTACCATCGTTCGCAGCAAATTACCCAGCTTTCAGGATAACAGCGACCACGACACCACACAACCCTGCCATGGCAAACTCTGCAAGACATGCCAGATCATCAACACAGATACCACCATCACACGTGAGGACACTACCCACCAGGTACATGGTACATACTCATGTGACTCGGCCAACGTTGTCTACCTCATACGTTGCAGGAAAGAATGCACCGCGGCATGGTACATCGGCGAGACCATGCAGACACTGAGACAACGTATGAACGAGCACCGCGCAACAATCGCCAGGCAGGATTGTTACCTCCCAGTCGGGGAACACTTCAGCAGTCAAGGACATTCAGCCTCGGATCTGCGGGTAAGCGTTCTCCAAGGCAACCTTAGAAACACACGACAACGCAAAATCATCGAGCAGAAACTGATAGCCAAGTTCTGCACTCATGAAGACGGTCTCAATCGGGATCTTGGGTTTATGTCACGATACATGACGTGATCCGGACTCGAGTCGTCGTTAGCTTGTTCACAGATGTGATTCCCAGTAAAAAAGTAAAAATTTTCCCAGTAAAAAAGTAAATTTTTTTTTTTTAAAGCTTTTCGTTTGACATACAGACGGCAGCTTTTGACACGTTAGAACCCCTGCGACTTCACCTCATTGTCTCAGTTGTATCTTGCTATGTCTTTTGATGTGGTACCTTCCTGGCTGACTTAATTAACTTTATCACACCTCGGCAGATAGTCAGGATGATTTAATTTATTGGTCTGCAATTGTAAAGTACACATGCTTTTTTTTCCATCTATATATGCTCTGACGATTCTGTATCCAATTTACTTCACCTGAGGAAGGAGCGATAGTTCCGAAAGCTTGTGATTTCAAATAAAACTGTTGGACTATAACCTGGTGTTGTGCGACCTCTCAATTTTATCAACAATGCCATTGCGTTTCTCTAAAGTAGTATAATATTGAGATTATACTGGTGGACTTCCCACGATGTTGTTTGCACAATGAGTGTTATATTATGGTGTGCACAATGTATTATTCTGCTACGGTGGAGCTGATTCTGTTTAAGGTCACAAAATCTAACTTGTTGGGAAAACAGAAGCTGAGATCACTCAATTGTTGTTGTTTGGTCATGGAGTTAGCAGATTATAATGTCCCTGTCTGTTTGACACTGCAGCTCAGAAGCACCCAGCGTTTTGCGTCTGCAACAAAGTGTGACATTAGCATCTGTTACTGCGAGATCTCCCGTGACACTGTCGGGAAAGTCAGGGGATAGCCTGATCTAGGGCAGGAATGTTATACCATGTAATTTCCAACATGATAAACTGGTACCAGACTGCATGTGTGTATTCCTTTAGCATTACAAGGTGTAATTACTGTGAATTTTTTAAATCAATAGTGGGGTCAATTACAGGGTCAGGCTGGTTTTCTTTTTCTATTGATGGCCACGAAGTCTACTTGTTAAGTAAACAAGAGAATCCGAGTTTAATTGTTGATTGGTCAGGGAATTGTGCAGATTGGAAAGTGCTCGTCAACATCAAGTGAGGAGTGTGACATCTGAGGTGTGATGTCTTTCTCTCTCTTTAAAATCTTATAATTTTCTAACCATGAACAAAACACCGCTGATGGTAATCAGAGCCTTTTTGTTTGCCTGAGAACTTTTCAAAACTCAACTCATTGAGGATGAAGAGACTGCCTGGGAATTTCCTGCTGGTGATGGGACGACGGTGGGGGGCGGGGGGGGGGGGGGGGGGGGGGGCGGTGCGGAGTGTCCAGTCCTGATCCTCCGGCCGGCCATCATGACGTGTGGGGCAGGCTTGAAGGACCAGCTGGCCTTTTCCTGCCCGTCATTTTCATATGTCCGTAACATCACCAGGAGCGTGCTGTGTATTCGGAGTTTCCGACACACTTGCGGCCAAGTTATGGCACCAGAACCTTCGTTACTCGATTGCATGCTTCTTGACTGTCAGTTAAATCCGCCTTTTTTGCAATTTCCATATTTTTATAACTAATAGAAAGAAAAGAAAGACTTGCATTTCTATAGTGCCTTTCACGACCAGTGAATGTCCCAAAGCACTTTACAGCCAATTAAGTACTTTTTGAAGTGTAGTCACTGTTGTAATGTAGGAAACGCGGCAGCCAATTTGCGCACAGCAAGCTCCCACAAACAGCAATGAAATAAATGACCGAATATCTTTTTATTTAGTGATATTGATTGAGGGATAAATATTGGCCAGGACACTGGTGAGAACTCCCCTGCTCTTCTTCGAAATAGTGCCATGGGATCTTTTATGTCCACCTGAGAGAGCAGACGGGGCCTCAGTTTAACGTCTCATCCAAAATACGGCACCTCCGACAGTGCAGCACTCCCTCAGCACTGTCCCTCCGACAGTGCAGCACTCCCTCAGTACCGCACTGGGAGTGTCAGCCTGGATTTTGTGCTCAAGTCTCCGGAGTGGGACTTGAACCCACAACCTTCTGACTCAGAGAATAAATAAAAGTGTTCAAAGAAAATGGGGAAAACCCACTTTTTTTTAAACACCCCTATGATTTCTCTCCCGGGTTTTGGCTCGCAGCCGTGTCCTGGAGATTAACCTTTAATTCCTGGAGACTCCAGGACAATCTGGGAGTGTTGGTAACCCCTAACTGGGATTCACGTCCCCACTGATCAGCTGGATGACTGGTCAAACGCCAGCTCCTGAAAGCCCCGAGAGAGACAGTGGCCTGCATCGCGAGTGCCAGCGTCTGGAATGCAGGCTTCTGTCTGTCTCTCCACCCACTGCCACCAGAGCCGCAGTCTGCGCTGCCATGGGGATGGAGGCACTGACTGGACTGTGACCTCTTGTTAGCTGGGAGTCTGCAGAACATTCCAATGAAGCAGCCACACAATCCAATGATGTTTGCAATAAGCTTCACCAATGTGGCCGTAAATGCGAGCTGTAGACTCCCGAGTCACGCCTGCAGTTGCCACACATCCTCAGAGCCTGCACGAAGCTACGATGTTCCCAGTATTTCTCATTGGAGTACTTATTGACCCATGCCATTTTGTTTCCGATGCCCCTTTGTCTCACTGTGTGGCCAGGGTTCTCTGATAAGCAGGCAGGCCAATACTGGAACAGAAAATAATGTCTTTGTTATTTTTATTCTGCCTGTGCTTTGTTTCCAGGAAGGAAGAACAATGTCGCGCCTCTCTCTGACCCGCTCCCCCGTGTCTCCTGTGGCATCTCAGGGCATCCCACTGCCAGCTCAGCTCACCAAGTCCAACGCTCCTGTTCACATTGATGTCGGAGGACACATGTACACCAGCAGCCTAGCGACCTTAACCAAATACACAGACTCCAGGTAAGAGCGTAACTGTATCAACACAACACACACACTCAACGTCAGCAGAGTCAAAGCTTCGAACATGGCCGTTCACCTCTGGGGCCAGGATTTCAAACCAGCTCTCACTGATGATCAGTATCTATCTCCTCCCACTGATGGGATGACATTCCCGTCTCACTACAAATCTCACTCAAAGACTGGGAAATGGAGATGGCAGACTGACATAGGAGAGGGCACAACTCAGAGTTGAGTTTGCCGTTGGGAAGTGCTTCCAGCTTCTACTGTACCTGCCCTGGGAGTGTTTGATGGGACAGTGTAGAGGGACAGGATGTGGGGTGTGGGCTTGTCTGTACTGCCCCCTCCCTCCATCTCTCGCTGGGGGACGGGTTCACGAGCCCCGATCACCCACTAGTCCCTCACCCCATGGCTGTTCTTCACCTGTCAGTCTGGACAGTGAGTGTCCACAAAATGCCTGCTCTGATCTTCAGTCTGTGCTTTTTATTCAGCGTCTGGTGGTATTGGGAGCGACACAGAGACAAAGCAGGAATATAAAACCCCAGGCATATAAGGGGCTGCTTATTGATTGCGTAAAGTGTTTAGCATCGATTTCTCAGAGTCCTTGCATCTCTGGAGAAATGTTCCTCTGGTCAGACACTATTGCCTGTAAAGTACCAGCCCCTGGTGTAGAGAGGCAGCAAGGCCATTAACTCCCACTGGACTCATTGTGGCTACAGTTTTAAATGAAATATTGGATTTAATCAGGGCCCCTGCATGATGCGGTTGTCATGGTTTCAGCCCCATACTCTGTGTTGGGTTTATATAGGATATTGTCATATAACCCTATTCCCTCGTGTGGAGGTATTATAGGATTACATAGAATTTACAGCACAGAAACAGGCCATTCGCCCTAACAGGTCTATGCCGGTGCTTGTGCTCCACATGAGCCTCCTCCCACCCCTCTTCATCTCGCCCCATCCACATATCCTTCTATTCCTTTCTCCCTCATGTACTTATCTAGCTTCCCCTTAAATGTATCTCTGCTATTCACCCCAACCACTCCCTGTGGTAGCGAGTTCCACATTCTCACCACTCTCTGGGTAAAGAAGTTTCTTCTGAATTCCCTATCGGATTTATTAGTGACTATCTTATATTGATGGCCCCTAGTTCTGGTCTCCCCCACAAGTGGTAACATCTTCTCTACGTCTACTCTATCGAAACTCTTCATAATTTTAAAGGCCTCTATCAGATCACCCTTAGCCTTCTCTTTTCTAGAAAAAAGAGCCCCAACCTGTTCAATCTTTCCTGATAGGTATAACCTCTCAGTTCTGGGATCATCCTTGTAGATATTTTTTGTACCTTCTCCAGAGCCTCTATATCCTTTTTGTATTATGGAGACGAGAAGAGTTCACAGTACTCCATGCGTGAAATTGTCAAACATCCTTTACCTCAAATACGTTTGAAGACTAGGAAACATGGAAGTGCCTGGTTAATACTTTTTACTAAATCAAGTCAATGAGATAATAAAACACAACCCCTTAGATCGGTATTGATTGTCACTCACATACCAAGGACTCCTTCAGGAGGTCGCAAGTGTGTCGTTTTGACTGCTTACGCTAATCTCAGCAAGACTGGATTGAAATTCCCCAGGAGCTCCAGTGTGTTGTATCTTTTATAGGTTTAATTAGGTAGGGCTGATGTGGGTACAATATGTTGTCACATTCTGTGTGTATGCTGTTGACACGTAAGCTCGTTTAGTGTTAAGGTTAGCTGTTACCGTTTGTTGTGCAGGTCTTTGGTTGTTTATTAAACTCCGGCCATTCCACACGAGTGCTTATTAGTTCTTTGCAGCATTCAAAGTCTCATATAGCCATTGCAGAATGAGTTACGATACGTGGTTATATATTTTTTGTACACCTACCTGGTACACCTGTACTTACACTCTGTTCTCAGGATAGGACGCCTTTTCAATGGGACGGAGCCCATCGTCCTGGACAGTTTAAAGCAGCACTACTTCATCGACCGGGACGGAGAGATTTTCCGATACATCCTAAGTTTCCTCAGGACGTCGAAGCTCCTTCTCCCGGAGGATTTCAAGGTGAGGGCGCAACATAAGAACATAAGAAATAGGAGCAGGAGTAGGCCATTCGGCCCTTCGAGCCTGCTCCGCCATTCAATGAGATCATGGCTGATCTTCTGCCTCAACTCCATTCACTGGCCTTATCGCCATATCCCTTGATGCCTTTACTAGTCAGAAATCTATCGACTTCTGTTTTGAATATACCCAATGACTGAGCCTCCACAACCCTCTGGGGTAGAGAATTCCAAAGATTCACCACCCTCTGTGTGAAGAAATTTCTTCTCATCTCAGTCCTGAATGGCCTACCCTTTATCCTGAGGCTGTGGCCCCTGGTTCTAGACTCCCCAGCCAAGGGAAACATTCTCCCAGCATCCATCCTATCAAGCCCTGTAATAATTTTGTATGCTTCAATGAGATCCCCTCTCATTCTTCTGAATTCAAGAGAATACAGGCCTAGTTTACTCAATCTCTTCTCATACGACAGTCCCGCCATCCCAGGAATCAAAATCGTGAACCTTCGTTGCACTCCCTCTATGGCAAGTATATCCTTCCTTAGGTAAGGAGACCAAAATTGTACACAGTACTCCAGGTGTGGTCTCACCAAGCCCCTATATAATTGGAGTAAGACTTCTTTACTCCTGTACTCAAATCCTCTTGTAATGAAGGCCAGCATACCATTTGCCTTCCTAATGGCTTGCTGCACCTGCACATTCACTTTCACTGACTCATGTACAAGGACACCCAGGTCCCTTTGAGCATCTGCATTCCCCAATCTTTCACCATTTAGGAAATACTCTGCCTTTCTGTTTTTTCTACCAAAGTGGATAACTTCACATTTATCCACATTATATTCCATCTGCCATGTTCTCGCCCACTCACTGAGCCTGTCGAGATCCCCTTGAAGCCTCTTCACAACTGACAAGATACGCAACGATATTTAATTAATTAATTTCCCTTTCTCGCTCATTTCTCCATTGTTGACAATTGGTGATCTGCTCAAAGATGCTGTCTCGCGCTGGGCTGTGGGTTCCACAAAAAAAAGAAAAAGAACTTGCATTTCTATAGCGCCTTTCACCACCTCAGGATGCCCCAAAGCACTTTACCGCCAATGAAGTACTTTTTAAGTGCAGTCACTGTTGCAATGAGTGGTGCGCCAGCTATTTGACCATGGAATGCCACAGCCCAACCCCATCCTGTCCTTACTCACATGGCCTCGTTCTCTGGCAGAGGTCAGGAATGGGAACCTTGGCTGATTTCCCCCTCTCTCACCCCCAGGGACTCTAAGACAGACTAAGCACCCACTGCCGAGCTGATATCTGCTAACTCAGTACCTGAGGCCGTTTAATTGTTATTGTTTCAGTCACCCACTTCCAACTTGCACTTGTATAGAATCCTAGAATCTTACAGCACAGAGTGAGGCCATTCGGCCCGTCGTGCCTGTGCCGGCTCTTTGAAAGAGCTCTCCAATTAGTCCCACTCCCCCGCTCTTTCCCCACAGTCCTGAAAATGTTTCCCCTTCAACTATTTATCCAATTCTCTTTTGAAAGTTACTATTGAATCTGCTTCCACCGCCCTTTCAGGCAACACATTCCAGATCATCATAACTTGCTGCGTAAAAAATTGTTTCCTCATGTCGCCTCTGGTTCTTTTGCCAATCACCTTAAATCTGTGTCCTCTGGTTACCAACCCTCATGTCACTGGAAACAGTTTCTCCTTATTTACTCTATCTAAACCATTCTTGATTTTAAACACCTCTATCAAATCTCCTCTTAACTTAACTTTCTCTGCTCTAAGGAGAACAATCCCAGCTTCTCCAGTCTATCCACGTAACTGAAGTCCCTCATCCCTGGAATCATTCTCGTAAATCTCTTCTGCACCCTCTCCAAGACCTTGACATCACAACTGGATACCTCCCGTTATAGCGCCTTTAACGTAGTAAAACATCCCAAGGCGCTTCATGGGAACGTTATCAGACAAGAATTGAGTCATAGAGTCTTTATGGCACAGAAGGAGGCCATTCGGCCCATCGAGTCCGTGCCGGCTCTCTGTAGAGCAATCCAGTCAGTCCCATTCCCCCGCTCTATCCCCGTAGCCCTGCAAGTTTATTTCCATCAAGTGCCTTTCCCATTTCCTTTTGAAATCATTGATCATCTCCGCTTCCACCACGCTCGGCTACAGCGAGTTCCAAGTCATCACCACTCGCTGCATAAAAATGTTTTTCCTCACATCCTCCCTGTATCTCTTGCCCAAAACCTTAAATCTGTGTCCCCTAGTCCTTGTACCATCATTTAAGGGGTACAGCCTTTCTATGTCTACCTTATCCAAACTCATCATAATCTTGTGGGTGAGAGAGAGATAGACTAGGGAGAGAGAGAGTTTGGGGAGAGAGAGAGAGACTGGGGAGAGAGAGAGAGAGAGACTGGAGAGAGAGAGACTGGGGGGGGGAGAGAGAGAGAGACTGGGGAGAGAGAGAGAGACTGGGGAGAGAGAGAAAGGGCAACACGGTGGCATAGTGGTTAGCACTGGTGTCTCACAGCGCCAGGGACCCGGGTTCGAATCTGACCTCGGGTGACTGTCTGTGTGGAGTTTGCACATTCTCCCCGTGTCTGCGTGGGTTTCCTCCGGGTGCTCCGGTTTCCTCCCACAGTCCAAAAATGTGCGGGTTAGGTTGATTTGGCTATGATAAATTGACCCTTAGTGTTAGGGGGGGATTAAATATGTGGGGTTATGGGGATAGGATGGGATATGTTAGGGGGAATTAAATACGTGGGGTTATGGGGGTAGGGTGGGATATGTGTACTGTGGGGATTAAAGCAGGGACAGGGTACTGGATTTGGATGATCAGCCATGATCGTATTGAATAGTGGAGCAGGCTCGACGGGCCGAATGGCCTACTCCTGCTCCTAGATTCTATGTTTCTATGACTGGGGGAGAGAGAGACTGGGGAGAGAGACTGGGGAGAGAGAGAGAGAGAGACTGGGGAGAGAGAGAGAGAGAGACTGGGGAGAGAGAGAGAGAGACTGGGTAGAGAGAGAAAGGGACTGGGGGAGAGAGGGGGACAGAGAGACTGGGGACAGAGAGACTGGGGAGAGAGAGAGAGAAAGACTGGGGAGAGAGAGAGAGAAAGACTGGGGAGAGAGAGAGAGAGACTGGGGAGAGAGAGAGAGAGAGAGAGACTGGGTTGAGAGAGAGCCTTTGGCCTGTTCCGCCATTAAACTTCACCTGACAAAGGAGCAGCGCTCCGAAAGCTTGTGATTTCAAATAAAATTGTTGGACTATAACCTGGTGTTGTGCGACTTCTCACTTTTGTCCACCCCAGTCCAACACCGGCATCTCCGCATCATGGCCATTAAATTAGATCATGGCTGATCTGTATCCTAACTCCATCCACCCGCCTTGGTTCCACATCCCATCCCTTAA
The DNA here is from genome assembly GCA_030390025.1 of Squalus acanthias. Taxonomy (NCBI): domain Eukaryota; kingdom Metazoa; phylum Chordata; class Chondrichthyes; order Squaliformes; family Squalidae; genus Squalus; species Squalus acanthias. The sequence continues at coordinate 24,177,219 of CM059430.1, read as the reverse complement.
TACCCTTACCCAACAAAATCTATTGATCGCAAATTTTCAATTGACCCCCAGCCTTAACTGCTTTTTGGGAGAAAGAGTTCCAGAGTTCCAGATTTCCACTACCCTTTGTGTGAAGAAGTGCTTCCTGACATCACCCCTGAACGGCCTGGCTCTAATTTTAAGGTTGTGGCCCCTTGTTCTGAACTCTCCCACCAGAGGAAATAGTTTCTCTCTAATTACACTATCAACTTATTTAATCATTTTAAACTCCTCAATTAGATCACCCCTTAATCATCCATACTTGAGAGAACACAAGCCTAGTCTGTGTAACCTGTCCTCATAATTTAACCCTTTTAGCTCCGGTATCATTCTGGTGAAGCTGCGATTGATAGATTTTTGTTGGGTAAGGCTGTCAAGGGATAGGGAGCAAAGATGAGTAAATGGAGTTGAGGTACAGATCACCCATGATCTAATTGATAAGATTAGATGAAGAAGGGTGGGGAGGAGGCTCGTGTGGAGCATAAACACCGGCACGGACCAGTTGGGCCGAATGGCCTGTTTCTGTGCTGTACATGCTACGTAATTGAATGGCGGAACAGGCTTGAGGGGCTGAATGGCCTCCTCCTGTTCCTATCTGAGCAGGAAACACAGAAAGAAAAACAAAACGTGAACTGAAATGACTCTTGTTGCAGGATTTCAGTTTGTTATATGAAGAAGCGAAGTATTACCAGCTACAGCCCATGGTGAGGGAACTGGAGAGGTGGAAACAGGAAAAGGAATATCGAAAGTGCTCGCAGCCCTGTGAGTGTCTGGTGCTGAGGGTGACCCCTGACCTGGGAGAGCGCATCAGTCTGAGCGGAGAGAAATCACTAATAGAGGATATTTTCCCCGAGACCGGGGACGTCATGTGCAACTCTGTAAATGCCGGGTGGAACCAGGATCCTACGCACGTCATACGATTTCCAATCAACGGATACTGCCGACTCAACTCAGTCCAGGTAAGGCCTGGTCTCTGACTCTCAATCCCAAACTCTCGGTCTCTGACTCTCAATCCCGGACTCTTGGTCCCGGACTCTCGGGGCTGGATTTTCTCAATGGAGGCGCGTTGGGGGCGGGACTGCTGGTTTTCGGGTTTCAGTCCCGCCCCCAGCGACGTCTGACCAACCCACGCTATTTACCCTTGATTGGCCTTGTGGGCTTACCGGCCAATCAAGGGAAAGCCGGTGACAGAGAACGTCAGCGTATGACGCTTCATCTGTCGAAAAAATTTTGGCAGATGAATTGTCAGCGTTTGACAGCTTTGAGAAGCTGTCAAACACAGACAATCTCTGTTCTAAGGTGAGCCCTTGCACACAGGCTCACCAAGACCTCTCTCCTCAGCAGAAAGCAGATGGCTGCTGCATCTGAGAATGCAGCAGCCATTCTGTCATCTCTGCCGTTGAGATGAGGCACCTCCAGATCCTCAAAGGTTGAAGCCTGCAGGAAGAAGCAAAGGTAAGGAAACTTTTTCCAACACTTTACACTCACCTCTCATACTTACCTATCCATCCTTGCACCCATCACTCACCTCTACAGCTGACATTTCGACCCCTCTCACCCCCGCAGACCTACTGCTTGCCTCGCTGACCCTGGCGAGGTTCGCAGCCGTCGAGAGGCCCGCAATTGCAGTTGTAAAATGGGGAAAAGCCTCAAAACTACCTGTTAACAGGCAGTTAATTTAGCTCTAATACCCTTCCCGCCTCGAGGAGGCAGGTCCCTGCGCGACTCGGGGACCCGCCTCCAGGGAAGATGGCACGGAGGCGGGTTGGGAGCGGGGTCGGTACCTGCTCCCAGTTTCTGCCATTTTCCCGGCAGTCCCGCCCCCCCCAGGGCTGGGAAAATTCCCATCTCAGACTCTCAATCCCGGACTCTCGGTCCCGGACTCTCGGTCCCGGACTCTCGGTCTCAGACTCTCGGTCCCGGACTCTCGGTCTCGGACTCTCGATCCCGGACTCTCGGTCCCGGACTCTCGGTCTCGGACTCTCGATCCCGGACTCTCGGTCTCGGACTCTCGATCCTGGACTCTCGGTCCCGGACTCTCGGTCTCGGACTCTCGGTCTCGGACTCTCGATCCCGGACTCTCGGTCTCGGACTCTCGGTCCCGGACTCTCGATCCCGGACTCTCGGTCCCGGACTCTCGGTCCCGGACTCTCGATCCCGGACTCTCGATCCCGGACTCTCGATCCCAGACACTCAGTCTCGGACTCTCGGTCCCGGACTCTCGGTCCCGGACTCTCGGTCTCGGACTCTCGGTCCCGGACTCTCGGTCCCGGACTCTCGGTCTCGGACTCTCGGTCCCAGACACTCGATCCCGGACTCTCGATCCCAGACAGTCGATCCCGGACTCTCGGTCCCGGACTCTCGCTCCCAGACACTCGATCCCGGACTATCGGTCCCGGACTATCGGTCCCGGACTATCGGTCCCGGACTCTCGGTCCCGGACTCTCGGTCCCGGACTCTCGATCCCGGACTCTCGATCCCGGACTCTCGATCCCGGACTCTCGGTCCCGGGCTCTCGGGTTTTCTTTTTTGGTAATCTCATAAACCTTACAAACGCTGGGGTTGGGCGGTTCTGTCCCTGCTCCAGCAACTTGCCGAGGCTCAGTGTCTGTGCGAGCACTTGAAGAATGGCCTCTTGAGAGGTACAAGAAGGCTGACAGCACTGGGCTTCATACAGTGATTGAAATGGGCCGAGTAGAATAATGATCAGGAAATATACAAGGTCTCTCAGTCAGAGATATCTGGGCACATACACAGGGCACTGTAACTCCAGTGTGTCAGAGATACATGTACACACACTATAGTGACCAGAGCACCGTGACACCAGTCACTTTGGGATAGATTTTGTGCATTAGCTCCGTGAGCAGAGTTTCATACTTGGCGATTTTGGGTTCCGAGGTCGGCGCACCCACTTTTGTAAAACCTATCACCTGATCTTTCACGGGAACATTCAGTGCTCCTGCGATCCCAGTGCTTGAAGGAGGCACAACACAATTGCACCGATTTCCCCTCCCAGCACCGCGCCCCCCCCCCCCCCCCGCTCAATATCCATTGGGAGCTCCGAATTTTCCCAGCCACTTCCCTTCACCGAGAAATTCACCGCATCTCTGGGAAGGCCGGTGACTCGACCAGGTGTGGCTTCACGCTCTGCTGTGAGACGGATGGTTGTGTGTGTTTTTCACGCAGCGCTTGAAGTCATTCCATTGGTGGGTTTGTATTGACTCCATCTGTTCCATCTTTGAACCATGCACCAAATGTTAAGCAGATGTCGAACAGCTCTGAGAGGAAACGGGAGTTTGCCAAACTAAATACCACTTAATGGTGCCCTCCAGCTCTTGAGTGCACACAGATCCCTTGATGTGAATGTATAGAATGTACAACTACCATCGTGTAAATCCGACACTGTATGAATCAGGAGCCCCTTCATTACCAATTTACTGATCAGTGGAAATGATCACTTTAGTATTTACCCTCTCAATCCTTTCCTTAACTTCCCTCTTAACGTTCTCTGCACAAAGAACACAGCCCTGGTTTTAAGTCTCTCATACTAACTCCACCCTCCCATCCCTGGTATCCACTCAGTGAATCTTCACTGCAGCTTTTCCATGGCTCCGATGTCCTTTGTATAATGGGGCGTCTCACCACAGCACAGTGCGATGGATCACCCTCCTTGCCTTTATATTCAGTGCCCCTGCCTATAAAACCCAGAACTGGGATTACAGCCCAAACTGCCCTGAATTTGGCATTAACTATATTAAATTGGCATTCTTATTCCAGGGGGTGGATGGTGTGAGAAATATCAACATGTCACTCTGGTGCAATACAGGGCGTTGTGAAGTTGGGCAGAGAATAATTATTCAGTAGTGTAGAGGGAGCTTTACTCTGTATCTAACCCATGCTGTACCTGCCCTGGGAGTGTTTGATGGGATAGTGTAGAGGGAGCTTTACTCTGTATCTAACCCCGTGCTGTACCTGCCCTGGGAGTGTTTGATGGGACAGTGTAGAGGGAGCTTTACTCTGTATCTAACCCCGTGCTGTACCTGCCCTGGGAGTGTTTGATGGGACAGTGTAGAGGGAGCTTTACTCTGTATCTAACCCCGTGCTGTACCTGCCCTGGGAGTGTTTGATGGGACAGCGTAGAGGGAGCTTTACTCTGTATCTAACCCCGTGCTGTACCTGCCCTGGGAGTGTTTGATGGGACAGTGTAGAGGGAGCTTTACTCTGCATCTAACCCGTGCTGTACCTACCCTGGGAGTGTTTGATGGGACAGTGTAGAGGGAGCTTTACTCTGTATCTAACCCATGCTGTACCTGCCCTTGAAGTACAAATGTACGAAAACAAAGGACAGCAGGAGAGCAGCGAGCCTGACCATGGAGTAACTTCTGTGCACCATCATCATCACCACTCCCTCCCCCCACCCAACGTCTTGGGGTGGGGGGGGGGAAACTGAAAAAAACTTCAGCCAGTTTAGGAAAATTCGTCTCCAACTCCTGAAAGTCATCAAACGAGTTCCAGGAGATCACCGTGACTCCGAGACATGGCACCTACCTTGTATTCATCACATTGGCCATAATCAGGAACTTGTCCAGCTACATAAAAACATAAGAAATAGGAGCAGGAATAGGCCATTTGGCCCCTCGAGCCTGCTCCACCATTCAGTAAGATCATGGCTGATCTGATCTTGGTCTCAATGCCACTTTCCCGCCCGCTCCCCTTAACCCTTGACTCCCCTGTAGCTGAAATATCTGTCTATCTCCACCTTGAATATATTCAATGACTCCACCTCCACAGCTCTCTGGGGTGGAGAATTCCAAAGATTCACAACCCTCTGAGAGAAGAAATTCCTCCTCATCTCCGTTTTAAATGGGCGACCCCTTATTCTGAAACTGTGCCCCCTAGTTCTAGATTCCCCCACGAGGGGAAACATCCTCTCTGCATCTACCCTGTCAAGCCCCCTCAGAATCTTATATATGTTTCAATAAGATCCCCTCTCATTCTTATAAACTCCAATGAGTATAGGCCCAACCTGCTCAACCTTTCTTCATAAGACAACCCCTTCATCTTAGGAATCAACCTAGTGAACCTTCTCTGAACTGCCTCCAATGCAAGTATATCCCTCCTTAAATAAGGAGACCAAAACTGCACGCAGTACTCCAGGTGTGGTCTCACCAGTGCCCTGTACAGTTGTAGCAAGACTTCCCTACTTTTATACTCCAACCCCCTTGCAATAAAGGCCAACAGTCCATTTGCCTTCCTAATTACTTGCTGTACCTGCATGCTAACTTTTTGTGTTTCATGTACAAAGACCCCCAGATCCCTCTGTACCGCAGCATTTTGTAGTCTCTCTCCATTTAAATAATAATTTGCTTTTTTATTCTTCCTACCAAAGTGGATAACCTCACATTTTCCCACATTATACTCCATCTGCCAAATTTTTGCCCACTCACTTAACCTATCCATATCCCTTTGCAGATTCTTTGTGTCCTCCTCACAACTTGTTTTCCCACCTATCTTTGTATCATCAGCAAATTTGGCTACAGTACACTCGGTCCCTTCATCCAAGTCATTAATATAGATTGTAAATAGTTGAGGCCCCAGCACTGATCCCTGTGGCACCCCACTAGTTACAGTTTGCCAACCTGAAAATGACCCATTTATCCCGACTCTCTGTTTTCTGTTAGTTAGCCAATCCTCTATCCATGCTAATATATTGCCCCCAACCCCGTGAGCTCTTATCTTTTGCAGTAACCTTTTATGTGGCACCTTATTGAATGCCTTCTGGAAATCCAAGTACACCACATCCACTGGTTCCCCTTTATCTACCCTGCTCGTTACATCCTCAAAGAACTCTAGTAAATTTGTCAAACACGATTTCCCTTTCTTGAAACCATGTTGACTCTACTTGATTGTATTATGATTTTCTAAATGTCCTGCTATTACTTCCTTAATAATGGATTCCAGCATTTTCCCAATGACAGATGTTAGGCTAACTGGCCTATAGTTTCCTGCTTTCTGTCCCCCTCCTTTCTTGAATACAGGAGTTACATTTGCAGTTTTCCAATCCGCTGGGACCTCTCCAGAATCCTGGAAATTTTGGTAGATTACAACCAACGCATCCACTATCTCTGCAGCCACTTCCTTTAAGACCCTAGGATGCAGGCCATCAGGTCCAGGGGACTTGTCAACCTTTAGTCCCATTAGTTTGCCTAGTACTTTTTCTCTAGTGATAGTGATTGTTTTAAGTTCCTCCCTCCCTATAGTCCCTTGATTATCTATTATTATTGGGATGCTTTTAGTGTCTTCTACCATGAAGACCGATACAAAATATTTGTTCAAAGTCTCTGACATTTCCCTGTTTCCCATTATTACTTCCCCAGTCTCATCCTCTAAGGGACCAATGTTTACTTTAGCTACCCTCTTCCTTTTTATATATCTGTAGAAGCTCTTACTGTCTGTTTTTATATTTTTTGCTAGTTTACTCTCATAATCTATCTTCTCCCTCTATTATTTTTTTAGTCATCCTTTGCTGGTTACTAAAAATTTCCCAATCCTCTGGCCTACCACTAATCTTCACAACATTGTATGCCTTTGTTTTCAATTTGACACCATCCTTAGCTTCCTTAGTTAGCCACGGATGGCTCATCCTTCTCGTAGAGTCTTTCCTTCTCACTGGAATAAACCTTTGCTGAGAGTTATGAAATATCTCCTTAAATGTCTGCCACTGCTTATCTACCATCTTACCCTTTAATCTATTTTCCCAGTCCACTTTAGCCAACTCTGTCTTCATACCTTTGTAATTACCTTTATTTAAGTTTAGGATACTCGTTTCAGACCCAAGTTTCTCACCCTGAAACTCAATTTGAAACTCTATTATGCTATGATCACTCTTCCCCAGAGGATCCTTTACTATGAGATCATTAATTAATCCTGTCTCATTACACATTACCAGATCTAAAATAACCTGCTCCCTGGTTGGTTTCACAACGTATTGTTCTAAGAAACCATCCCAAATACACTCTTTGAACTCGTCCTCAAGGCTACCCTTGCCAATTTGATTTGTCCAATCTATATGAAGATTAAAATCGCCCATGACTATCGCAGTACCTTTCTTACAAGCCCCCATTATTTCTTGATTTATACTCTGTCCTACAGTGTAGCTACTGTTAGGGGGTCTATAGACTACTCCCACCAGTGACTTCTTTCCCTTACTATTTCTTATCTCTACCCAAACTGATTCTACATCTTGATCTTCTGAGCCAATATCATTTCTCACCACTGCAATGATCTCATCCTTTATTAACAGAGCTACCCCACCTCCTTTTCCTTTCTGCCTATCCTTCCGAAATGTCAAATACCCCTGACTATTCAGTTCCCAGCCTTGGTCACCTTGCAACCACGTCTCTGTAATGGCTATCAGATCATACCCATTTATTTCTATTTGTGCCGTCAACTCATCTATCTTGTTCAGCTCCCGTCTGAATGCTTGCAGCGAATCAGCACTCACCGCTGGCTCCAGCAACTTGTTCCAGAGTTTGACTCTGCAAAAAGCAGTACGTCCTGACATATAACCTAGTTCTATATGTGTATTACCTTATACTTGTGTCCAATGTTCCCTCAAATATTTTTTGGGTGCGCGGCCCTTTCACAGATGGGCGAAACTTACCATTGGAAAAGCTGGTCCCAGGCTGCGTGAGACTGGCAGAGATCTGCGCAGCCGTGTAGCTTAGAGGGAACGTTGCTCATGTCCCCACGTCTTCCTTAACCTATCTCACTTGAATAGCCTGTCCACATGGATAGAATCGAATCATTTCATTACTTAAAGACCTCAATCAAATCTCCCCTGAAGCCCCAGCTCTCTAAACCTATCGTGATAAATCAGGGTCCTTAAAGTTGGTCTCAATCCAGTATCCCTCCTCTGAACCTGTTCCTGGGCCTCTATATAACTCACCACGCACTGGGATCAGGACTGGACTCAGTGCTTGTATAATGTTCCTTTCTCTGCCAACCTAACAGAGACATTTGAACAAAAGCCAGTCATTTGTAGCATTTCACCCACCGACGGTGAATTGGAGGCTGAGTTCTGTCTGTTGCCTGTATCTATTCCCATTACTGCTCCCTGTCTCTCTGTAATATCTCAGTGTGTTTGGTGTCTTTAATTGGGCCCTCGGGGTGTCGGTGAAACGAAGCTTCGGAAGCCAGAGGGAGGTTACCTCGGGTCACACAGCCTCTTAATAAGTCTCTTCAGACGGGTTTGGTTTCTGCAGAGGAGACTGTGTGGTCCCAGTGACTCCTGGCTCTCCATTACTGCCCCAACAGCATGGTAGCCAAGTGGCAGGGCTTTTTATTTACTGCTTTTGATTTTAATTGATCATAACTAATTTTCTTTTTCAGATTTAACACATTTTATTCCAGGCCCTTTATAATTTTGTTCTGTTCACGGGTTCTGACTGTCCAGCAGCCTGCATCAACACTCAGTTGTTCTATTTACATTATATTCATTGGCCTCCCTGCAGATCATAGAATGATACAGCACAGGAGGAGGCCATTTGGCCCATCGTGCCTGTGCCGGCTCTTTGAAAGAGCTACCCAATTAGTTCCACTCCCCTGCTCTTTCCCCATAGCCCTGCAAATTTTTCCGTTTCAAGTATTTATCCAATTCCCTTTCTGCTTCCGCCATTGTGTTCATTTCTGGGCACCACACTTTAAGAAGGATGTGAAGGCCTTAGAGAGGGTGCAGAAAAGATTTACAGGAATGGTTCCAGGGATGAGGGACTTCAGTTACGTAGATAGACTGGAGAAGCTGGGGTTGTTCTCCTTGGAGTAGAGAAGGTTGAGAGGAGATTTGATAGAGGTGTTCAAAATCATGAGGGGTCTGGACAGAGTAGATAGAGAGAAACTGTTCCAATTGGCAGAAGGGTTGAGAACCAGAGGACACAGATTTAAGGTGATTGGCAAAAGAACCAAAGGCGACATGAGAAAAAACTTTTTTACGCAGCGAGTGGTTCGGATCTGGAATTCACTGCCTGAAAGGGTGTTGGAGGCAGATTCAATCATGGCTTTCAAAAGGGAATTGGATAAGTACCTGAAGGAAAAAAATTGCAGGGCTACAGGGAAAGGGCGGGGGAGTGGGACGAGCTGAAGTGCTCTTGCAGAGAGCCGGCATGGGCTCGACGGGCCGAATGGCCTCCTGTGCTGTAACTATTCTATGCATTTGCGAACAGCAAGGTCCCACATAGAGCAATGTGACAATGACCAGATAATCTGTTTTAGTGATGGTGGTGGAGGGTTAAATATTGCCTATGATGTCCTCCACTCAGGTAGATTTACCTGTTATTTGATTAGCTAGGTGCACCTCCTGGAGTAGAGCCAGGCAGGAGGGATCACACACCCATTTACAGCGCACGTGGTCTTCTGCCCATTAATTAGGACACGTTGGTGTGGGATTGGAGTCACGTGTAGGCCAGACCGGGTAAGGGCGGCAGGTTCCTTTCCCTGAAGGACATTAGTGAACCAGTTCAGTTTTATGACAATCCGTGGTGGCAGCCCAGAAATTACCAGATTTATTCAATTCAACTTCACACTTTACCATGGGGGAATTTGAGCTCCTGTTCTCTGGATTATTAGTCCAGTGCCAGAATCACTACAGGGTACAGAGTAAAAGAGACCATGAAGCTGTTGGATTGTCGTAAAAACCCAACTGGTTCACTCATGTCCTTTAGGGAAGGAAACCTGCCGTCCTTACCCAGTCTGGGCCTATATGTGACTCCAGTCCCACACCAACTTGGTTGACTCTTATCTGCCCTCTGTCTCGCTAGACCACTTCAATCAGTTGGATCAATCTGCTACAAAGAAAATATGGACTGCAGCGGTTCAAGAAGAACATAAGAACATAAGAAATAGGAGCAGGAGTCAGGCCATTTGGCCCTTCGAGCCTGCTCCGCCATTCAATAAGATCATGGCTGATCTTCTACCTCATCTCCACTTTCCCGTCCGATCTCCATATCCCTTGATCCTCTTAATTTTCAAAAATCTATCGATCTCTGTTTTGAAAATACTCAACAACTGAGCCTCCAAAGCCCTCTAGGGTAGAGAATTCCAAAGATTTACCACCCTCTGAGTGAAGAAATTTCTCCTCATCTCAGTCCTATATGGCCAACCCCTTATTCTGAGACCCCTGGTTCTAGACTCCCCAGCCAGGGGAAACATCCTCCCTGCATCTACCCCGTCAAACCCTGTAAGAATTTTGTATGTTTCAATGAGATCACCTGTCATTCTTCTAAACTCTAGAGAATATAGGCCTAGTCTACTCAATCTGTCCTCATAGGACAATCCCCCATCCCAGGAATCAGTCTGGTGAACCTTCATTGCGCTCCCTCTATGGCAAGTATATCCTTCTAAGGAGACCAAAATTGTACACAATACTCCAGGTGTAGTCTCCCCAGGGCCCTATATAATTGCAGTAGATGTCTTTATTCTTATATTCAACTCCTCTTGTAATAAAGGCCAACATACCATTTGCTTTCCTAATTGCTTGCTGTACCTGCATGTTAACTTTCAGTGATTCGTGTACAAGGACACCCAGGTCCCTCTGAACACCAACATTTCCCAATCTCTCACCATTTAAAAAATACTCTGCTTTTCTATTTTTCCTACCAAAGTGGATAACTTCACATTTCTCCACATTATATTCCATTTGCCATACTCTTGCCCACTCACTTAGCCTGTCTATATCTCCTTGAAGCCTCCTTGCATCCTCCTCACAACTTACATTCCCACCCAGCTTTGTATCATCAGCAAATTTGGATATATTTCATTTGGTCCCCTCATCCAAATCATTGATGTAGATTGTGAATAGCTGAGGCCCAAGCACTGATCCTTGCGGTACCCCACTAGTTACAGCCTGCCAACCCAAAAATGAGCCATTTATTCCTACTCTCTGTTTTCTGTCCAGTTAACCAATCCTCAATCCATGCTAGTATATTACCCCCAATCCCATGATCCCTAATTTTGTTTAATAACTTCTTGTGTGGCACCTTATCAAATGCCTTCTGAAAATCCAAATACACCACATCCACTGGTTTCCCCTTATCTATTCTGCTAGTTACAACCTCAAAAAACTCTCAGATTCGTCAAACACGATTTCCCTTTGATAAATCCGTGTGACTCTGCCCAATCCTATTATTATTTTCTAAGTGCCCTGTTACCATGTACTTAATAATAGATTCTAGCATTTTCCCTGCTACTGATGTCCGGCTAACTGGTCTGTAGTTCCCCGTTTTCTCTCTCCCTCCGTTCTTAAATAGTGGGGTTACATTTGCCACCTTCCAATCCGCGGGAACCGTTCTAGAATCGATGGAATTTTGGAAAATGACAACCAATGCATCCACTATCTCTATAGCCACCTCTTTCATACCTACGTAGTTTGCTTTGTTTAGATTTAAGACCCTAGTTTCGGATATAACTAAATCACTTTCAAACTCAATATAAAATTCTATCATATTATGGTCACTCTTCCCTAAAGGCCCCTTTACTACACCACCACCTTTGCAAGGCTAACTAGGGATGGGTAATAAATACTAGTGATGCCAACATCCCGAGAATTCATTTTTAAAAAACTACCGTGCCACGAAAGCTGGAGGGGCTGTGATCGGGGAAGAAATTCAAGGCCTTGGAGAGGGTGCAGAGGTGATTTACCAGAATGGTACCAGGGCTTCAGTTATGTGGCAAGACTGGAGAAGCTGGGATTGTTCTCCTTAGAGCAGAGAAAGTTAAGGGGAGATTTAATAGTGGTGTTCAAAATTAAGAGGGGTTTTGATAGAGTAAATAAGGAGAAACTGTTTCCAGTGGCAGGAGGGTTGGTAACCAGAGGACACAGATTTAAGGTGATTGGCTTAAGAACCAGAGGGGAGATGAGGAAACTTTTTTTACACAGCGAGTTGTTGTGATCCGGAATGCGCTGCCTGAAAGGGCGGTGGAAGCAGATTCAATAATAACTTTCAAAAGGGAATTGGATAAAATACTTGAAGGGGAAAAATTTGCAGGGCTGTGGGGAAAGAGCAGGGAGTGGGACTAATTGGTGAGCTCTTTCAAAGAGCCGGCACAGACACTATGGGCCGAATGAGTCTTTTGTCCGATGACTGATTTACCGATTGTTTCCCCACAGGTTCTTGAACGATTGTTACACAAGGGATTTCGAGTGGTGGCGTCCTGTGGGGGCGGAGTGGATTCCTCGCAGTTCAGCGAATACGTGCTGTATCGTCAGGACAAGCGGTTACAGCTCACACCAACAACACTCAGAATAAAACAGGAGCCCCTGGATTAGCGCGAGTGGAGTCCCTCCTCCCCCCCCCCTTTCAAGGCTTTTTTTTGTTGTGTTTTTTTTCTCCCTTGTCTCCCCGTTTTGATTTAGTTGCTGGACTCGAGGACGAGCGTCTGTCGAAGGGACAGATCTGTCGTCGAGGATATTTTTCGATGGGTTGGATTAGCTACATTCCCGTCTGCCATTGTGTGTACGGAATCCTGATGTCTCCAATCGTCTCTTCAAAACCTTTCGACACAGGGGAGCAGGGAAGAGAAGCAAATGAGAAAGGGCATCGGTGGTCTTCGGGCATCTCCATGGAAACCGTGTCCTAATATAATGCGGCCGAGAGAGAGGATCGTGCTGCAATAATCCTAAACCGACGCCACAAATCGACTTCTTCGCCATTCGACTACACACTGTAAAATGTTCTTCTGTCTCGTCCTGTCCTCCTGCTGAGCACTGCAGGGCACTTAACCCCAACCCGGCACACCCCCCCCCCAACACCCGGCACCCCCCCTCCCCAACACCCGGCACAACACCCCCCCTCAACACCCGGCACCCCCCCCTCAACACCCGGCTCACCCCCCCCCCCCCCAACACCCGGCAACCCCCCCCCTCAACACCCGGCACACCCCCCCTAACACCCGGCACCCCCGCCCACAACACCCGGCACAACACCCCCCCTCAACACCCGGCACAACCCCCCCCAAACACCTGGCACCCCCCCCCCCCCCCCACAACACCCGGCACACCCCCCCCCCAACACCCGGCACCCCCAACACCCGGCCCCCCCCCCCCCCCAACACCTGGCACCCCCCCCCCCAACACCCGGCACACCCCCCCCCCCCCAACACCCGGCACCCCCCCCCCCCCACAACACCTGGCACAACACCCCCCCCCAACACCCGGCACCCACCCCCCCCCACACCCGGCACAACACCCCTCCTCAACACCCGGCACACCCCCCCCCAACACCCGGCAAACCCCCCCCCCCCCCAACACCCGGCACCCCCCCCCCCCCCTCAACACCCGGCACCCCCCCCCCTAACACCCGGCACCCCCCCCCCCAACACCCGGCACAACACCCCCCCTCAACACCCAGCACAACACCCCCCCTCAACACCCGGCACCCCCCCCCCCCCCACAACACCCGGCACAACACCCCCCCTCAACACCCGGCACCACCCCCCCCAACACCCGGCACCCCCCCACAACACCCGACACCCCCCCCCTCAACACCCACCCCCCCCCCCCCCCTCAACACCCGGCACCCCCCCCCCCAACACCCGACACCCCCCCCCCCCCCCCAACACCCGACACCCCCCCCCTCAACACCCGGCACCCCCCCCCCCCCTCAACACCCGGCACACCACCCCACCCCCAACACCCGGCACACCACCCCCCCCAACACCCGGCACCCCCCCCCCCCAACACCCGGCACAACACCCCCCCCCAACACCCGGCACCCCCCCCCCAACACCCGGCACAACACCCCCCCTCAACACCCGGCACCCCCCCCCCCCCCAACACCCGGCACCCCCCCCCCCCCCCCAACACCCGGTACAAACACCCCCCCTCAACACCCGGCACCCCCCCCCCCCCTCAACACCCGGCACACCCCCCCCCCCCCTGAACACCCGGCACAACACCCCCCCACAACACCCGGCACACCCCCCCCCCCACAACACCCGGCACACACCCCCCCCCACATCACCCGGCACAACACCCCCCCACAACACCCGGCACAACACCCCCCCTCAACACCCGACACCCCCCCCCCCCCAACACCCGACACCCCCCCCCTCAACACCCGGCACCCCCCCCCTCAACACCCGGCACCCCCCCCCCCCCTCAACACCCGGCACCCCCCCCCCCCCCCCTCAACACCCGGCACACCCCCCCCCCCTCAACACCCGGCACACCCCCCCCCTCAACACCCGGCACACCCCCCCCCCTCAACACCCGGCACACCACCCCCTCAACACCCGGCACATCCCCCCAAACATCCAAACCTGGGACACTCAGTCCTGTTACACACACAGTCAGTGCTGGGATACTGATTTGTTTTAATGAGTTCTTCTAATAAGTCTGTAACACTACACAATGACATCGCACACAGAAGATCATTGGTCACCCGGCACAGTGATTATCATAACTATTGGGTTAACAGGGAGTAGTGTCACCCCTGTTCCTCCCCTCCCCACTGTAAGGAGCCTCTGTCCTCCACCCCTACCTTTCCTGTCCCCTCCTCAGTTATTGCCTCCGCCCGTCCCTCACCTCACACTCAGGGCAGGGGCCAAGGCCCAGGACACATTCAGCAGCTAACATTAAATTACAATTTATTAAAAACTGAAGAGAAAGCAGTTGAATTTTTTTTATTATAAATAAAATAAGATGTTTACCTGCAACCTGTCGGTGCTTTTTGTACTTATAAATGCCTCCCACTTTCAGGGTCCAATCAACAAGGTTCGTAAAGCATGACTTATTCTAATGAGTCAGCCGTGGCTCAGTGGGTAGCACTCTCACCTCCGAGTCAGAAAGTTGTGGTAGTGAGACTTGAGCACAAAAATCCAGCCTGACAATCCCTGTGCAGTACTGAGGGAGCGCTGCACTGTCGGAGGTGTCATCTTTCGGATGAGACGTTAAACCGAGCCCCTGTCTGCTCTCTCAGGTGGACATAAAAGATCCCATGGCACTATTCGAATTAGAGCAGGGGAGTTCTTCCCGGTGTCCTGGCCAAAATTTATCCCTCAATCAACATCACTAGAACAGATGATCTGGTCATTATCACATTGCTGTTTGTGGGAGCTTGCTGTGCGCAAATTGGCTGCTGCGTTTCCTACATTACAACAGTGACTACACTTCAAAAAAAGTACTTCATTGGCTGTGAAGCGCTTTGGGACGGCCTGAAGTTGTGAAAAACACTAGAAATGCGAGTCCTTCTTGCTTTTAAAACCATGCTGACTGCCCTCTATGACACCTCTGCTCTTTAATGTACTGTCTCATAGACTACCCATTTCCCCCAGTATGGATGGTCAGCTAACTGGCCTGTAATTACTCGATTTGTGCCTTACTCCTTTATTGCAATCCTCCAGTATTTCAATTCCTTGAGGATTCTAGGATGTATCCCATCTGGCCTGGGAACTGCGTGGGTATTTCATTCTTGCAGTTTCTGTAGAATAGATTCTTTGGTAACTTTGACATATGCTATGGATTCTTTAGCCCCATTTACTCGGATGGCAATGTGTTTACAGTCTTTTGTCAGAATTTATGCAAGGAATTTTTTCCATACATCTGCCATAACCTGATCATCTGGAACGTTTTACCCAATTTCTCCTTTATGGACCCATCTGTACTTTGACATTCCTTCTATTATCATAATTGTAAAATTATTTTGTGTCCCTCACTGCCTTTGTGATTTATCTCTACTTCTCACTAACTTTAGCTCCTCAATTGCAGGACTCTCAATCTTTCTCTCCTTGGATCTTTGAAAGCCTTTCGCTCATTTTTAATGTTCTTTCTAACCCTCTGATTAACCTTTTTTGCTCTAACTAGGCTTTTTCATTTAGAATATATACTTTCCACATCCTCTAGAACAGCCTTAAATGCATTCCACGTTTCTTCTGTTCCATTTCACATCTGGTTTCCCAAATAATATCACTCAAGACTCTCCAGCTTCAAAATCTGCTTTTCCAAAGTCTTGTTCCCTCACTTGGTTGTTAGAATTGAGAGTGATATAAAACCTAACAATACAATGATTGTTGGATCGCACGGCTCACCAAACTCCAGGTTACAATCCAGCTCGTGGATTGTTAAACACTAAATCCAATGCAGCCTCTGCTCCAGTCACATTGTGACTCAATGTGTTTATTTTCATTCCTACCTTCTAATCGTCTCTGATCTGTTCATTTATAACATTTCACCATGAATAGTGCATTAGTGTATTTTGTAGCCCTCCTTATCTGTCCAAGCAGCTCTCCGCTTACCTTGTGCTGGTGTTTCTAACAGTTACCAATTAATGTACCACCTTTATCATTACCCAGCGTTCTCCATACAACATATATTTATATAGCACCCTTAACGTAGTAAAACATCCCAAGGCGCTTCATAGGAGCGATTATCAAACAAGATTTGAGCTGAGCTACATAAGGGGATATCAGGGCAGATAAGAGGTGGGTTTTAAGAAGCGTCTTAAAGGAGGAGAGAGGCAGAGCGGTTTGGGTAGGGAATTCCAGAGCTTAGGGCCTTGACAGCTGAGATTACAGAGATAGGGAGGGGTGAGGCCATGGAGGGATTTGAAAACAAGGATGAGAATTTTAAAATCGAGGCATTGCTTAACCGGGAGCCAATGTAGGTCAGCGAGCACAGGGGGTAATGGGTGAACGGGACTTGGTGCGAGTTAGGACACGGGCAGCTGAGTTTTGGATGAGCTCAGGTATATGGAGGGTGGATGATGGGAGGCCAGCCAGGAGTGCGTTGGAATAGTCAAATCTAGAGGTAAAAGGCACAGATGAGGGTTTCAGCAGCGGATGATCAGAGGCAGGAGCAGAGTCGGGCAATGTTCCGGAGATGGAAATAGGCGGTCTTAGTGATGGAGCAGATATGTGATCGGAAGCTCATTTCAGGGTCAAATATTTTTTTTAATTTGTTTTTATAGGATGTGGGCATCGCTGGCAAGGCCAGCATTTATTGCCCATCCCTAATTGCCCTTGAGAAGGTGGTGGTGAGCCACTTGCTTGAACTGCTGCAGCCCGTGTGGTGAAGGTACTCCCACAGTTAGGGAGGGAGTTCCAGGATTTTGACCCAGCGACGATGAAGGATTGGCGTATATATTTCTAAGTCAGGATGATGTGTGTCTTGGAGGGGAACTTGGAGGTGCTGGTGTTCCCATGCGTCTGCTGTCCTTGTCCTTCTAGGTGGAAGAGGTCGCGGGTTTGGGAGGTGCTGCCGAAGAAGCCTTGGCAAGTTGCTGCAGTGCATCTTGTAGATGGTACACACTGCAGCCACGGTATGCCGGTGGTGGAGGGAGTGAATGTTTAAGGTGCTTGGTGGGGGGGGGGGGGGGGGGGGGGGGGATGCCAATCAAGCGGGCTGCTTTGTCCTGGATGGTGTCGAGCTTCTTGAGTGTTGTTGGAGCTGCACTCATCCAGGCAAGTGGAGAGTATTCCATCACTCTCCTTACTTTTGCCTTGTAGATGGTAGAAAGGCTTTGGGGAGTCAGGAGGTGAGACACTTGCCACAGAATACCTAGCCTCTGACCTGCTCTTGTTGCCACCGTATTTATGTGGCTGGTCTAGTTAAGTTTCTGGTCAATGGTGACCCCCCAGGATGTTGATGGTGGGGGATTCGGTGATGGTAATGCCATTGAATGTCAAGGGGCGGTGTTTAGACTCTCGCTTGTTGGAGATAGTCATTGCCTGGCACTTCTGTGGCGCGAATGTTACCTGCCACTTATCAGCCCAAGCCTGAACATCGTCCAGGTCTTGTTGCATGCGGGCATGGGCTGCTTCATTATCTGAGGAGTTGTGAATGGCACTGAACACTGTGCAGTCATCAGTGAACATCCCCATTTCTGACCTTACGTTGGAGGGAAGGTCATTGATGAAGCAGCTGAAGATGGTTGGGCCTAGGACACTGCCCTGAGGAACTCCTGCAGTGATATCCTGGGGCTGTGATGATTGGCCTTCAATCACCACAACCGTCTTCCTTTGTGCTAGGTATGACTCCAGCTAGTGGAGAGTTTTCCCCGATTCCCATTGACTTCAGTTTTACTAGGGCTCCTTCATGCCACACTCGGTCAAATGCTGCCTTGATGTCAAAGGCAGTCACTCTCACCTCACCTCACCAAGATTGCAGTGTGGTTCAGCCTCAGACCGATGCCAGGGAGAGGTGGCTAGGGAACAGAGATTGTGGCGGGGACCGAAGACAATGGCTTCGGTCTTCCCAATATTTAGTTGGAGGAAATTGTTTCAACCTTAGCCCCTTCTGCTATCCCCATTCTACAGCTGCTTTTTCATTCCTTATCCCCTTCTCCAATCAGACCGTGTGTCTCAATGTATCAAACTATGAAACAAGTTTATTAAAGGTAAGATTAAAAGAAGCAAAAATAAAGCAAGTAAGGATATTGGCTTGTTCACAACACTACAGTGTAACTTACAGCGCAAAAGAATAAATGCCTCGAAGTTGCTGCAGTTCTCAGTAGCTCCACTTCTGGTGTGGATCAGGCGTACATGCTGAGAATTTGTGTGTAAGACTGAGTTCCTATCAAGTCTTTTGTTGACGTCCATTTGCAAAATGAGTAGAATGGGGAACTAGGATAAGCGTGCGGTACATATGAGACAGGATTTAGGCTGCAGATTTGGCAATCAAAAGTCTTCTAATATGGCCGGGTAAATTTTCCTTTCAGAATCTCATCTCCGCCTGTTCTACCAGTGCTGTGAGGCTGCTAAACAAAACCTCCTGTTGAGACAGACTTCACTTTGAAAACCTATCATAGTAGCAAATTAAATGGAGTGGAAATATGGGAATATCGGAGCCGAGTTTCCCCCATTTTGGTTATCTGGGTGGGCTGTGAGACTTGTCTGTAGGGCAGTATGACCTACTCCTGCTCCTAATTCTTATGTCTCACTTGTTAAGCAATGACGTGAAGCGATACCCGTTCCCCAGAGCTGGTCTCAGTCTTACATAAAGCCCCAAATGGAATTAAAGGCACCAGAGAAAAGAAGAAACCCAAAGTTATACAACTTACACAGATCGGAGCCACTGCTGTGGAATCCGGGTCCAGATATGCGTATTTCATCTAGGCAGTAAGGAGCAAGTTCCATGGCTGTGGGGAGAGTGTGGGACTGATTGGACATCTCTTTCAAAGAGCCGGCAGAGGTACGATGGGCCAAATGGCCTCCCTCTTCCGTGCCTTTGTTACCTCTAGACTCGACGATTCCAACGCACTCCTGACCGGCCTCCCATCTTCCACCCTCCGTAAACTTGAGCTCATCCAAAACTCGGCTGCCCCGTGTCCTAACTCGCACCAAGTCCCGTTCACCCATCACCCCCTGTTTCTCACTGACCGACATTGGCTCCCGGTCTGGCAACGCCTCGATTTTAAAATTCTCATCCTTGTGTTCAAATCCCTCCATGGCCTCACCCCGCTCAATCTTTGTAACCCCTTACAGCCCCACAACCCTCCCAGATCTCTGCGCTCCTCCAATTCTGGCCTCTCGCGCATCTCCGATTTTAATCGCTTCACCATTGGCGGCCGTGCCTTCAGCTGCCTGGGCCCCAAACTCTGGAATCCCCTCCCTAAACCTCTCCACCTCTCTACCTCTTTTAAGATGCTCCTTAAAACCTACCTCTTGGAACATGCTTTTGGTCACCTGTCCTAATATCTTCTTATGTGGCTCGGTGTCAAATTTTGAATCGTTCATGTGAAGCGCCTTGGGACGTTTTACTACGTTAAAGGCGCTATATAAATGCAAGTTGTTGTTCAGTAAAATTCCATGATTCTACAACAACAACAACTTGTATTTATATAGCGCCTTTAACGTAGTAAAACGTCCCAAGGCGCTGCACAGGAGTATTATAAGACAAAAACTTTGACACCGAGCCACATAAGGAGAAATGAGAGCAGGTGACCAAATGCTTGGTCAAAGAGGTAGGTTTTAAGGAGCGTCTTAAAGGAGGAAAGAGAGGTAGAGAGACGGAGAGGTTTAGGCAGGGAACTCCAGAGCTTAGGGCCCAGGCAACAGAAGGCACGGCCACCAATGGGTGAGCGATTATAATCAGGGATGCTCAGGAGGGTAGAATTAGAGGAGCGCAGATATCTCGGGGGGTTGTGGGGCTGAAGGAGATTACAGAGATAGGAAGGTAACCAATCAGTAACCAATTTAAAGTGCCCACACTTGGCACAGCTACGAACCCAACAAAAATGCTATATATAGAACGTAGAGTTTCTTGTGATATTAAACAGGAGAGACCTCTAATCTGTCACACCAACACTCACCTTTTCTCACTGAGCAGTGCTCTTGTGTTCATGGGTAATCCTTTGATTTCATTCCTGGGATGAGAGGGTTGTCCTATGACGAGAGATTGAGCCTATACTCTCTGGAGTTTAGAAGAATGAGAGGTGATCTCATTGAAAGGTATAAAATTCTGAGGGGGTTTGACAGGGTAGAAGCTGAGAGGTTATTTCCCCTGGCTGGAGTGTCTAGAACTAGGGGGTATAGTCTCAGGATAATGGGTCGGCCATTTAAGACTGAGATGAGGAGAAATTTCTTCACTCAGAGGGTGGTGAATCTTTGGAATTCTCTACCCCAGAGGGCTGTGGATGCTCAGTCGTTGAGTATATTCAAGGCTGAGATAGATTTTTGGACTCCAGAGAAATTAAGCGATATGGATAGGTTAAGTGAGTGGGCAAACATTTGGCAGATGGAGTATAATGTGGGAAAGTGCGAGGTTATCCACTTTGGCAGGAAAAATAAAAAAGCCAATTATTATTTAAATGGAGAGAGATTACAAAATGCTACAGTTCAGAGGGACCTGGGGGTCCTTGTGCATGAAACACAAAAAGTTATCATGCAGGTACAGCAAGTAATCAGGAAGGCAAATGGAATGTTGGCCTTTATTGCAAGGGGGTTGGAGTATAAAAGCAGGAAAGTCCTGCTACAACTGTACAGGGTATTGGTGAGACCACACCTGGAGTACTGCGTACAGTTTTGGTCTCCTTATTTTTGGAGGGATATACTTGCATTGGAGGCAGTTCAGAGAAGGTTCACGAGGTTGATTTCTGAGATGAAGGGGTTGACTTATGAAGAAAGGTTGAGCAGGCTGGGCCTATACTCATTGGAATTTAGAAGAATGAGAGGTGATCTTATTGAAACATAAGATACTGAGGGGGCTCAACAGGGTAGATGCAGAGAGGATGTTTATCCTCGTGGGGAAATCTAGAACTCGGGGGCACAGTTTCAGAATAAAGGGTCGCCCTTTTAGAACTGAGATGAGGAGGAATTTCTTCTTTCAGAGGGTCGTAAATCTGTGGAATTCTCTGCCCAGGGAGCTGTGGAGGCTGGGTCATTGAATACATTTAAGGTGGAGATAGACAGATTTTTGCAAGATAAGGGAGTGAAGGGTTATGGGGAGCGGGCAGGGAAGTGGCTTTGAGCCCAAGATCAGCCATGATCTTATTGAATGGCGGAGCAGGCTCGAGGGGCCAAGTGGCCTATTCCTGCTCCTATTTCTTATGTTCTCATGTTCTTAAATGTGAAGTTATCCACCTTGGTAGGATAAATAGAAATGCAGAGTATTTTTTAAATGCTGAAAGATGGGAAATGTTGGTGTTCAGAGAGACCTGGGTGTAATTGTACACGAATCACTGAAAGTTAACATGCAGGTATAGCAAGCAATTAGGAAAGCAAATGGTATGTTGGCCTTTATTACAAGAGGATTTGAGTATAAGAGTAAAGACATCTTACTGCAATTATATAGGGCCCTGGGGAGACCACACCTGGAGTACTGTGTACAGTTTTGGTCTCCTTAACTAAGGAAGGATATACTTGCCATAGAGGGAGTGCAACAAAGGTTCACCAGACTGATTCCTGGGATGGGGGGATTGTCCTATGAGGAGAGATTGAGTCGACTAGGCCTATATTCTCTAGAGTTTAGAAGAATGAGAGGTGATCTCATTGAAAAATTCTTACAGGGCTTGACAGGGTAGATGTAGATGTTTCCCCTGGCTGGGTAGTCTAGAACCAGGGGTCACAGTCTCAGAATAAGGGGTCGGCCATTTAGGACTGAGATGAGGAGACATTTCTTCACTCAGAGGGTGGTGAATCTTTGGAATTCTCTACCCCAGAGGGCTGTGGAGGCTCAGTCGTTGAGTATATTCACGTCGGAGATTGATAGATTTTTGAATATTAAGGGAATCAAGGGATATGGGGATAGTGCAGGAAAGTGGAGATGAGATAGAAGATCAGCCATGATCTTATTGAATGGCAGAGCAGGCTCGAGGGGCCAAATGGCCGACTCCTGCTCTTATTTCTTATGTTCTTATGGGGATAGGGCAGGAGTCATAAAGTCATAGAATCATAACGGCACAGAAGGAGGCCATTCGGCCCATCGAGTCCGTGCCTGGCTCTCTGCAGAGCAATCCAGTCAGTCCCATTACCCCGCTCTATCGCCGTAGCCCTGCAAGTTTATTACCCTCAAGTGCCTATCCAGTCTCCCCTTGAAAACATTGAGTGTCTCCGCTTCCACCACTTCCGTCGGCAGCGAGTTCCAGGTCCTCACCACTCGCTGCGTAAGAAAGTTTTTCCTCACATCCCCCCTGTATCTCTTGCCCCAAACCTTAAATCTGTGTCCCCTAGTCCTTGTACCATCAATTAATGGGAACAGCCTTTCCCCGTCTAGCCTATCCAACCCCGTCATAATCTTGTACACCTTTATCAAATCACCCCTCAACCTCCTTTGCTCTAATGAAAACAAATCCAGTTTCTCCGACCTGTCCTTGTAGCTAAGATCCCCCATCCCCGGAACCATTCTGGTAAATCTCCTCTGCACCCTCTCAAGGGCCTTCACATCCTTCCTAAAGTGTGGTGACCAGAACTGGACGCAATACTCCAGTTGTGGCCTAACCAGCGCTTTATAAAGGTTCAACATAACTTCTCTACTTTTGTACTCAATACCTCTATTTATGAAACCCAAGATCCCATATGCTTTGCTAACCACTCTCTCAATATGTCCTACCACCTTCAGAGATCTATGCACATTAACTCCCAGGTCCCTTTGACCGTGCACACTCTTTAAAACTGTGCCATTAGGTGTATATTGCCTCTCCCTGTTCCTTCTGCCAAAATGCATCACCTCACACTTCTCTGTATTAAATTCCATCTGCCACTTGTCTGCCCATTCTGCTAGCCTTTCTATGTCCTGTTGCAGTCGATTGGTATCATCCTCACTGTTTGCCACAGCCCCCAAGTTTGGTGTCATCGTCAAATTTAGAAATTCTACTTTGTATTCCAATATCCAGGTCATTTATATATATCAAAAAAAGCAGTGGCCCCAGCACTGACCCTTGGGGAACACCACTGTCTACCCTCCTCCAGTCTGAAAAACAGCCATTTACCACAACTCGCTGTTTTCTGTCCTTAAGCCAATTCCTATTCCGTGAGCCTCAATTTTGTTAACCAGCCTTCTACGTGGTACTTTGTCAAATGCCTTCCTAAAATCCATGTCGACAACGTCATTGCATTCCCTTCATCAATCCTCCCTGTTACTTCATCAAAAAATTCAATTAGGTTAGTCAAACATGATCTGCCTTTTACAAATCCGTGTTGGCTCTCCTTAATTAGCTTAAACCTCTCCACGTGCCCATTAACTTTTTCCTTGATTATTGTTTCTAAAATTTTACCCACGACTGATGTTAAACTGACTGGCCTGTAGTTACTAGGATTGTCCTTACACCCTTTCTTGAACAATGGTGTCACATTTGCCACTTTCCAATCCTCAGGCACCTCTCCGCATCTAGGGAAGATTGGAAAATTATGGCAAGCCCTTCCGCTATCTCCTCCCCCAATTCCCTTAGCAATCTGGGATGCAAGCCATCTGGACCAGGCGACTTATCCACTCTAAGCATACCCAGCCTTTCTAGTACATCCTGTCTATTAATTTTCACCCCTTTCATTGCTTCTACCTTTTCCACTGCTAACAATATTTTGTCAGCATCCGGCTCCTTTGTAAACACCGACACAAAGTACTCATTGAGTATTCTAGCCTTGCCCTGTGTCTCTAAGCATATAACACCTTCTTTGTCGCTAATAGGCCCCACCCCGCCTCTTACTACCCGCTTACTGTTTACATGCCAGGAGAAGATTTTTGGGTTCCCTTTTATGTTAACCGCCATTCTACTCTCATATTCTCTCATTGCCAATATTATTTTCATCTTCACATCCCCGCTCAACTTATTGTATTTGGTCTGGTTCTCCCTTGAAGAATTCACCTGACATGCATCGTACACCCTCTTTTTTTGTTTCATCATCTTCTCTATCTCCCTCGTCATCCAAGGAGCCCTTGCTTTGGTTCCCTTACCCTTCCGTCTCGTTAGAATGTACCTAGCCTGTACTTGGAACATCTCCGCCTTAAAGATCACCCATTGTTCCGTTACAGTTTTTCCTGTCAGTCTTTGGTTCCATTTTACCCTGGCTAGATCCCTTCGCATCCCATTGAAATGAGCTCTATTCCAGTTTAGAAGTTCCACTCTAGATTGTTCCTTGCGCATCTCCATTGCTAATCTAAATCTTATGATACGATAATCACTCGTACCCAAGTCGACCTGGCCCACCTCATTCCCCAGCACCAGATCCAGCAATACCTCCTTCCTAGTTCAGCCAAGAACATACTGGTCAAGGAAATTCTCCTGAACACATTTCAGAAATTCCTACCCCACCTTTCCCTTTACCCTAGCATTATCCCAATCGATATTTGGGTAATTAAAGTCCCCCAATATCACCACTCTATAGCTCTTGCATATCTCTGTGATTTCCCTGCAGATTTGCTCCTCTACCTCCCTCTCACTGTTTGGAGGCCTATAGAATACCCCCAATAGCGTGATTATACTCCCCAATAGCGTGATTATACCCTTTTTGCTCCTCAACTCTAACCAAATGGATTCTGTCCTTGTCCCCTCAAGAACATCCTCCCTTTCCAACACTACAATGTCTTCCTTAATCAGCACTGCCACCCCACCTCCCTTTTTTCCTTCCCTATCTTTTCTGAACACCTTGTACCCTTGAATATTAAGTGCCCAGTCCTCACCGTTTTTAAGCCACGTTTCCGTATTTGCCACATCAGATTGCCACACGGCTAATTGTGCTTGTAGCTCACCAACCTTATTCACCACACTTTGTGCGTTTACGTACATGCATTCTAAACCCATTTTTGAATTTTTCGTAGTCTTTCTTAGTCTGCTCCTATCTAATATGGTACTACTACCGCCTCTAGTACTACTTTCTTCTCTAGTACTATCCAACACACTCACTCTTTCATGCACCTTATTCCTCTTTTCTACTTCTATATGCCCATCCCCTGCCAAGCTAGTTTAAACCCTCCCCAAAAGCACTAGCTGGAGTGAAGGTCGAAGATCAGCCATGATCTTATTGAATGGCGGAGCAGGCTCGAAGGGACGAATGGCCGACTCCTGCTCCTAATCCTTATGTTCGCTCTAAAAAGGCTAATGGAATGTTGGCCTTTATCTCAACAGGGCTGGAATACAACGGGAAGGGATGCTTCAGTTGTACAGAGCTGTGGTTAGACCACATCTGGAGTAACCGCATTCAGTTCTGGGCCCCGCACCTCAGGGAGGATATAGTGACCTTGAAGGGGGTGCAGCGCAGATTCACCAGAATTATACCAATGCTTATAAGGTTAAATTATGAGGACATTCCTCTTAATCTGTTAAGTGTAACCAGGTGATTTTCTCACTTACCTGTCCTGGTGCTGCAGGTACAGACCTGCTGTATTTCAGCACCAACTCCCACTCAGGACAAAATGTCTTGGCTCAGTTATTCTCTCTCGTCTCGGAGTCAGAAGACGTGGGTTCACGTCCCACTCCAGAGACTCGAGCCCATAATCTAAGATGACACTCCGGTGCACTGTTGATGGGAGTGCTGCACTTTTGGAGATCTCCCCGGGGTCCTGGTCAATATTTATCCCTCAACTAACACCACTAAAAAACAGATCATCTGATCATTATCTCATTTCTGTTTGTGGGAGCTTGCTGTGCGCAAATTGGCTGCCGCATTTCCCTACATTTCAACAGTGACCACGCTTCAAATGTACTTCATTGGCTGTAAAGCGCTTTGGGAGGTCCTGAGTTTGTGAAAGATGCTGTAGAAATGCAAGTTCTTTCTTACCTCTCAGTACAAATCCTCTCTGTCGGGTTCCAACTCTGTCCGTGTCTCACAGTTCAAGTCACAGTAGATTATACTGACCTTACACAGGTCAGCGGGGAGACCAGTTCTGGAGTCTGGCCTGCAGTTTTGGTGAACCTGCCTCCAAAAATAGATGTGTCTGCATTGGAGAGGATTCAAGATGTACGAGCAGGATGATTCCAGGCCTAGGCCGTGGAGAACAACCCAAGAATCTAAACTGATCGCCACTGGAGAAAACACCGAGGGCGAGACAACGATCCTGGTTTTCAAAACAATGAAAGGTGTGGGATATGGTTTAAGTAAATCAACTATTTAACTTAGACAATAAGCGGAGAACTGGAGGACACACAGGCACAAAATGCACAAGCAGGGGTAGAAATTAGAAAAATAATGTCTTTCCCCCACAGGAAGGACTGTGGACAGAGAAGGGAGCTGGTTCGAAGTTTGTGGGTTCAAGTCTCACTCCAGAGACTTGAGCACAAAAATTTAGGCTGACACTCCAGTGCAGTGTTGAGGGAGCGCTGCACTGTGGGAGGGGCAGTACTGAGGGAGTGCTGCACTGTCGGAGGGGCAGTACTGAGGGAGTGCTACACTGTCGGAGGGGCAGTACTGAGGGAGTGCTACACTGTCGGAGGGGCAGTACTGAGGAAGTGCTACACTGTCGGAGGTGCAGTACTGAGGGAGTGCTACACTGTCGGAGGGGCAGTACTGAGGGAGTGCTGCACTGTCGGAGGGGCAGTACTGAGGGAGTGCTACACTGTCGGAGGGGCAGTACTGAGGGAGTGCTGCACTGTCGGAGGGGCAGTACTGAGGGAGTGCTACACTGTCGGAGGGGCAGTACTGAGGGAGTGCTGCACTGTCGGAGGGGCAGTACTGAGGGAGTGCTACACTGTCGGAGGGGCAGTACTGAGGGAGTGCTGCACTGTCGGAGGGGCAGTACTGAGGGAGTGCTACACTGTCGGAGGGGCAGTACTGAGGGAGTGCTGCACTGTCGGAGGGGCAGTACTGAGGGAGTGCTACACTGTCGGAGGGGCAGTACTGAGGGAGTGCTGCACTGTCGGAGGGGCAGTACTGAGGGAGTGCTACACTGTCGGAGGGGCAGTACTGAGGGAGTGCTGCACTGTCGGGGGGCAGTACTGAGGGAGCGCCGCACTGTCGGAGGGGCAGTACTGAGGGAGCGCTGCACTGTCGGAGGGGCAGTACTGAGGGAGTGCTACACTGTCGGAGGGGCAGTACTGAGGGAGTGCTGCACTGTCGGAGGGGCAGTACTGAGGGAGTGCTGCACTGTCGGAGGGGCAGTACTGAGGGAGTGCTGCACTGTAGGAGGGGCAGTACTGAGGGAGCGCTGTACTGTAGGAGGGGCAGTACTGAGGGAGTGCTGCACTGTCGGGGGGCAGTACTGAGGGAGCGCTGCACTGTCGGAGGGGCAGTACTGAGGGAGTGCTGCACTGTTGGAGGGGCAGTACTGAGGGAGCACTGCACTGTCGGAGAGGCAGTACTAAGGGAGCACTGCACTGTCGGAGAGGCAGTACTGAGGGAGTGCTGCACTGTCGTAGGGGCGGTACTGAGGGAGTGCCGCACTGTCGGAGGGGTGGTACTGAGGGAGCGCCGCACTGTCGGAGGGGCAGTACTGAGGGAGCGCTGCACTGTCGGAGGGGCAGTACTGAGGGAGTGCTGCACTGTCGGAGGGGCAGTACTGAGGGAGTGCTACACTGTCGGAGGGGCAGTACTGAGGGAGTGCTGCACTGTCGGAGGGGCAGTACTGAGGGAGTGCTACACTGTCGGAGGGGCAGTACTGAGGGAGTGCTGCACTGTCGGGGGGCAGTACTGAGGGAGCGCCGCACTGTCGGAGGGGCAGTACTGAGGGAGCGCTGCACTGTCGGAGGGGCAGTACTGAGGGAGTGCTACACTGTCGGAGGGGCAGTACTGAGGGAGTGCTGCACTGTCGGAGGGGCAGTACTGAGGGAGTGCTGCACTGTCGGAGGGGCAGTACTGAGGGAGCGCTGCACTGTAGGAGGGGCAGTACTGAGGGAGCGCTGTACTGTAGGAGGGGCAGTACTGAGGGAGTGCTGCACTGTCGGGGGGCAGTACTGAGGGAGCGCTGCACTGTCGGAGGGGCAGTACTGAGGGAGTGCTGCACTGTTGGAGGGGCAGTACTGAGGGAGCACTGCACTGTCGGAGAGGCAGTACTAAGGGAGCACTGCACTGTCGGAGAGGCAGTACTGAGGGAGTGCTGCACTGTCGTAGGGGCGGTACTGAGGGAGTGCCGCACTGTCGGAGGGGTGGTACTGAGGGAGCGCCGCACTGTCGGAGGGGCAGTACTGAGGGAGCGCTGCACTGTCGGAGAGGCAGTACTGAGGGAGCACTGCACTGTCGAAGAGGCAGTACTGAGGGAGCGCCGCACTGTCGGAGGGACAGTATTGAGGGACTGCTGCACTGAGGGAGTACTGCAGTGTCGGAGGGGCGATACTGAGGGAGTGCTGCACTGTTGGAGGTGCCGTCTTGTGGATTAGACGTTAAACCGAGGCCCCGTCAGCTCTCTCTGGTGGTCGTAAGAGATCCCATGGCACTATTTCGAAGAAGAGCAGGGGGGGAGTTCTCCCTGGTGTTCTAGCCAGTATTTATCCCTGAATCAACATCACTAAAACAGATGATCTGGTCATTATCACATTGCTGTTTGTGGGAGCTTGCTGTGCGCATATTGGCTGCCGCGTTTCCTACATTACAACAGTGACTACACTTCAAAAGTACTTCATTGGCTGTAAAGCACTTTGGGACGTCCTGAGGTTGTGAAAGGCGCTATAGGAATGCAAGTCTTTCTTTTTTCGCGGTCAATTGGATTGATAATGTGTTGGGATGGGAGGATCGAGTGTCAAAGAAACATCAATAGTGCTGCTGGTTTCCTTTGCCTCCCCAGAGGAGGTAATAGAAGGAAATCATAGAATGATACAGCACAGGAGGCCATTTGGCCCGTCGTGCCTGTGCTGGCTCTTTGGAAGAGCTCTCCAATCACTCCCACGCCCCCCTGCTGTTTCCCCATAACTGGGGAGGGGGGTGGACTTTTTTTTAAACGTCCTTTCAGTGTGAATGAGAGAAAGGAGCCCACATAAAATGTTTAATAAACAGCTGTTTTATTTCTTTACAAAATAAGTACAAAGTTTGCGAGTATGTCTTTGCACACGGACTGCAGAGCGTAATCGTATGTACAGGGTCCGATACCAAAAATAACGGAATTCTAATAAACACAAAAGTCTTTGTAAACACTATGTACAAATTATTGTCTTTCTAAAACCAGCTCTTCTGTTTCCTACATGATTGTTATGCTTGCTCATTCGAGTTAACACCTTAAATAATATTTTGGCTAGACTGCAGATGAAGTGCAAATATACCTGCTCGTTCTTTAAGAACCGTAAAAAATTATTAAAACTATTCTTAAACTGACTGACAAATTGCTTTATTTGTGCTTTTTCTCTCCTGTCCATCCCTCCCTCCCTACCGCCCCCCCCCCCCCCCCCCAATACTTCACTATGTTAAAACCATATTGCCTCAGAGTGCCAGAGCACACTTATACAACCAGGGGTGGTGGGGGGTTGGTTGGGATAAATCCGACTAGCCTGACAGAGGTTACTGTGTGCTCCAAGCAGAATTCAGGGGAGCAAAGCACAAGGGAACATCATGGATTGGAAGACCAGCCCCCCCTCTCTCTGTGACTGCTGGTCTAAGTGTAGTGTACGCGCACACACTGCGGCTGTACGGAGCAGTGCGATGATTGCATGCTGTTTGTAGATGGAGTACAGGGTTTATGGCTGCAAATTTGGCAAAAGAGGTCAAAATTTCTCTCTCCTATGTGAAAGCATTGGCCTGAATATTCACACTCACTCTGTGCAATACTCTGTGTAATACTGGGAAAGAGGGAATTCATACTGGGGAAAGGGGAAATAATACTGGGAAAGGGGGAATTCATACTGGGGAAAGGGGGAATTCATACTGGGAAAGGGGAAGTAATACTGGGGAAAGGGGGAATGATAAAAGAATACTGGGGAGGAAATTAATTAATATTGGGGAGAAAAGGTGAACTAATATTTGGGGTGGGAGGAATGATTAATTAGTACTGGGGAGGAGAATTATAATAGTATTGGGGGACTGGTGAGTTAAAACGGGGGGGGGCGGTGGAAGAACTAAGGCGGGGGCGGGGGGAAACTGGGGTGAGGCAAGAATAATCTGGCTCCCCTTTTTTGTTCTCAATTTTCTTCCTGAAGATTTTAGGGTAGATTTTCCCCAATTCTGTGCCCAGACAGAGGACTCCCTTACGGCCAAGAGTTCCTCAGGTGAGCGGGCGCAGGAACAGGAAGATCGGCCCCACAGACCCCTTGTTGAGGCACATTTCCCGAAGGTTCAGAGTGCTCACTGGCACTTCACTTATGGGGGGGCATCACAGTCAAACCGGATTTCGAACTCATGCCACGCCCGCACACGCACTCTGCCCAGGGGTCGCTGGATAACCATCGGCAGCTCCACTTTAGCGCAGGGACGCTGAGGTTTAACTGCGGCTGAGAGTTAGTAACTCTGCACAGACTGGGATTGGAAGCTAGGACCTCCTGGGTCTGAATGGCACCTTCTTTAACCGACCGAGTGACTGGCACTGCTGCTTCACTCAGTTGTGAGTTAGGTTTCAACGCGATAGCAACACGTTTGAGAGAGAGAGAGAGAGAGAGAGAGAGACAGAGAGAGAGACAGAGAGAGAGAGAGAGAGAGAGAGACAGAGAGAGAGAGAGAGAGAGAGAGAGAGAGAGAGAGACAGAGAGAGAGAGAGACAGAGAGAGAGAGAGAGACAGAGAGAGAGAGAG
The DNA here is from genome assembly GCA_030390025.1 of Squalus acanthias. NCBI lineage: Eukaryota > Metazoa > Chordata > Chondrichthyes > Squaliformes > Squalidae > Squalus > Squalus acanthias. Next base: position 24,146,134 of record CM059430.1, on the reverse strand, counting down.
ACAGAGAGAGAGAGAGACAGAGAGAGAGAGAGACAGAGAGAGAGACAGAGACAGAGAGAGAGAGAGACAGAGAGAGAGTGAGAGAGAGAGAGACAGAGAGAGAGAGAGAGAGAGAGAGAGAGAGAGACAGAGAGAGAGAGAGAGAGAGAGACAGAGACAGAGAGAGAGAGAGAGAGACAGAGAGAGAGAGAGAGAGAGAGAGAGAGAGAGACAGAGAGAGAGAGAGAGAGAGAGAGAGAGAGAGAGACAGAGAGAGGTGACTCGCGTGATAACGGAACAGGGAATTACAAGAGTGTGCCCACACTTGTACTATTCCCACCCCCCACCCTCGCAAATAAAATTTAGAGAAAAACTTTTAAAATGAGTTTAAACTAAACGATCCCCCGCACCGGTTGGTACAAACAGATCACGCGCTGGTGACACCGGCAATGCCCAGTTTAATCACCCGTGAAGGAGATCTTCGCCGAACAACATCTCCTCACAGCTAAAACATCTCAGGCAATCTCACCGGGTCCCTGCCGTGTAACCCTTTATTTTTAGCTTTATAAAGGAACTTTAAATAAAGTTATAAACTGGAAAAAATATATATATTTCCCTTCAACGTATAGTTCTCAATACTGCTAAAGGCTTTTGAATCCAGGAGTAGCTATTCCGACTGCAACTCCTGGAGTAGGTTGCAACATAATACCTTGTGAACAAACAAACTAAAGAATCAAAACCAGATCCAAGACTACAATAGGCAGCTGTGTAATTCCAGCGTCCCCGTTCCCCACCAAAAATAAACACAAAGGGGGGGAAGAAAAGGCAAAATTAAAATCTAAAACTGCGACAAACACACAACGGGTCCGTGAGGCACTGGGAGAGGGAAAAGTCGGGTAGCGATTTGGTCGGGGATCTTTTCCCTTCTCTGACACCAACTCAGAATTGTATTCCTGCCTCGTGTTTCAGGCACTGACCGACCTGTCGTGTGTGTGTGTGTGTGTGTGTGTGTGTGCGTTCCAGTATTTTCATTACGGATTTACCAGCATTCACAGTTGTTCTTTTTTTAATCTCTAACGACATATCGACAAAAATGGGATGGGGATTTGCAGAGAATTTAAATACTGGATGCAGACATTCAGCTGGAGGTATCTAAAGGTTATTGGAAGATGAGGTCTGAGGCAACAGTAAACAAATTTGGATACTAAATGATTTGTTTTAGGAAAAGGCACAAGGCGACGGTCACTGAATGCTGATCGCCTGCGGATGTGGGTCAGAGAGGCCGAGCCCTCCGTCCCCCGCCCTCTACTTCAGCAGCGCCCGGTACAGTACGAGTGAGTGCCTGGTGTCCCGTTCCTGTTCCATGTAGAAGATGAAGTCCCTGAGGTTTACCCGAGTCACCCTCTGTCGTGCGTACTGGCGGGACGAGGCTGGCCCGGATCCTGCCTGAGAGCCCGTCGTGGGACTCGCGCCCTGTAAGGAAGAGAAACGTCCGTCATTGCGGGAATCAAAGGCAACCGCCACATTAAATCAAAAGATCATTGCTTAACAGCAACTGAATTTATCCTCCACCCCGCCACCATTCCCCGGGGGCCGGAAAGCCTCTGGCATGCTGCCCAAGTAGCCGTTCACGATGCAGGAGTCGAGAGTGTTGGTGGGCTGTTCGACCATGAAGGCATCGCAGCCAAGCCCAATCCTGTACACACCCAACATCATATTCCAGCAGGGATAATGATCCGGAGTGGGAATCACATCTGATTCTCTCTCCCACCCCTTCACCCCCTGCCCACCCCACCTCCCCTGCTAGGAATGCTAACAGGAAAGGTTTTATTACAGAATCCATTTTATGTTCAGGACTTAATTTTGGGGTTAAAAAACAGTTTATTTTGCATAATTTGTTATATCTGTAGAATGCGGCTCAAATCACCACAGCCCCTTTGCAAGGCTGTACCGAGTGCCGTCATATAAGATCGTCCAGTGTAGTTCTAACCTTCTAATATCTATCCGTTTGATGACTATAGGTTTACCATTTCTATACACGGAATTACAGCTTTAGTTATGGGACCCACTCTTTGGAATGATGAGTTTTTGTAAGCCAAGGGTGAAGGTCATGGAGGAAGCGATGTCATGGCCTTCTAGCTGAGGATAAAAGTCAGACCATTGTCGCGGAAGTTATGAGGCTAATCACCCTGCGACTGAGCCCAGCAACTCTAATGCGAGGTCTCCCGCAGCCTTCGCTCAGTCGTCTGTGTTGTCCGAGAGTACCATTTGCTCTAATAAAGTCTAGAAGCAAAGACTCCATCTAGAGCGCCAATGCCTGGCAGAGGCAACAGCTCCAAGCTCGTCTCTCTCTGGCAATATTCACCAACAGAGCCAGTGGAGCTCAAATCCCATCATGGCAAATTGTGCAACAGGCTGCTATAAATCTGGTAATTTGTGGGTTGGCAACATGAGAAAGGAGCAGGAAAAGCAGCTGAATTGCAAAAACCCAACTGGATTGCTCATGCCTTTGAGGGAAGGGAGCCTGGACCCCTGCCTGGTTTGGACTACATCCGACTCCAGTCCCACATCACGTGGTTCATTCTTCATCCCCTCAGAAGTGGGCAAGACCCTCGGTTGTAAAACACTGCTAAGAAGGTATCAGGCGTGTCTCGGTGGGCAGCAGTCTCGCCTTCGGTTCAAGCCCCCCCCTCCAGAGACTTGAGCACATAATCCAGGCTGCCACTCCTGTGCAGTACTGAGGGAGTGCTGCACTGTTGGAGGTGCCGTCTTTTGGATGAGACGTTAAAACGAGGCCCTGTCTGCACTGGGTGAACATAAATAATCCCATGGCACGATTCGAAGAAGAACAGGAGAGTTTTGAGGAAGAACAGGAGAGTTCCAGTGTCCAGGCCAATATTTATCACTCAATCAACATCACTAAAACAGATTATCTGGTCATTTATCTCATTGCTGTTTGTAGGAGCTTGCTGCGCGCAATTTGGCTGCTGCGTTTGCTATATTACAACAGTACTTCATTGGCTGTGAAGCACTTTGGGACTGTCCTGAGGTCGTGAAAGATGCTGTAGAAATGCAAGTTCTGCCTTCCACAAGGACGTCAGCCAACATCTCCTCAGGACAACTAAAGATGGATAAGGTCATGGTTTGTGATTTAATTTTTTTATTTAAGAACATAACATAAGAACGTAAGAAATCGGAGCAGGAGTAGTCCATTCAGCCCCTCGAGCCTGCTCCGCCATCCAATAAAATCATGGCTGATCTTCTACCTCATCTCCACTTTCCTGCACTATCCCCATATCCCTTAATATCTAAATATGTATCGATCTCTGTCTTGAATATACTCAACGACTGAGCCTCCACAGCTCTTTGGGGTAGAGAATTCCAAAGATTCACCACCCTCTGAGTGAAGAAATTGCTCCTCATCTTAGTCCTAAATGGCCGACAGCTTATTCTAAGATTGTGACCCATAAGAAATAGGAGCAGCAGTAGGCAATTTGGCCCCTCGAGCCTGCTCCGCCATTTAATGAGATCATGGCTGATCTGATCTTGGGCTCGGCTCCATTTCCCTGCCCGCTCCCCATAACCCTTCACTCCCTTATTGTTCAAATATCTGTCTATCTCCACCTTGAATATATTCAATGACTCCGCCTCCAAAGTTTTCTGGGGCAGAGAATTCCACAGATTTATGACCCTCAGAGAAGAAATTCCTCCTCATCTCAGTTTTAATTGTCAGCCGTGGCTCAGTGGGTAGCACACTCGCCTCTGAGTCAGAAAGTTGTGGGTTCAAGTCTCACTCCAGGGACTTGAGCACATAAAGCTAGGCTGACACTCCAGTGCACTACTGAGGGAGCGCTGCACTGTCGGAGGTGCCGTCTTTCGGATGAGACGTTAAACCGAGGCCCCGTCTGCCTCCTCAGGTGGACGTAAAAGATCCCAGGGCACTATTTCGAAGAAGAGCAGGGGAGTTACCCCAGTGTCCTGGTCAATATTCATCTCTCAACCACCATAACAAAAAACAGATTATCTGGTCATTATCACATTGCTGTTTGTGGGAGTTTGCTGTGCGCAAATTGGCTGCCGCGTTTCCCACATTACTCCACTTCAAAAAGTACTTAATTGGCTGTAAAGCACTTTGAGGCGTCCGGTGGTCATGAAAGGCGCTATATAAATGCAAGTCTTTCTTTCTTTCTTATATGGGTGACCCCTTTATTCTGAACCTATGCCCCTTAGTTCTAGATTCCCCCACGAGGGGAAACATCCTCTCTGCATCTACCCTGTCAAGTCCCCTCAGTATCTTATATGTTTCAATAAGATCACCTCTCATTCTTCTAAATTCCAATGAGTATAGGCCCAACCTGCTCAACCTTTCTTCATAAGTCAACCCCTTCATCTCAGGAATCAACCTCGTGAACCTTCTCTGAACTGCCTCCAATGCAAGTATATCCCTCCTTAAATAAGGAGACCAAAACTGGACGCAGTACTCAAGGTGTGGTCTCACCAATATCCTGTACAGTTGTAGCAGGACTTCCCTGCTTTTATACTCCAACCCCCTTGCAATAAAGGCCAACATTCCATTTGCCTTCCTGATTACTTGCTGTACCTGCATGGTAACTTTTTGTGTTTCATGTACAAGGACCCCCAGGTCCCTCTGTACCGCAGCATTTTGTAATCTCTCTCCATTTAAATAATAATTTGCTTTTTTCTTTTTCTTGCCAAAGTGGATAACCTCGCATTTTCCCACATTATACTCCATCTGCCAAATGTTTGCCCACTCACTTAGCCTGTCTATATCCCTTTGCAGATTCTTTGTGTCCTCTTCACAACTTGCTTTCCCAACTATCGTTGTATCATCAGCAAATTTGGCTACATTACACTCAGTTCCTTCATCCAAGTCATTAATATAGATTGTAAATAGTTGAGGCCCCAGCACTGATCCCTGCGGCACCCCACTAGTTACCGATTGCCAACCGGAAAATGACCCATTTATCCCGACTCTCTGTTTTCTGTTAGTTAGCCAATCCTCTATCCATGCTAACATATTACCCCCAACCCCGTGAGCTCTTATCTTGTGCAGTAACCTTTTATGTGGCACCTTATCGAATGCCTTCTGGAAATCCAAATACACCACATCCACTGGCTCACCTTTATCCACCCTGCTCGTTACATCCTCAAAGAACTCCAGCAAACTCCTCAAGAACCACTGGTTCTAGACTCCCCAGCCAGGGGAAACATCCTCCCTGCATCTATCCTGTCAAGCCCTGCAAGAATTTTGTATGTTTCAATGAGATCCAACTCTCATTCTTCTAAACTCCAGAGAATATAGGCCTAGTCTACTCAATCTCTCCTCAAAGGACAAACGCCCCATCCCAGGAATCAGTCTGGTGAACTTTCGATGCACTCCATCTATGGCAAGTATATCCTTCCTTAGGTAAGGAGACCAAAACTGTACACAATACTCCAGGTGTGGTCTCACCAGGGCCTTATAATATTGCAGTAAGACATCTTTACTGTTATACTCAAAGCCTCTTGTAATAAAGGCCAACAAACCATTTGCTTTCTTAATTGCTTGCTTTACCTGCATGTTAACTTTCAGTGATTCGTGTACAAGGACACCCAGGTCCCTCTGAACACCAACATTTCCCGATCGCTCACCATTTAAAAAATACTCTGCTTTTCTATTTTTCCTACCAAAGTGGATAACTTCACATTTCTCCACATTATATTCCATTTGCCATGTTCTTGCCCACTCACATAGCCTGTCTATATCCCCTTCAAGCCTCTTTGCATCCTCCTCACAACTTACATTCCCACCCAGCTTTGTATCATCAGCAAACTTGGATATATTACATTTGGTCCCCTCATCCAAATCATTGATGTAGATTGTGAATAGCTGAGGCCCAAGCACTGATCCTTGTGGTACCCCACTAGTTACACAGCCTGCCAACCCTAAAATGACCCGTTTATTCCTACTCTCTGTTTTCTGTCCGTTAACCAATCCTCAATCCATGCTAGTATATTATCCCCAATCCCATGAGCCCTAATTTTGTTTAATAGCCTCTTGTGTGGCACCTTATCAAATGCCTTCTGAAAATCCAAATACACCACATCCACTGGTTCCCCCTTATCTATTCTGCTAGTTACAACCTCAAAAGACTTTAACAGATTCGTCAAACACGATTTCCCTTTGATAAATCCGTGTTGACTCTGCCCAATCCTATTATTATTTTCTAAGTGCCCTGTTACCACGTCCTTAATAATAGATTCTAGCATTTTCCCTACTACTGATGTCAGGCTGTAGTTCCCCGTTGTCTCTCTTCCTCCTTTCTTAAATAGTGGGGTTACATTTAAGCGTTTGTATAAAGCAAAGTGCATTCATGTTTAAAGGAGGTTAAAATGCTAATGAGCAAGTAATTTCCCCAAATACTGAAAACCAGCAATCTGTTAGTCTGTCTCAGGAATGGATAAACCTCACACCCGTTGTGTTGTGGGGGTTCCCTGGGCCCAGATACTTAGCAGGGGATTCCTGCTTGTGAACAAAACAGGAACATACACAGCGAGTTTTTTTTTGAAAGAGCAAGCTTTCAGCAGACTCAGAAGGCTAAGATACACAATAGCAGTTAGAAGTTATTTTGCTTAAGTGAAGTAAGACGACCCACTGATGTGGGGAAGTATAGCAACTTTATTGTTTTATATTATTCACGAAGACAAATGATTGAATGAAGGGAGTTTGCGCCATAATTGTTGGTCTCTGTGTTCGCTTGCTTTCTGTGCAAGGAAACAGCTTAACGATTAAAAGCTGGCCTCACTGTGCCAAGTGCTTTCTAGGTCCGTCTTCGAAAAGATTGTAGAAGTACACGCGAACGCACGTGTGAAAGACACAATATCCAGTTCACACGTCAAGAGGGACACTCTGTTACATAGACTCTACAGCACAGAAACAGGCTATTCGGCCCAACTGGTCTATGCTGGCATTTATGCTCCACACGAGCCTCCACCCACCATTTCTCTGGGTTATGCTATTGTATGGTTAGATATTGGGTAGGTGGACTAGCACTTCTGTACCCGAGAATATCCAAGGCCAGAAAACTCTGAAACTTGTAATTTGCAATAAACGGCACCTTGCCAACGTCACCCACATTAAAGTATTTGAGCAATAGGCGGGGAAGCGCGGAATCTCTGGAGGGAGGGGGAGGGAGGGGAGTGGAAGGTTTCAGCTAGAAATACACAGCAAGTCTGTAAGTATCAGGAAAGATTTTTTTTTGGGTGCAACAACTGGAAGCCAGAAGGTAATCAGCTCTTTAATAGGACAACAACTGAGGAGATCAAAGAATATATAGATTGCTTTTCTTTACTTTTAAATAAATCCCAGGTTATCAGCATGCACTTGTTACTACGGTCGGAATCACAGGCAAAAAAACACCTTCAATAGAGTAACTGCACCTTAAGGAACTCAAACAGAGGCCAACATTGTCTGTAGCCATAGTAACAAATTAGTGAGCAGCACACAGCAGGAAAAAAAAACAACAAAATAGCCCTCAGGTAATGTGCCACACGGTTACCCACACTCCAGGCTCTCTCGTCGCGTCTCAATTCCCATTCCTCTCCCTGCTTGCATTTTCCTTTTTCCAGATACATGCGTGTGTGCGTATATATATATAATTATATATATGCATGTCTATATGTGCGTGTGTATATACTTTTCAGCTACATATAGGGGTATGTGTCCTATTTTGCCGTCAGGGCTGCTTATATTAAACAAAGCTTGCCTTGTTTGTAGGCTGTTTGCCTTGAGGCATCCTCCTCCAGCCAAGAGGGTGGAACAGCTTGTCGCTGGCCTTGGCTGCAGCTGCTGTTCTCTTATCCTGTGATCGGATGCCAGGAAGCGATCAGGCAAGGGCGTGTCAAATGACGGTGGTTTTGCAAAACAATTTTGTTTTGCCCAGGGTGGAACCACCTCACTTCTACCCTATGTTCTCAGCTACCAACTATGTGGGATAAAGCACTGCTGCACTGTGAATAGCAGCAGCAAGGGCGGGGGGTACAGTGCAGGTCTCGGTCCATCATCCCTCGTACACATGGGATCCCTGGGATTTAGGGATTTCTCCACAGCAAAAGAAACAAGTAGGGAGGAGAGGGGAAAAATACCACGAGGGTCAGTAACCTAAGAAACAACCAACCGTGTATATTATAGAGAATAGCAGCCCCTGTGTATATTATAGGGAATAGCAGCCCCTGTGTATATTATAGGGAATAGCAGCCCCTGTGTATATTATAGGGAATAGCAGCCCCTGTGTATATTATAGGGAATAGCAGCCCCTGTGTATATTATAGAGAATAGCAGCTCCTGTGTATATTGTAGAGAATAGCAGCCCCTGTGTATATTATAGAGAATAGCAGCCCCTGTGTATATTATAGCGAATAGCAGCCCCTGTGTATATTATAGGGAATAGCAGCCCCTGTGTATATTATAGAGAATAGCAGCCCCTGTGTATATTATAGGGAATAGCAGCTCCTGTGTATATTATAGAGAATAGCAGCCCCTGTGTATATTATAGGGAATAGCAGCCCCTGTGTATATTATAGATAATAGCAGCCCCTGTGTATATTATAGATAATAGCAGCCCCTGTGTGTATTATAGGGAATAGCAGCCCCTGTGTATATTATAGAGAATAGTAGCCCCTGTGTATATTATAGGGAATAGCAGCCCCTGTGTATATTATAGAGAATAGCAGCCCCTGTGTATATTATAGATAATAGCAGCCCCTGTGTGTATTATAGATAATAGCAGCCCCTGTGTGTATTATAGGGAATAGCAGCCCCTGTGTATATTATAGAGAATAGCAGCCCCTGTCTATATTACCAGACTATAGTGAGGCCTCCCCTCCCTATTAGTTGCACACTGACTGGGAAGAAGGAGCAGAAAGCTAGCCCAGTATTGCTCTGTAAGGTATTAACCCTTTTGGGGCAAAAGCAAGTTGGGGAAACCCAGACAAAAACATAACAGCAGCCAGTAGACAGTACTCTGGCAGCCATCAGAAACAAGCTATCTGACATTTTTGTGGGTTTTTTTTCAAACCCAAAGTCTCGAGCTCAGATACACCGTCGACTGTACCCACACCCTGGCAAAGCAGGAGCCAGGAATAACAAGCAGCACAGCACATGCTCCTGCCTGACCAGTTACACAAGACTGGGATCACATCCCAAGTGTGCGCTCTCCCACTAACCTGCTCCAAGCCAGATTTGCATGTACATAGATAAGCTCAGCCTATGACTGTACTCCACCAGTGAGTTCACAGGCTGCACCCCTGACTAAACTCTAAATTGCCACCTAGTGCAGTGCTGAGGAAGTGCTGCATTGTTGAAGGTGCCGTGTTTCAGATGAGATGTTAAATGGAGGCCCCGCCTGCTCCTGTCAGTGCTTCAGGTGGATAGTGAGGACTTCATGACATGATTTGGAGGATCAGGGGCCAACATTCCTCCCTCAAGCAACACCACCAAGTACAGATTAACTAGCCATTCCTCTCATTACTGTTCATGCGATATTGTTTTGTTCACAAAATGGTGGAATTGAGGATTGATTGAAGATTGATCTGATTGACGTGGTTAAAATGTTAAAAGGGTTTCGGTAGCGTAGATACGGAGAACCTATTTCCTCTGGTGGGGAAATCAGGAATGAGGGGACATAATCTTAAAATTACAGCTAGGACATTCAGGGGTGATGTCAGGAAGCACTTTTTCACACAAAGGTTAGTGGAAATCTGGAACTCTCTCCGCAAAAAAAGCTGTGGATGCTGAAGGGCAAATGAAGCTTTCAAGACTGAGATTTTTGTTGGGTAAGGGTATCAAAGGATATGGAGCAAAGGCGGGTAAATGGAGATGAGGTACAGATCAACCTTGATCTAACTGAATGGCGGAACTGGCTCTAGGGGCTGAATGGCCTCCTCCTGTTCCTCTGTTCCTAATAGATCCCCTGGGAAAGGAGTTGATTCGGGGTACATTGGGACCGTTAGAAGGGGCTGGATCAATATTTGTTGAGAAGAGGGATCAAGTGTAAGAGATATTAATAGTACTATGTATTTCTTTCAAGGGAGGCTGTGGATCAACAGATTGTGTGTGGGAGGATAGTCGAACACAGACTCTGAGTGGAGTGGGATTGATGGACTGAATGGCCTTTTCTCACTGCAGACTTCGTGTTCAAACGGCTGCATCATTTGCCTCTACAAACCTGCACTTCAAAGTGATGCATTGTATGTCAAGTGCTTTCAGACATTTGAGAGACGCGATAAGTTACTGTACAAATACAAGTCTTTTTTCTGATCTGTTTTGCACTATCAGTGTAATTGAGAATATGTTGCACCAGTGAGAGGCTTGAAACCAACGCAGCCCCTTCCCCATGGCCGTAAATGTTAAGATCTCCACAAAGTTGCAGGAGTGACTAAAAGAGCTATAAAATTCCCCACACGCGGAGGATAGAGGCCATTGCAGTAACGCACAGGCTGAGATTAGGGCATTTTCAGCCCAGTGATCCTGGCCTCCCCTGATGTCCACATACATGCACAGTCCAGCGGGAATCACTAGAGTCATTATTTCCCCCCCCCCACCCCACTCTTTAGGTGCTAAGGCTAACTGCTGCCTGGTTGAAGGTGAACTCAATGGACAGCAGGAATTGAACCGAGCACATTCTGGTCTGTGGGACTTATCACCACCTCGGGTCCGGTGCACAACTAACTGAGCTTGGAAGGGATAACTGTAGGAGCATCACAATTGGACTTGGCACCCCTGAATGAGGGAGGATAAAATCAGCCACAGTTCCTGATCCTATTGTGGGTGTGTGTGTGTGTGAGTAGTGCATGCACAGTGAGGACAGTATTGGGACCAGCTATGTTGTGAAGAGCTACTTGGGGGAGGCACCGGGGGCCCGTGGATTGGTTCCGAGGATCGGTTGCGAGGACCCCGTGGATCGGTTGTAAGGGGCCCGTGGATCGGTTGTAAGGGGCCCGTGGATCGGTTGTAAGGGGCCCGTGGATTGGTTGTAAGGGGCCCGTGGATCGGTTGTAAGGGGCCCCACAGATCGGTTCTGCAGTCAGTCAGCATCTTAAGGAGAGGAGAAAATGGGGAGGAGAAAAACGCAGGCATATTGGATGTCTGTAACTGATGAATGAGGAGCTCCAACAGCAGCTCAACCCAGCACATCAGGGAAGCAATTCCCTAATTGAACAGAGCTCTGCCTCGGGACAAGAAGCACAAGCCAGTTAAATTAAGCATGGTCTCGACACACAGGAAAATCAGTCACGTTCCCGTCCCAAAGCACTTCCCTCAGACGTCTGGACGGTGGTGAGCGGGAGTGGGGAACATAGGTCATCATGCTATCTTGATCTGTCCAGATAAATGTTTTGGACGTCTGAGGATTGACAAAGAGGGTGGGTTTTCCTGACCTTTAAATGGGGGCAACTTCATTCTCAATCTGACTGGGGCTGAAGGTTTGAAATCTAGAATATCCGCCCCACCCTTCTCAAACCAGCAGCACATCAAAGCTGATATTCTCCAGCCCATATGTTGTGGTTTTGATCCCAGCATTGCCCGACTGGCAAAATTCCCAAACCCGACAAGTTCCAAATATTCCTTTATTCCACTGAACTCCTAGCCCTGCTACTGGGAGATGGGGAGCATGCCACGGGTTAATTCCCGCCCCCCCCCCCCCCCCCCCCAACTCTGTGGTATCTTTCCTTTGACTGTCTGACATAGTGCTCAACATGTCAGGATTTACAGGTGTGTTGCTCAATCTCTCCTGCACTAAACCAACTACTGAGCCTTCCTCATATACACAAAGACATCTCAAAACTTTACAGGGGAAAGGATAAAATAGGCAACGAGCAGGCAGGAAAGAGGGAACACAGAAAAACTGTGGGGGATAGGGGGAGAAGCACAGGTAAATTAAAGGGTTTTTAGGAAATTCTTGAAAATAGGGTGAGGTGGTGATACGGAGGGATTGAGAGAGACAGTTCCAGAGGTCAAGGGAATAGTGACGGAAAGATAACAGCACACCGACAGTCCAGGGTCTCTACACCAGCAGGAGAAATGCATGCCATATCTGCTTCTCCCAGGTGTCCAAGACCACCACCTTTTAAAAAAAATTAATTCATGGGATGTGGGTGTCGCTGGCAAGGCCGGCATTTATTGCCCATCCCTAATTACTCTTGAGAAGGTGGTGGTGAGCCGCCTTCTTGAACCACTGCAGTCCGTGTGGTGAAGGTACTCCCACAGTGCTGTTAGGTAGGGAGTTCCAGGATTTTGACCCAGCGACGATGAAGGATGGTGTGTGACTTGGAGGGGAACTTGGAGGTGGTGGTGTTCCCATGTGCCTGCTGCCCTTGTCCTTCTAGGTGGTAGAGGTCACGGGTTTGGGAGGTGCTGTTGAAGAAGCCTTGGCGAGTTGCTGCAGTGCATCTTGTAGATGGTACACACTGCAGCCATGGTGTGCCGGTGGTGGAGGGAGTGAATGTTTAAGGTGATGGGTCGGGTGCCAATCAAGCTGGCTGCTTTGACCTGGATGGTATCGATTGTTGGAGCTGCATTCATCCAGGCAAGTGGAAAATATTCCATCACACTCCTGACTTATGCTTTGCAGATGGTGGAAAGGCTTTGGGGAGTCAGGAGGTGAGACATTCGCTGCAGAATACACAGCCTCTGACCTGCTCTTACAGCCAGAGTATTTATGTGGCTGGTCCAGTTAGGTTTCTGGTTAATGGCGACCCCCAGAATGTTGATGGTAGGGGATTTGGCGATGGCAATGCTGTTGAATGTCAAGGGGAATGGTTCAATTGTTGAATGGTTAGTCTTTCACTTGTTGGAGATAGTCATTGCCTGGCACTTGTGTGGCGCAAATGCTACTTGCCACTTATCAACCCAAGCCTGAATGTCATCCAGGTCTTGCTGTACGTGGGCACAGACTGCTTTATTATCTGAGGAGTTGTGAATGGAACTGAACACTGTGCAATCATCAGCGAACATCCCCACTTCTGACTTTATGATGGAGGGAAAGTCATTGATGAAGCAGCTGAAGATGGTTGGGCCTAGGGCACTGCCCTGAGGAACTCCTGCAGCGATGTCCTGGGGCTGAGATGATTGGCCTCCAACAACCACAACCATCTTCTTTTGTGCTAGGTATGGCTCCAGCCAGTGGAGAGTTTCTCCCCTGATTTCCATTGACTTAAATTTTACTGGGGCTCCTTGATGCCACACTGTCAAGGGCAGTCACTCTCACCTCACCTTTGGAATTCAGCTCTATTGTCCATGTTTGGACCAAGGTTGTAATGAGGTCTGGAGCTTTGTAGATGGTGGAAAGGCTTTGGGGAGTCATGAGGTGAGACTGGAGCTGAGTGGTCCTGGCAGAACCCAAACTGAGCATCAGTGAGCAAGTGCCACTTGATAGCACTGTCAACGACACCTTCCATCACTTTGCTGATGATTGAGAGTAGACTGATGGGGTGGTAATTGGCCGGATTGGATTTGTCCTGCTTTTTGTGGACAGGACATACTTTGGCAATTTTCCACCTTGTCGGGTAGATGCCAGTGTTGTAGCTGTACTGGAACAGCTTGGCTAGAGGCACGGCTAGTTCTGGAGCACAAGTCTTCAGCACTAAAGCCAGGATGTTGTCGGGGCCTGTAGCCTTTGCTGTATCCAGTGCGCTCAGCCGTTTCTTGATATCACGTGGAGTGAATCGAATTGGCTGAAAACTGGCTTCTGTGATGGTGGGGAACTCAGGAGGAGGCCGAGATGGATCACCCACTTGGCACTTCTGGCTGAAGATGGTTGCAAACACTTCAGCCTTGTCTTTTACTACCGTTACTGTTAAGACCAGCCCAACTCAGATCCTCAAATGTGCCTCATCGCAGAATACTGGGACATGAGCTCATTCCCCTTAACTCTAGATGCTGAACTCTCAGATCAATCAACAGTTGCTTCCCTACAAGGGGAGATGAATAAGGTAAAGGGGGAAGGGGAGGGGAGTAAGAAAGAGTCTGTGGGTCACTTTCATGCTCCTCCTGGCACCTGACTCAAGCGTAGCGCTATCAAGGCAGCTGCCCGCGCCCATGGTTGGATATAGCGGCTGAGGGGAAGTGGGAGGTTGGTGAACAGAGTTTACATTTAACCACCTCACAGGGTGGGGAACGTGTGGCAAACGGTGACAGGTGCCTTGATGCCAAGCTCTTGCCACTGCCTAGGAAGGCAGTAGAAGTGGATAGTGTCGGCTAATTCAAGGAGGAGATGGATAGCTTTTTGGCAAAGAAGTTGATGAGGGGTATAAGAGATATAGTGTGTTTTTTTTAAAACCACGAGATTGGCAGATGCACATACAATCCCGTCTTTCTACAAGACAGCAATACGCAAAAGAGAAGAAAGCACAACCGATTAATTACAGCCCGTTCTCATCCCGAGTTTCTGTCACTGCTCAAATAAGCAACAGACTCTCTACGAACCACCGCAGAAAGAGTGCCCCACACTCGGCAGCAGTTAGCTGGAATATTTTCTTCATTCTATGCCCTGAAGTTTCACAAACATATTGTATTACATTTGCTGTCATTAGCAGTTTAAAAAAAATTGTTTCCATTTACTTTACATTAAAATATTTTACTCGACATTGAATGCTCGTTCTTCCATCTGTTTTGTGGTTCTGCAAATTTATCTTCCTTCCTCCACCTCTTTTACATACCGCCATCCTCCCCCCGTCCCCCGACCTTCACAACCAATTGCCACATACCACTCCCTGATTCAGAGGACAAATGGACAATCTGCTCCCAGGCCACAGCTAATGGTGCTCTGTAACTGTGTCTTCACAAACTGGGTCCAATTCTGGGCATCACACTTTAGAACAGCCGTCAAGGCCTTGGAGAGGATGCGGAGGAGATTTACCAGAATGGTACCAGAGATGAGGAGTTTCAGTTATCTAGAGAGACTGGAGAAGCTGGGATTGGTCTCCCAGGGAGTACTTGGGTGCAAAGCAATAGCAGACGTAAGCAAAAGTGAGAGCAAGTGGGGGTCTTAAAACCTACCTCTTTGACCAAGTTTTTGGCCACCTGTCCTAATATCTTATGTGGCTCAGAGTCAAATTTTGTTTGAGAATCACTCCTGTGAAGCGTCTTGGGATGTTTTACTACGTTAAAGGTGCTATATAAATTCAAGTTATTGTGGTTGTCTTGGTGATAGATAGGATATGGGGTTTGAAGCTCAGTCACCTGAGAGAGCAGCCAGGGAGGGGGATGGAGTCAGTGGCAGTGGCTAAAACCTGTGACTTCTGTCTTGTTGAGGTTCAGTTAGAGAAACTTCTGTCTCGTCCACACAAGGTCAGACAGATAGATCTGCCAACACACAAGTGGTTGAGGGAAGTGATGGAGAGGCAGAGCTAGGTGTTGTCAGTATGGAATCTGGCTCCATGCAGGCAGGCGATGTCACACACAATCTACATGTAGATAAAGCCCTCGACATTCCCAAGGATGGTCTGTAGGAAAGTCCAGAGGTGACCGCCCCGGGGTGGCAACAGAAGCTGTAATGTTTGTGGAATCTTGATATGCACACGGTAGTGTATTGGTTATGTTACTGGGCTGGTAATCCAGAGGGCCGGGACTAGTAATCCTTAGAACATGAGTTCAAATCCCACCATGGCAATTTCAGAATTTGAATTCAGTTAAAAAAAATCTGGTTATAAAAAAGCTGGTATCAGTAAAAGTGACCATGAAGCTGTCGGATGGTCGTAAAAACCCAACTGGTTCACTGATGTCCTTTCCCGGTCTGGGCCTGTATGTGACTCCAGTCCCACACCAACGTGGTTAACTATTAAAGGCCCCTCTGAAGTGGCCTAGCAAGCCGCTCAGTTTAGGGACAGGCACCAAATGCCGGCCTTGCCAGCGATGCCCACATCCCGAGAATGAATATAGATAAACAAGATGGCTGCCACATTTGGTTACCTGGCTTCAAAGTAATTCATTGTATTTGGAGAACTTTGAGACATTTGAGAGACAAGACAAGCTGATATATAAATACGAGTCTTTCTTTGTGTCACTGCAGTGGGGGCAATATCTCCTTTGGCACAAGCTTTCTCCAGGATCTAACGTGACCCTGGGGCTTCCGTGCTTTTGGAGAGGTTTGTCCTAGGAACCAACCCTCATGACTGGAAGCCTCATCAGGAGTGCTCAGGGCTCTCAGAGTTCAACACAATAACTAACTAGTTTTCAAAACTTTGGCCAGCTCCAACTGCACGGTATTCTTGCTATTGGCTGTGGTTTACTTGCATTTACATAGCCCTTAATGTAGTAAAAACGTCCCAAGTTGCTTCATAGGAATGTCAAACACAATCTGACATCGAGCTACATAAGGAGATATTAGGGTAGATGACCAAAAACTTGGTCAAAGAGGTAGGTTTTAAGAAGCATCTTAAAGGTGGAGAGAGAGGTAGAGAGGCGGAGAGGTTTAGGGAGGGAATTCCAGAGCTTAGGGCCTAGGCAGCTGAAGGCACGGCCGCCAATGGTGGGGTGATTAAAATCGGGGATGCGTAAGAGGGCAAAATTGGAGGAGCGCAGAGACCTCGGAGGGTTGTAGAGCTGGAGGAGATTACAGAATAAAGAGGGGCGAGGCCATGGAGGGATATGAAAACAAGGATGAGAATGTTAAAATCGAGGTGCTGCTGGAGTGGGAGCCTATGTCGGTAAACTTGCCAGCTCCCCTTGTTCTGGCAGAATTTTGGGAGGCTGCTGCCAGATTTGCCAATCGCATTTCTGCCTGGAAACCAATGGAGAACATGGTGGAGGGAGTGGGGGGGGGTTCCTGTGCCGGGAGCCCTGTACACTGCATTCTCCCAAAACCACTGCCGATATATAAAACTGGCTTCAGAAAAGCCTCAAGTTGAACTCTGGCATTTCACCAAGTAGAGACCGGCAAGCCCAGCATCAGTATACACAGGACTCACATCGCAGGGCTGATTGTAATAAAGAAGAATATTGGTTTACCATCTGCATTACTATTGAGAAAAAAAAAATGATGTGGGAAGTTGCCATGACAGTGACCCAAAATCAACCTTTACTACCTGCAGCTTTAATGAAACAAGACCGCTTTGAATGCACTCCACCCTGATCACAGCACAGCCCTTGGGAAACAAGTTAGAACGAGGTGGGTGCCATAGTCAGTATCCTAGAACAAAGCATCAAACGCAAGAGGAGTGCAGTCAGGAGCATGTCCAGAGTGCTAGAGCAGAGGCTGGTTATCAGGGTAAGGCATATAACAGAGGCAGCATTAGAACACTGAGCCTGATCGTGAGGGTGGTCGGTATAACAGAGACAGTGCTATAACTGAGAACCTGTAAAAGGGGATGGGTGTAAAGCAGAAACAGTGTTATAACAGAAAGCCTGACAGTGAGGGTGGTTGATATAACAGAGACAGTGCTATAACAGAGAGCTTGATAATGAATGCAGGGTGTATATAACAGAAACAATTTTATAATAGAGCCTGATAATGAGGATTGATTTTAAGAAATTGTGTGCAAGGTGGCTAAGAGAATGCAACTTGGCTTCAAGCAGTGTTAAGGTGCTGCTATACCTTGGAGGAGACCTGTGTCTGTGAGGGCAGATAAACGGGCCACGATCAGCCCTGGGTCGATGATGGTGACAGGGTAAGGGAGCCGGATTTAGAAGGTTTGCAAACACCAGTGTCCCGGAACCTCAGCCCCTTTTTGGCTTCCAATATCTCAGCGCTTCAGGATGACCTTTACCGACTGGGGATGCGGGGGAGGGGGAAATGAGCTCGGGGGCAAAGCCAGCTTTTTCCAAAGAAACTTTAATTTAGCGTTTAACCAAATGAACTCTTCCCCCTCCCACCCCACCTAAAACGCACAGCAAACCCCAGCTCCAATTTAAATCCAATTCTCAAGAAACAAATTACATTATTTTTTCTTATTCTGTCTGTCTGTATGTTTTTTTTAATAAACTGAAAAGGTATCACTGCACCTCCGGGGTTTTTTTTTAGATAAGACTCTTAAATTGGACAATTCCTCTCTTCTCCTACCCCCTCTCCCCCCCACCCCGTTCCCTCCCCCGCCCCCCATGTTGTACAGTTTGAGACGAGACTTCGAGGTAGCGAAGGGTTAACAGAAATCAAGCGGGGATGCTGGGGGCCGCAATGCTGCAGAACACAGCAGTGTTCGTGCGAAGGCAACTCATTTCCCGAAACACTGCAGACATACCGCCCCAGGCAATCCAAAACCTTTAGAGACTAAAATGGCTTGCAGGAGTTCGAAGTAATAAGGTGTTTTTTTTTAATCTTTCTTCCTTTTTCTCCTGGTCTGAAAAAAAAGGTTTGCCTGGCTGGAGGTTTGCAGCAAGAAGCCCCAAAACATTACCACGGCGTGGTTTATTTTAAGTTACACGTGAGAGTGGCTTCTTTATGGAGCATTGTGTATTTATTAAGTGACATTCTGTAATAGTCAAAATATCCTCATTGTTCTGGTATCAGTTTTAGTGGAAATTAAATTGTTTCGCAAGATTAACCCTCTCCCCTTAATGAGGAGTGCTGAATAAAAGACACATTGTGGAAATTCTCGTCTGCTTCTAACAAACTCACAGAATATTAGGTACTGAGGAGGGAAGTCTGAGGTTGTGAACACCAGTGCTGATTGATACCTTGCAAACTATCCCCCTTCCCCTGCAGCCTCAAACGGCCCCCGAGCTATCTGCGAGTTCACGTCATGCAATTTACATGGAAACAGATTGGAATTTTTGGCTGTTTAGACGGATGTGGTAGCATTCTTGATGCTCTGTGAGTTAGCTGTTCCGCTGTGTGGTGGGTTGTGTGACTGGCTACACAACAAACTCAGGCTATTAACTACATTTCTGACCTAAGCAAATACGATGATTCAACATCTGACCTCTGCCAGCCCGACTCAGTCAGTAGCACGCGTCTTTCAGTTAGAAGGGTGTGAGTTCAAGCCTGAGACTTCAGCATATATTCTAGGCTGATACTCCAGTGCAGTGCTGAGGGAGTGCAGCACTGTCAGAGATGACTTGGCAGGGGGATGGGATACGGAGTGGAGCTATAGTAGGGGGTGATGCACAGCCAAATATAGAGGAAAAAACAAGTCAGTCTGGAAGGCAGAGCAAATATGTAACGGCACAAGGGAGTATGGCAAGGTTGGATGGCATTTATTTTAATGCAAGGAGTCTTGCGAGTAAGGCAGATGAATTGAAGGTGTTGATGAACACATGGGAGTATGATATTGTTGCTATCACAGAGACATGGTTGAGGGAGGGGCAGGACTGGCAGCTCAATATTCCAGGGTATAGAATCTTCAGGCGAGACAGAGCGGGGTGTAAAAGAGGAGGGGGTGTCGCAATATTAATCAAGGAGTCAATTACTGCTGTAAGGAGGGATGATATCTTAGCAGGTTCCTCTAATGAGGCCATATGGGTAGAACTTAAAAACAAAAAGGGGGCAAGCACTTTGCTGGGAGTGTACTATAGGCCCTCAAACAGTCAGGGGGAGATAGAGAAACAGATATGTAGGCAAATCTCAGAGAAGTGTAGAAATAATAGGGTAATAATAGTAGGGGATTTCAACTTCCCCAATATTAACTGGGATAGTCAGAGTGTGAAAGGCTTAGAGGGTGCGGAATTCTTAAAGTGCATCCAGGAGAGCTTTTTGAGCCAGCATGTAGAAAGTCCTACAAGAGAGGGGGCGGTACTGGACCTAATTCTAGGGAATGTAGCCGGGCAAGTGGTAGAAGTGTTAGTAGGAGAGCATTTTGGTGACAGTGACCATAATTCGGTGCGATTTAAGGTAGTCATGGAAAAGGACAAAGATGGACCGGAAATAAAGGTTCTAAATTGGGGGAAGGCCGATTTTAATATGATAAGGCAGGATCTGGCCAAAGTGGACTGGGATCAGCTACTTGTAGGAAAATCCACATCAGAGCAGTGGGAGTCATTCAGAAAGGAAATAGAGAGAGTACAGCGCCAACATGTTCCCGCAAAAGTCAATGGTGGGACCAACAAGTCCAGGGAACCCTGGATGTCAAGGGATATACAAGAATGGATTAGGAAAAAAAAGGAGGCTCTTGGCAGATACAAAGGACTAAAAACAGTGGAAGCCCTGGAGGAGTATAGAAAGTGCAGGAGGGTACTTAAAAAAGAAATTAGGAGAGCGAAGATGGGCATGAAAAAACACTGGCGGGCAAAATAAAGGAAAATCCCAAGGTGTTTTACAAGTATATTAAGGGCAAGAGGATAACCAGGGAAAGAGTAGGGCCCATTAGGGACCAAAGTGTCAATCTGTGTGTAGAGCCGGAAGATGTAGGTGAGGTTTTAAATGAATATTTTGCATGTGTTCACTATGGAGAAGGACGATGTAGGCATAGAAATCAGGCAGGGGGATTGTGATATACTTGAACAAATTAGTATTGAGAAAGAGGAGGTACTCGCAGTTTTAGTGGGCTTAGAAGTGGATAAATCCCCAGGCCCAGACGAGATGTATCCCAGGCTGCTGTGTGAGGCAAGGGAGGAGATTGCAGGGGCACTGACACAAATTTTCAGAACCTCTCTGGCCACAGGGGAGGTGCCAGAGGACAGCTAACGTAGTACCATTGTTCAAGAAGGGTAGTAGGGATAAACCAGGGAATTACAGGCCAGTGAGCCCAACATCAGTGGTAGGGAAATTATTGGAAAAAATTCTGAGGGACAGAATTAGTCTCCACTTGGAGAGGCAAGGATTAATCAAGGATAGTCAGCATGGCTTTGTCAGGGGGAGATCATGTCTAACCAATTTGATTGAATTTTTCGAGGGGATGACTAGGTGTGTGGATGAGGGTAGTGCAGTTGATGTGGTCTACATGGACTTCAGTAAGGCTTTTGGCAAAGTCCCGCATGGGAGACTGGTCAAGAAGGTAAGAGCCCATGGGATCCAGGGCAATTTGGCACATTGGATCCAAAATTGGCTTAGTGGCAGGAGGCAGAGGGTGATGGTCGAAGGTTGTTTTTGTGACTGGAAGCCTGTGTCCAGTGGTGTACCGCAGGGATCGGTGCTGGGTCCCTTGCTGTTTGTAGTGTACATTAATGATTTAGATATGAATGTAGGAGGTATGATCAGTAAGTTCGCAGATGACACGAAAATTGGTGGAGTGGTAAATAGCGAGGAGGGAAGCCTCAGGCTACAGGACAATATAGACGGGTTGGTCAGATGGGCAGAACAGTGGTAAATGGAATTTCACCCTGAAAAATGTGAGATGATGCATTTTGGGAGGACTAACAAGGCAAGGGAATACACAATGAATGGTAGGACCCTAGGAAGGACAGAGGATCAGAGGGACCTTGGTGTGCATGTACATAGATCCCTGAAGGCAGCAGGACAGGTAGATAAGGTGGTTAAAAAGGCATATGGGATACTTGCCTTCATTAGCCAAGGCATAGAATATAAGAGCAGGGAGGCTATGATGGAGCTGTACAAAACGCTCATTAGGCCACAGCTGGAATACTGTGTGCAGTTCTGGTCGCCACACAATAGGAAGGATGTGATTGCATTGGAGAGGGTGCAGAGGAGATTCACCAGGATGTTACCTGGGCTGGAGCGCTTCAGCTATGAAGAGAGACTGGACAGGCTGGGGTTGTTTTCCTTAGAGCAGAGAAGGCTGAGGGGGGACCTGATTGAGGTGTACAAAATTATGAGGGGCATAGATAGGGTAGATAGAAAGGAACTTTTCCCTTTAGAAGAATGGTCAATAACCAGGGGGCATAGTTTCAAGGTAAGGGGCAGGAGGTTTAGAGGGGATTTGAGGAAAAACTTTTTCACCCAGAGGGTGGTTGGAATCTGGAACTCACTGCCTGAAAGGGTGGTAGAGGCAGGAACCCTCACAACATTCAAGAAGCATTTAGATGAGCACTTGAAACGCCATAGCATACAAGGCTACGGACCAAGTGCTGGAAAATGGGATTAGAATAGACAGGGCTTGATGGCCGGCGCGGACACGATGGGCCGAAGGGCCTCTTTCTGTGCTGTATAACTCTATGACTCTATGATATCTGTTAAATGAGATGTTAAACCGAGGCCATGTCTACCTGTTCAAGTTAATGATTCCACGACAATGAGAGGAGCAGTAAGGTCTCCCAGTGCACTGAAATTCTTGCCTCAACCAACACCACCATAAGAAATTAACTGCACATTCATCACACTGCTCAATGGGATCTTGCTGTGCAGGAATGAACTGTCTACAATAACACGCACTGCACTTAACAGAAATTCATTGTTTGTGAAGGACTTTGGGACGTTTGAGAGGCCCGATAAGGCACTGTGCAAGTCTGTCTCTCACTCCTTCCCAGGCTGAGTTTCAGATCTCGGCCACAATACTGGGAAATAGAGGGGTAGGGGGAGAAGAGGGGTAGGGGGAGAAGAGGGGTCGGGGGGGAGGGAAGAGGGGTCGGGGGGGAGGGAAGAGGGGTCGGGGGGGAGAGAAGAGGGGTCGGGGGGAGAGAAGAGGGGTCGGGGGGGAGAGAAGTGGGGTCGGGGGGGAGAAGAGGGGTCGGGGGGGAGAGGAGAGGAGAGGAGTCGGGCAGGGAAGGAGAGGGGTCACGGAGGGGAGGGGAGGGAAGAGGGGTCACGGAGGGGAGGGAAGAGGAGTCGGGGAGAGGGGTCGGGGAGAGGAGGGAAGAGGGGTCAGGGAGGGGAGGGAAGAGGGGTCAGGGAGGGGAGGGAAGAGGGGTCAGGGAGGGGAGGGGAGGGGAGAGGGGTCGGGGAGGGAAGAGGGGTCGGGGAGGGGAGGGAAGAGGGGTCGGGGAGGGGAGGGAAGAGGTGTCGGGGAGGGGAGGGAAGAGGTGTCGGGGAGGGGAGGGAAGAGGGGTCGGGGGGAGAAGAGGGGTCGGGGGAAGAGGGGTTGAGGGGGGGAAAAGCGGCCGGGGGGGGGGGGGCGAAGAGGGGTCGGGGAGAGAGGTGGGGAGGGGGAGAGAGGGGTCGGGGGTGGGGAGAGGGGCCGGGGGTGGGGAGAGGGGCCGGGGGGGTGAGAGGGGCCAGGGGGGGAAGAGAGGGGTCGGGGGGGAAGAGAGGGGTCAGGGGGAGAGAGAGGGGGCGGGGGGAGGGAGAGAGAGGGGGCGGGGAGGGAGAGAGAGGGGGCGGGGGGGGGGGAAGAGAGAGGGTTCGGGGAGGGAGAGAGAGGGGTCAGGGTGGGGAGAGAGAGGGGTCGGGGGGTGAGGAGAGGGGTCGGGGGTGAGAGAGGGGTCAGGGGGTGAGAGAGGGGTCAGGGGGTGAGAGAGGGGTCGGGGGGTGAGAGAGGGGTCGGGGGGTGAGAGAGGGGTCGGGGGGTGAGAGAGGGGTCGGGGGGTGAGAGAGGGGTCGGGGGGTGAGAGAGGGGTCGGGGGTGAGAGAGGGGTCGGGGGGTGAGAGAGGGGTCGGGGGGTGAGAGAGGGGTCGGGGGGTGAGAGAGGGGTCAGGGGGTGAGAGAGGGGTCAGGGGGTGAGAGAGGGGTCGGGGGGTTGAAGAGATGTCGGGGGGTTGAAAAGATGTCGGGGTGTTGAAGAGGGGCCGGGGGTAGAGAAGTGAAGATTTGTATTGATATAGCACCTTAACACACCATCAAAACATCTCAAAGCACTTCACACAATGAAAGATTTTCTGGAACGCAGTGACCATTGTTATGTAGGTACAATAACCGGCCCTGTCACAGTCCTCCTCTGACAGTCACCCACCTGACCACAAAACACATCCCACTGCCTTCAAAAATGGTGCCAAGAGTCCCACTTGTAGAAATGCTTGTGTGGCAGGAACCGAGGAAGGACATGCTGCAGCTCTGAGAGTGAGGCAGGAATCTACTGCTCCAGCACCATTATCTCCACATCCCACAATTCACCATGTGAGGCCACGTTAAAGCAAAACTAGAATAATTGATCCGAGTCCTGGCAGCAGTATCTGCCAATAGAGGCAATATCTGGGAATGACTTTGGCTAGCTCAAAGGAAGAACTTTAGCTCCAGTCTAGAAACTTGGAAACTTTACATAAATTCTCTTGACAAGTTTGGAGAACTCAGGTAACCCATTAACGACAAGGGAGGGGAGAATTCAGCCACTGACCCATGCCTGATAGTTCCCAAGTGTGGATATTGGATGAGAACAAGGATAAGCATCAGCCCCAGGTGTGATGGCCCAAGGTCGAAAAGCCAGGCAACACTGGCGGAAACCTGAGCAATGGCCAGCTGGGCAAGGTACTGGAAGGGAACAAAGTGGGGAGAGCAGTGGAGAGAGGTGCGATTGTGAGGGAGAATGCCCGGCTACATTTTCAGCTAAATTACAGGGATGAGGAAGAGGGTGCAGGATTTGACGGGGAGGAGGAAGAGGGTGCAGGATTTGGCAGGGAGGAAGAAGAGGGTGCAGGATTTGGCAGGGAGGAGGAAGAGGGTGCAGGATTTGGCAGGGAGGAGGAGGGTGCAGGATTTGGCAGGGAGGAGGAAGGGGGTGCAGGATTTGGCAGGGAGAAGAGGATGCAGGATTTGGCAGGGAGGAGGGTGCAGGATTTGGCAGGGAGGAGGAAGAGGGTACAGGATTTGGCAGGGAGGAGGAGGAGGGTGCAGGATTTGGCAGGGAGGAGGAAGAGGGTGCAGGATTTGGCAGGGAGGAGGAAGAGGGTGCAGTATTTGGCAGGGAGGAGGAGGAGGGTGCAGGATTTGGCAGGGAGGAGGAAGAGGGTGCAGGATTTGACGGGGAGGAGGAAGAGGGTGCAGGATTTGACGGGGAGGAGGAAGAGGGTGCAGGATTTGGCAGGGAGGAAGAAGAGGGTGCAGGATTTGGCAGGGAGGAGGAAGAGGGTGCAGGATTTGGCAGGGAGGAGGAAGAGGGTGCAGGATTTGGCAGGGAGGAGGAAGAGGGTACAGGATTTGGCAGGGAGGAGGAGGAGGGTGCAGGATTTGGCAGGGAGGAGGAAGAGGGTGCAGAATTTGACGGGGAGGAGGAAGAGGGTGCAGGATTTGGCAAGGAGGAGGGTGCAGGATTTGGCAGGGAGGAGGAGGGTGGTGCAGGATTTGGCAGGGAGGAGGAGGGTGGTGCAGGATTTGGCAGGGAGGAGGAAGAGGGTGCAGGATTTGACGGGGAGGAGGAAGAGGGTGCAGGATTTGACAGGGAGGAGGAAGAGGGTGCAGGATTTGGCAGGGAGGAGGAGGAGGGTGCAGGATTTGGCAGGGAGGAGGAAGAGGGTGCAGGATTTGACGGGGAGGAGGAAGAGGGTGCAGGATTTGGCAGGGAGGAGGAAGAGGGTGCAGGATTTGGCAGGGAGGAGGAAGAGGGTGCAGTATTGATGTTTTCAAAGCTTCAACCACAAACAAATGCTCATTCGACACAAAATAATGCAGCATGTTTTTGAAATGTTAAATGTCTTGATTACTAAAGACCCCTCAATTAGATTATCCAGTGACTTCAGTGTAAAATATAGAGTGCAGATAGAGCTTTCAGTGATGTCTCGGAAAGCTGGCTATGAACTGTGCCGAGACAGAAGGGATGAAGGAACTCTCATTCTCCTGGGGGACTGAGTAGTGCAGTGTGCTGGAACACTCTTCTGGCAGATCTCTGTAGGTTCTGGGCTCCACTCCAGCCAGGACAGATGGGATTATGGCCTGCTCACCATAGCTCCTTCACTGAAGGCTGCTGAGGGTCACGAAACAAAGGATATTGGGCTTCCTCAATCCAACTCCCATTGGATACAGGTCCACAGGCCCAAACTGCATTAAAACATGCACCGAAGTGGAGACAAGGATAGACAGTGTGGGACATAAAAATGTCACAATGGGCTACAGCAATAGCAAGTGCTCAGGAAAAGGGGTTGCATTTCCACGATATTGCCTGCCTACTTTCCCTCGAGTTTAGAAGATTAAGGGGTGATCTAACTGAGGTGTTTAAGATGATTAAAGAATTTGATATGACAGATAGCAGCCATCTGAAAACGGCTGGCTGCGTTTTTATGGGGGAGAAAAGTGAAGAGGGTGAGGAGATTGGGTGCCATAGGGGGTCCGACACTGACCTTTCACCTCTGGGGCCCAACTCAGAAGCCTAGCTTGAAAAAGTGCGATTTTATTTATTGAACAATAACTTGCCTTTAACATAGTAAATCATCCCAAGGCAATTCACAGGAGCGTTATCAGAGAAAATTTGACACCAAGCCACATGAAGGGATATTAAGACAGGTGACCGATAGCTTGGTCAAAGAGGTAGGTTTTAAGGAGCAACTTAAAAGGAGGAGAGAGAGGTTTAGAGAGACTTCCATTTATACAGCGCCGCACCATGTTTGTGATAAACGTCTCAAAGCATTTCACACAAATCACTTCACTGCTCCTGAAGTTCAGATCGAGGGAAAGTGATGTTGTGCGGCAGCTTGTGTAACGCTGGTAAACCAGCTCCCTTCTCAGACTCAGTCTAATCTCTCTGCTAGAGTTGCATCGTAACTGAAACAAATTTACTCTCAATCCAGTTCCTTCTGACCAAGGGTCCACAGCAGAAAACTTCCCCACATTTGGCCCAAGAAGCCACAAGACAGCTCGTGTGCAGTAAAAGGAAAAGATGGAACATGGAAGGACTGAGGCACATTCTGGCGCAGAGGGAGCTTTGCTGCTTCCCTCCCTTCCCCTTGTCCACTGGGCCAAACCTCCTCCAAGGTTCCCCCCGCCCTAGCCCTGACCTCACATCGTTCTCTAGTTTCTCTCCTATCTCCCCATATGTCCTCTCCGACCTAATCTTGTTCATGAGACCCACCTCCTGCTCCCTCAACCGTATTCCCACTAAACTGCTGACCACCCAACTTCCCTTCCTGGCCCACGTTAGCGGACATTGTTAACGGTTCTCTCCTCAAGTACTGTCCCCCTCTCCTACAAATCTGCCGTCATCACCACACTTCTCAAAAAACCAACCCTTGACCCCTCTGACCTTGCAAACTACCGCCCCATCTCCAACCTCCCTTTCCTCGCCAAAGTCCGTGAACGTGCTATCGCCTCCCAAATCTGCACCCATCTTTCCCGGAACTCCATGTTCGAATCTCTCCAATCAGGTTTCCGCCCCGCCACAGTACCGAAATGGCTCTTATCAAAGTCACAAATGACAACCTATGTGACTGTGGCAAAGGTAAACTATCCCTCCTCGTCCTTCTCAACCTGTCTGCAACCTTTGACATGGCTGACCACTCCATTCTCCTCCTATCCCTCCCCTCTGTTGCCCAGCTGGGTGGGACAGGCCTGGCCTGGTTCCATTCCTATCTATCCAGTCGTAGCCAGAGAATCACCTCCAATGGCTTCTCTTCCCACTCACGCACCGTTACCTCGAGTGTTTGCCCAAGGATCTATCCTTGACCCCCTCCTATTTCTCATCTACATGCTGGCCCCTTGGCGACATCATCCGAAAACACGTCAGTTTCCACATGAACACTGACGACACCCAGCTCTACCTCACCACCACCTCTCTCGACCCCTCCACTGTCTCTAACAGTCAGACTGCTTGTCCGACATCAGTACTGGATGAGCAGAAATTTCCTCCAACTAAATAGTGGGAAGACCGAAACCATTGACTTCCGTCCCCACCACAAACTCCGTTCTCTAGCCACCAACCTCATCCCTCTCCCGGATAACTGTCTGAGGCTGAACCAGACTGTACGCAACATTGGTGTCGTATTTGACCCCGAGCTGAGCTTCCGACCACATATCCGTGCCATCACTAAGACCACCTATTCCCACCACTGTAACATTGCCCGACTCCGTCCCTGCCTCAGCTCAGCTGCTGCTGAAACCCTCATCAATGCCTTTGTTACCTCTAGACTTGACTATTCCAACATACTCCTGGCCGGCCTCCCACATTCCACCCTCCATAAAGTTAAGCTCATCCAAAACTCTGCTGGCCGTATCCTAACTCGCACCAAGTCCCGATCACCGCTCCACAATTGGCTGTACTTGCCCTGGGGGTGTTTGATGGGACAGTGTAGAGGGAGCTTTACTCTGTATCTAACCTGTGCTGTACCTGCCCTGGGAGTGTTTGATGGGACAGTGTAGAGGGAGCTTTACTCTGTATCTAACCCATGCTGTACCTGCCCTGGGAGTGTTTGATGGGACAGTGTAGAGGGAGCTTTACTCTGTATCTAACCCGTGCTGTATCCGCCCTTGGAGTGTTTGATGGGACAGTGTAGAGGGAGCTTTACTCTGTATCTAACCCGCGCTGTACCTGCCCTGGGAGTGTTTGATGGGACAGTGTAGAGGGAGCTTTACTCTGTATCTAACCCTGTGCTGTACCTGCCCTGGGAGTGTTTGATGGGACAGTGTAGAGGGAGCTTTACTCTGTATCTAACCCGCGCTGTACCTGCCCTGGGAGTGTTTGATGGGACAGTGTAGAGGGAGCTTTACTCTGTATCTAACCTGTGCTTTACCTGCCCTGGGTCTCTTTTCTCTTGAAAAAAGGCTGAGGGGTGAACTAATAGAGGTCTATAAAATTATGAAAGGTTTTGATAGAGTGGACACAGAGAGAATGTTTCCACTTGTGGGGAAGAGCATAACTAGAGGCCATCAATATAAGATAGTCACCAAGAAATCCAATTGGGAATTCAGAACAAAATTCTTTACCCAAAGAGTGGTGAGAATGTGGAACTCGCTACCACAGGGAGTGGTTGAAGCGAATAGCATAGATGCATTTAAGGGGAGGCTAGACAAGCATATGAGGGAAAAGGGAATAAAGGGTTATGCTGATAGATTTAGATGAGGAAAGACGGGAGGAGGCTTGAGTGGAGCATAAACGCCGGCATGGACTGGTTGGGCCGAATGGCCTGTTTCTGTGCCGTATATCCTATGTAATCCTATGAAAGTAAAATCCATCATCTCCTTCCCCTCCTTGTTTGCAATTGGGTCTAAAATATTTGTTATTTTTAGTATTTGTTTTCAATTGAGGCGAGTTGGCTAAGGTAGGTTGGGAAACTAGATTAAAAGATATGACGCTAGAGACGTAATAGCAAACATTTAAAGAAACAATTCATAATTCACAACGAATATACTTTCCCCTAAGGAATAAAAACCCCATGGGAAAAATGGTCCAACCGTGGCTAAGAGAAGTTAAAGATAGTATTAGATTAAGGGAAGAGGCTTATAATGTTGCCAAAAAGAGAAGTAAGCCTGAGGATTGGGAGGATTTTAGAATTCAGCAAAGGAGGACCACAAGAGACATAAAAGCAGATTGTAAAAGCTTCTATAGGTATGTAAAAAGGAAGAGCTTAGTGAAAGTAAACGTGGGTCCCTTACAGGCAGAGAGAAGAAACGTGGGTCCTTTACAGTCAGAGATGGGAGAATTTGTAACGGGGAATGAGGAAATGGCAAGGAAATTAAATAAATACTTTGTTTCTGTCTTCACGGAGGAAGACACAAAAAACCTCCCAGAAATACGAGAAAACCAAGGGTGTGACAAGAATGAGGAACTTAAAGAAATTATTATTAGTAAAAAAACAGTACTAGCAAAATTAATGGGACTAAAAGTCGACAAATCCCAAGGACCGGATAACCTACATCCTAGGGTTTTGAAAGAGGTGACCATTGGAATAGTGGACGCACTGGTTGTCATCTTCCAAAATTCTATAGATTCTGGAACGGTTCATGCAGATTGGAGGATAGCAAATGTAACCCCGCTATTTAAGAAAGGAGGGAGAGAGAAAAACGGGGAACTACAGACCTGTTAGCCTCACATCAGTAGTTGGGAAAATACTGGAATCTATTATAAAGGATGCAATAACTGGGCACTTAAAAACTAATAGTAAGATTGGGCAGAGTCAACATGGATTTATGAAAGGGAAATCCTGTTTGACAAACCTATTGGAGATCTTTGAGGATGTAACTAGTGGAGTAGACAAAGGAGAACCGGTAGATGTGGTGTATCTGGATTTTCAGAAGGCCTTCGATAAGGTCCCACACAAGAGGTTGGTGAACAAAATTAGGGCACATGGAATTGGGGGTAATATACTAGCATGGATTGAGAATTGGTTAACAGACAGAAAACAAAGAGTAGGAATATAAACGGGTCTTTTTCAGGATGGCAGGCTGTGACTAGTGGGGTACCGCAAAGATCGGTGCTTGGGCCCCAGCTATTCACAATCTATATCAATGATTTGGATGAGGGGACTAAATGTAACATTTCCAAATTTGCTGATGATACAAAGCTAGGTGGCAGTGTCAGTTGCGAAGAGGATGTGAAGAGGCTTCAAGGGGATCTCGACAGGCTCAGTGAGTGGGTGAGAACATGGCAGATGGAATATAATGTGGATAAATGTGAAGTTATCCACTTTGGTAGAAAAAACAGAAAGGCAGAGTATTTCCTAAATGGTGAAAGATTGGGGAATGCAGATGCTCAAAGGGACCTGGGTGTCCTTGTACATGAGTCACTGAAAGTGAATGTGCAGGTGCAGCAAGCCATTAGGAAGGCAAATGGTATGCTGGCCTTCATTACAAGAAGATTTGAGTACAGGAGTAAAGAAGTCTTACTCCAATTATATAGGGCCTTGGTGAGACCACACCTGGAGTACTGTGTACAATTTTGGTCTCCTTACCTAAGGAAGGATATACTTGCCATAGAGGGAGTGCAACAAAGGTTCAAGAGATTGATTCCTGGGATGGCGGGACTGTCGTATGAGAAGAGATTGAGTAAACTAGGCCTGTACTTTCTTGAATTCAGAAGAATGAGAGGGGATCTCATTGAAGCATACAAAATTATTACAGGGCTTGATAGGATGGATGCTGGGAGAATGTTTCCCTTAGCTGGGGAGTCTAGAACCAGGGGCCACAGCCTCAAGATAAAGGGTAGGCCATCCAGGACTGAGATGAGAAGAGGGTGGTGAATCTTTGGAATCCTCTACCCCAGAGGGCTGTGGAGGCTCAGTCATTGGGTATATTCAAAACAGAAGTCGATAGACTTCTGGCTAGTAAGGGCATCAAGGGATATGGCGATAGGGCCGGTGACTGGAGTTGAGGCAGAAGATCAGCCATGATCTCATTGAATGGCGGAGCAGGCTCGAAGGGCCGAATGGCCTACTCCTGCTCCTATTTCTTATGTTCTTATTATAACAGGGAATAAGGAAATGGCAGAGACATTAAACAAATACTTTGTATCTGTCTTCACAGAAGACGACACAAAAAACATTCCGGAAATAGTGGGGAACCAAGGGTCTAATGAGAATGCAGAACTTAAAGAAATTAGTATTAGTAAAGAGAGCAAAAAGAAACTGGAGAAATTAATGGGACTAAAAGTCATCAAATTCCCTGGACCTGATGGCCTACATCCTCGGGTTTTAAAAGAGCTGGCCACAGAGATAGTCGATGCATTGGTTTTGATCTTCCAGAATTCCCTAGATTCTAGAATGGTCCCCGTGGATTGGAAGGTAGCAAATGTAACTCCGCTATTCAAGAAAGGAAGGAGAGAGAAAACAGGGCATTATAGACCAGTTAGCCTGACATCAGCAGTAAAGAAAATGCTAGAATCTGTAACTAGAGACGTGGTATCAGGGCAATTAGAAAATCATAATAAGATTGGGCAGAGTCAATATAGTTTTTTGAAAGGGAAATCATGTTTGACAAATCTGGTAGAGTTCTTTGAGGTTGTAAATAGCAGGGTAGATAAGGGGGAACCAGTGGATGTAGTGTATTTGGATTTTCAGAAAGCATTCGATAAGATGCCCCAAAAGAGGTTATTACACAAAATTAGGGCTCATGGGATTGGGGGTAATATATTAGCATGGATTGAGGCTTGGTTAATGGACAGAAAACAGAGAGTAGGAATAAACGGGTCATTTTCGGGTTGGCAGGCTGTAACTATTCACAATCTGGATCAATGACTTAGATCAGAGGACCGAGTGCAATGTATCCAAGTTTGCCGACTATACAAAGCTAGGTGGGAAAGTAAGTTGTGAGGAGGATGCAAAGAGGCTGCAAAGGGTTATTGATCGGTTAAGTGATTGGGCAAGAACATGGCAGATGGAATATAATGTGAAGAAATGTGAAGTTATCCACTTTGGTAGGAAAAATAGAAAAGCAGAATATTTTTTTAAATGGTGAGATTGGGAAATGTTGGTATTCAGAGGGACCTGGGTGTCCTTGTACACGAATCACTGCAAGTTAACATGCAGGTACAGCAAGCAAATAGGAAAGCAAATGGTATGTTAGCCTATATTACAAAAGGATTGGAGTATAAAAGTAAAGAAGTCTTATTGCAATTATATGGGGCCTTGGTGAGACCACA
This sequence comes from Squalus acanthias, assembly GCA_030390025.1. Lineage (NCBI taxonomy): Eukaryota > Metazoa > Chordata > Chondrichthyes > Squaliformes > Squalidae > Squalus > Squalus acanthias. The sequence goes on along the minus strand of CM059430.1, from coordinate 24,113,901 downwards.
CCTGGAGTATTGTGTACAGTTGTGGTCTCCTTTCCTAAGAAGGATAGACTGGCCTAATTGGGCGTGCACCAGACTGATTCCTGGGATGGGGGGGATTGTGCTAGGAGGAGAGATTGAGTAGACTAGGCCTATATTCTCTGGAATTTAGAAGAATAAGAGGTGATCTCATTGAAACATATACAATTCTTACAGGGCTTGACAGGGTAGATGCTGGGAAAATTTTATGTTTCCCTTGGCTGGGGAGTCGAGAACAAGGGGTCACAGTCTCAGAATAAGGGGTCGGCCATTTAGGACTGAAATGAGGAGAAAACTCTTCACTCAGAGGGTGGTGAATCTTTGGAATTCTCTACCCCCATAGGGCTGTGGATGCTCGGTCGTTGAGTATATTCAAGACAGAGATCGATAGATTTTTGGATATTAAGGGAATCAAGGATATGGGGATAGTGCAGGAAGGTGGAGTTGAGATAGAAGATCAGCCATGATCAGATTGAATGGCAGAGCAGGCTAGAGGGGCCGAGTGGCCTACTCCTGCTCCTATTTCTTATGTTCTAAAGACGACAGATAAATAGTAAAATTGCAAATATTGTAAATCTGAAGTAAAAATGGGAAATGCCGGAAATACACAGCAGAACTGTCAGCATCTAATAGAGACAACACAGGTTAACAAATATGACGGGACCTGAAATATTAATAACCTATTATTGCACAACGAAAAGATCTAAGATCTGACAAAAAGAGAGTGATACAACATAGCTGAAAAACAAGAAGAAAACTAGATGCCGTCAGGAGTACAGATCAAGGAATTCTGTCACTGGTTGAGAATCTCTATAAAAGCTTCGGGAAACTCGGCCTTTTCATGTGTCCCTGCTGTTCGTGACCTTCAAAGTCACAGCTGCCAAGTTCAAGGAACCGCAACACTCATTTTATTCCTGCTTCTGTCCGAAACTCACCCACTCCTTGCTGGGGTGCGGTTCAGTGGGCAGTCTGTGGTGCCCTTCTCAAGTGACCATTACTGAGTCGATACAGTAATTAGGCTGGCTATTCAACACTGGGGGCATCACAACCAGGCTCTGCCCAGTCATCATCCGACATCTCCACATGCACATAGTTTGCAGCAGAGGTCACCAGATCAGAAGTGGTAACAGCGCCTGATATTTCCCTTCCAGCCGTGGCTCAGTGGGTGGCACTCTCGCCTCAGTCAGAAGGTTGTAGCTTCAAGTCCCACTTCAGAGACTTGAGCATGTAATGCAGGCTGACACTGCAGTGCAGTACTGAGGGGGGTGTCGGAGGTGCCGTCTTTTGGATGAGACGTTAAACCAAGGCCCCGTCTGCTCTCTCAGGTGGATGTAAAGGATCCCATGGCACTATTTCGAAGTAGAGCAGGGCGAGTTCACCCCCGTGTCCTGGTCAATATTTATCTCTCAACCAACATCACTAAAAAAACAGATGATCTGGTCATTATCAAATCGCTGTTTGTGGGAGCTTGCTGTGTGCAAACTGTGAATCATTTTATTCCTGCTTCTGTCCTAAACTCACCCATTCCTTGCTGGGGTGTGGTTGCCACTATTCCCTACAATACAACAGCGGCTACACTTCCAAAGTGCTTAATTGACTGAAGCGCTTTGGGACGTCCAGTGGTTGTCAAAGGTTGCTATATAAATGCAAGTTCTTTATTTCTTCACTTGCTTTGTGACACTAAAGACAATTGCAATTCTCATAGACTCCATCGGCTAACTCAGCAGTCTGGACATTGAAGCTGGCACTCAGTGTCTGTATGGGCCAGTGCTACAGTGGGAAGTGCACTTTCCCGAGGCACTGAGGGAGCACTGTGATTTTTATGAAAAGCTTGTAATCATGGACCTTCAAGCACACATTACTGCAGCTAAGACAAGAAATTACAGGGTTGCATTCTGCGATTCTGGCAACGCAAAAACCTACACCAAATAGGCACATCCTCATTCCTCATCACTGCCCCACTAGAAGGAACAAACTTGCATTTATATAGCACTTTTCACATCTTCAGGACGTCCCAAAGGGGTTCACAGCAAATTCATTACTTTTGAAGTGTAGTCACTGTTGTAATGTAGGAAACACGGCAGCCAACTTGAGCACAGCAAGCTCCCACGAACAGCAATGAGATAAATGACCAGATCATCTGCTTTCCAAACGTTGGTTGAGGGATAAATATTGGCCAGGACACCGGAGAGAACGCCCCTGCTCTTCTTCAAAATAATGCCATGGGATCTTTTACGTCCACCTGAGAAAACAGACGGCACCTTCGACAGTGCAGCACTCCCTCAGTACTGCCCTGGAGTGTCAGCCTGGATTTTGTGCTCAAGTCTCTGGAGTGGGAATTGAACCCACAACCTTCTGACTCAGAGGCAAGACTGCTACCCACTGAGCCACTGGCTGACTGAAGCATAGATGCATAGACGATAGGAGCAGGAGTAGGCCATTTGGCCCCTCGAGCCTGCTCCGCCATTTAATGAGATCATGGCTGATCATCCAAATTCAGTACCCTGTCCCTGCTTTCTCCCCATATCCCTTGATCCCTTTAGCCTTAAGAAATATATCTATCTCCTTCTTGAATATATTTAATGAATTGGCCTCAACTGCCTTCTGTGGTAGAGAATTCCACAGGTTCACCACTCTCTGGGTGAAGAAATTCCTCCTCATCTCAGTCCTAAACGGCTTACCCCTTATCCTTAGACTGTGACCCCTGGTTCTGGACTCCCCCGCCATCGGGAACATCCTTCCTGCATCTAGTCTGTCTAGTCCTGTTAGAATTTTATAAGTTTCAATGAGATCCCCTCTCATTCTTCTAAACTCTAGCGAATATAAGCCTAATCGACCCAATCTCTCTTCATACGTCATTCCTGCCATCCCAGGTATCAGTCTGGTAAATCTTCGCTGCACTCCCTCCATGGCAAGAACATCCTTCCTCAGATAAGGCGACCAAAACTGCACACAATACTCAAGGTGTGGTCTCACCAAGGCCTTGTACAACTGCAGCAAGACATCCTTGCTCCTGTACTCAAATCCTCTCGCTATGAAGGCCAACATACCATTTGCCTTCTTAACCGTCTGCTGCACCTGCATGCTTACCTTCAGCGACTGGTGCACAAGGACTCCCAGATCTCGTTGCACTTCCCCTTTTCCCAATCTATTGCCGTTCAGATAATAATCTGTCTTCCTGTTTTTGCCACCAAAGTGGATAACCTCGCATTTATCCACATTATACTGCATCTGCCATGCATCTGCCCAATCACCCAACCTGTCCAAATCATACTGGAGTTTCTCTGCATCCTCCTCACAGTACACACGCCCACCCAGCTTTGTGTCGTCTGCAAACTTGGAGATATTACATCTAGTTCCCTCGCCTAGATCATTAATATATATTGTGAATAGCTGGGGTCCTAGCACCGATCCCTGCGGTACCCCACTAGTCACTGCCTGCCACTCGGAAAAAGACCCGTTTATTCCAACTCTTTGCTTCCTGTCTGCCAACCAGTTCTCTATCCAAATCAGTAACTTACCCCCAATCCCATGTGCTTTAACTTTGCACGCTAATCTCTTATGCGGGACCTTATCGAAAGCCTTCTGAAAGTCCAAATACACCACATCCACTGGTTCTCCCTTATCTATTCTACCAGTTCCATCCTCAAAAAATTCCAGTAGATTAGTCAAGCATGATTTACCTTTTGTAAATCCATGTTGACTTTGTCCGATCCTGTCACTGTTTTCCAAGTGCTCTGCTATTACATCTTTTATAATGGACTCTAGCATTTTCCCCACTATCGATGTCAGGCTTACAGGCTCGGTCTATAATTCCCCATTTTCTCTCTACCACCAAATGAGGAGATGAACAAGTGGTAAATGTGAATGGATAAGGAACGTATAGAAACCGGAAAACCGTATCATCCATCTGACTGATCCCAATGTTTAAATAAGTTCCACACATGGGTCTCTCCTTCATACCACCCGCTTTCCCTACTGAGTATCGATCCACTTCTCTCTTGAATTTGCCAACACTACTGATCTCCTTCTTGTACATCTGTTTGATAGATTCAACATTCCTGTGTGAAGGAGTTAAATCAGAACCTTTTGTTCATTTATCTCTCTTCTGAGCTCTAGTCAGTGCCCCTTTTTGTAAAGTATGTGATTAATTCAAACACATTATCAATATTAATTTTATCGCCACCCCTTAGAATCTTTACCTTCTGTTGCTCCCATGTAAACAAACAAGAATTCTGCAAAGAGATAACAAAATTTGGGTTGCAAAGGGTCTTAATTTTTTCTCCAGATACTTGGGATATGAGCATTGCTGGCAAAGCTGCATTATTGCCCATCCCCAGTCTTGCCCCGAGAAGGTGTGGTGGGCGTTCTTCTTGAACTGCTGCAGTCTGTGTGGTGACGAGGCTCTAATGATGGTGAGAGGTTGGGAATTCCAGGATATTGACCCAGTGACAGTGATAGGTGTCCCAGTCAGAATGGAGTGTGACTGGGAGAATGTGTTCCCAGCAGTAGAGGTTGTGGGCCAGGGAGGGTAATTAAGACACTATGGGGGAGTGGGGCTCATGGTGGTATTTTACCTCTTCAAGGACGCAGCCTACTTACACAGCAAGCTCAAAATTCAGCTCTATAGGACCAGGAAGCTCCGAGCGCCACGTTGGAATAGACTGAAGTCCGGACAGAAAGTCACCCTTGCCTGCTCCCAAATATTATCCCCCCCGCCCCGTCCAATTCGACAGTGCCATCAACAGAGCCTCCCCAGCTGCCTGCAAATTATACCTGATGTGCAGGAACAAGTCAGAAGATTGTGTTTGAGCCCATAATCTAAGCTAACAAAGGAAGAAACATAGGAACAGGAGTAGGTCATTCAGCCCCTCGAGCCTGTTCCGCCATTCAATTAGATCACGGCTGATCTGTATCTTAACTCCATTTACCTGCCTTTGCACCAAATCCCTTGATACTCTTAGCCAACAAAAATCTATCGATTTCAGTCTTGAAAGCTTCAATTGACCCCCAGCATCCACAATCGTTTTGGGGGAGAGAGTTCCAGATATCCACTACCCTTTATGTGGAAAAAGTACTTCCTGATTTCACTCCTGAATGGCCTAGCTCTAATGTTCAGATTATGTTCTGGATTCCCCACCAGAGGAACTAGTTTCTATCTACCCTACTGAGACTCTTTATCATTTTAAACACCTCGATAAGGTCACCCCCTCAACCATTTAAACTCAAAGGAATACAAGCTAAGTTTGTGCAACAATTTAACCCTTTTAATCCCAAGTATCATTCTGGTGAATCTGCCCTGCAACCGCTCCAAAGGCCAATATATCCTTCCTGAGGTGCCGTGCCCAGAACCGAACCCAGTTACTCCAGATGGAGTCTGACCAAGGCAAACTGAAGCATCACTTCCTTGGCTTTTGTATTTCAACTCTTTGAGATAAAGACCAACATTCCATTAGCCTTTTTGATTACGTTTTGTACCTGTGCATTTGCTTTTAGTGATTTTTGTACCTGGAAACCTTTGGAAAAATATGTAACAGTTATACAAGACCGCACACACCCCAACTGAACTTGTTGCTATAGGTGGGTGCAAATCGTGCACCAGTTCGGTCCAGTTGCCAGAGTCAGAGTGGGTTGAAGCCCCACTCCAGCACTAAAGCAGAACCCAAATGGCCCCTCAGAGATGTTGTCCATTAGATGAGACGTTAAACTGTGACCCCCCCATCTGCCTTTTCAAATAACATTGAAAATCTCTCAATATAATATAATTTGAAGATAACCAGGGAATTTTCCTGCTATCTAATATACTGCCCTCAATCAACACTGTCAAAAACAGCTTGATCTCATTGTTGCTTGTGGGATCTTGCTGTGTGCAAAATGGTTGTCATATTTGCCTACAAGGAAGTTACTGCACTTGAAAGTAATTAATTGTGCAAGGCGGTTCGAGGCAATGTGATTAGCGCAAAGTAAACACAAATGCTATTTTCTTACATTTTTGGATTCCTCCCAGTGTAATCTTCGCATCAAGTCTACACTAGTCCTGTAACGTTACTTAAGACAGAAAAAAAATAACACCCTAAAAATGTTTACCGGGAAACGAGCCAAAGAAAAATGAAATACACCAGTCAGCACACGAGGGAAACATTCAAACAAAAATCTCCATGAGGATGCCTTGATGCCAAGTTGCCCGAGATGATTTGAATTTTTTGTAAAACCAGGAATTCCTGCATCTCTTCCGCTCGCCGCCAGCTCCCCTGATTCGCACAGCAGTGGAGTAGGCAGGACATCAGCACTCCCCCAGTGCAACTGGGAAGCCACAATACTGGCAAAGGACAGCTTCTCCTTCCTATTCATAAAGGGGCAACTGGTCTCTACTAGTCTCCTGCCCTCCCCCCCGCCCCCCCAATAGTGCAGCTGAGATAGGGCAAATCTTTTTTTTATTATTCGTTCCTGGGATGTGGGCGTCACTGGCAAGGCCAGCATTTATTGCCCATCCCTAGTTGCCCTTGAGAAGCTGGTGGTGAGCCGCCTTCTTGAACCACTGCAGTCCGTGTGGTGAAGGTGCTCCCACAGTGCTGTTAGGGAGGGAGTTCCAGGATTTTGACCCAGTGACGATGAGGGAACGGCCGATATATTTCCAAGTCAGGATGGTGTGTGACTTGGAGGGGAACTTGGAGGTGATGGTGTTCCCATGCGCCTGCTGCCCTTGTTCTTCTAGGTGGTAAAGGTCATGGGTTTGGGAGGTGCTGCCAAAGGAGCCTTGGCGAGTTGCTGCAGTGCATCTTGTAGATTGTACACACTGCAGCCACGTTGCGCCGGTGGTGGAGGGAGTGAATGTTTAAGGTGGTGGATCGGATTTTTATATTGTGAAAGGCTTGGAGCGCTACATGCTAACACTGCGATTTCACAAACATATGTTGGGGCATCGACAGAGCGAGAGGATTCTTTTCTTTGCTCTTGTAGTGGGGGGAGGGGGGCAGGGAGGGTTTCTGTGGGTAGGGAAGAGAAAGAAATAATTTAGATGCAGACATATGGGCCATTAAAGAAATTTCACAAAAGGAGAGAGACAGAAATAAAAGTGATAGGGAATGAAGAGACAGATCCATCAGAGTTGACGCTTTATTGGCTAGCTGGCCATTCCTCAAACAGTGACCAATTATAAGTGGCAGCATTTGCCCAGAGCCTGGCCTCTAGGAAAGACAGAAGGGCAGGTTAGGCATATTTCACATTCATCAGACACAACAATTAAATGGACTAGCGTTCCCTGAAAGACTAAGACACAGCTTGCTATTTTTTGACGCATGTCTCAAGTAAAAATCTATTGATCTCAAAGAATGTCCCTTGGCAATTATGAAATATTAAATCTAAGCCATGCTCTTTTTTAACGCAGTTTAATTTTTTTTTATATATTCATCGCATTTTTCATTTGATCAATTTTAATAAGTTGGCAATATGCTCTGGAAAGTATGTGTTTTTTTTTTATAACAAGACCCCACCATCGTTTAGTGCCATCCTTCATAATATTCCCGTATTTTAAAAGGGGCACAGATTTTAATCAAAAAATCTTCGGACAGATCTTTGCTTGATAAAACACTCAGGTGTGATTTGAAATAAGACTTGGATTCATAGTGACCTACCACATCTCAGAAACATCCCAAAATCCTTCATATATAATGAATTACTTCAAGGTGAAGTCACTGTTATGTAGGTAAATGTCGTAGCCACACTGCGCACAGCAGGATCCCACAAGCAGCAATAAGATGATCGGTTAATCTGTTTCTTGTGACACTGGAGGAATTGCTGGCTAGGACACCAGGGGAATGTTCAAATCTTGAACCACGGGAACAGCTGGCGCCACAGCCCTCGATTGTAATTTTATCTGACAGCACCTCAGACAGTGCAGCACTCCCTCAGTGCTGCACAGGAGTGTCAGCCCAGGTTATGTGCTCACATCTCTGGAGCGGGCCTTGAACCTTCTGATTGAGAGACGAGAGTGCTACCAAACGAGCCCAGCTAACGCATCTGGTTTAAGTCAAGTTGTGATCTGTATTAAATTGGATCACGGCATAGTAAAGACACGTTCGCATAGCAAACTCACTATGGCATTACAATGGGGTACGGTCTGATTTAGGTAAGTTAGGGGACTATGCTTGTGTGTGGCAGGTGTCCTTGAATGTGGCTAAGTGCAGTGTTATACATTGTAACCTCTTCCAGCCCTACAACCCTCCAAGAATTCCACGTTCCTCCAATTCTGGCCTGTTGAGCATCCCCGATTTCCATTGATCCACCACCTTCAGCTGCCTGGGCCCTGAGCTCTGGAATTTCCTCCCTAAACCTCTCCGCCTCTCTCTCCTCCTTTAAGACGCTACTTAAAATTTACCCCTTTGACCAAGCTTTTAGTCACCTGTCCTAATATCTCCTTGTGTGGCTCGGTGTTGATTTTTGTACGATAACCCTCCTGTGATGCACCTTGGGACGGTTTACTACGTTAAAGACGCGATATAAATGCAAGCTGTTGTTGTTGTTGCAGTTGCATTTGGGTTTGGGAAACTCCAAGCATGTTTCTACCATGCAAGGTTACCAGCTAAGGGTTAAATATCAAGAGAAAGATTTGAGCATCATAGTCGATAAATCATGAAAGGTCCACCACTGTGTGACAAGGTCATTGGGAAGGTACGGACAACAGCATCTAAAACTACGGACACTGCACTTTGGCTCATCCAGCCTTTGGTATGGCCACACTTAGAGCAGTGCGTCCAGTTTTGGTCCCCATACACAGCTGGGTAATATTAGGCCCCTGGGGAAAGGTACAGAGAAGGGCAACGAAAATTAAATCCAGCCTCGGGGGTTCTTAGTTATAAGGACAGGCTTCAGGAGTTGGGGCTATTTTCTTTTAGAGAAACAAAGGTTTAGAGGGGCTACGATTGAGGTTCCTAAAATGAAGAAGGGATTAGATTCTGTCCAGTCAGATAGGTTATTTGAGATGGAAATGGGTGGCAGGACTAGAGGGCATGCAGAAAAAATCCGAAGGCAGAAAGTTACGTTAGATGTTAGGAAGCACATTTTTTTTAGTCATCGCCTTCTGGAACAGATTACTGACATGTGCGGTAAGTATGGATTCCCTACAGTCCTTGAACAGGAGCTGGACAAGTTCCTGAGAGAGGACATTAATTGTACAAGGCACCTTGTGATTAGTGCAATGTAAATTCAAGTGTTATTTTATTAGATTTTGCGATTACTCCCATTGTAATCTTTGCATCAAGTTCTTGAGAGAACATTTCCAGGTATCGAGGGTAGGTCTGAGAGTTAGCAGGGGCTATCAGAAGGATTTATGGGTTACCGTGGTCTCGTGGAGCTTTGTTTGACGGCCTGAGGGAATCGGAGAGGAATTTCCCGCAAGTTATCCTAAATTAGCCTCAGTTTTGTTTGTTTTTTTTGCCTCACAGGAGGTTGCATGATTTATGGGTACAGTATTGTATTGGTTATGTTACTGGACTAGCAAATCAAGAGAACGCAAGTTCAAATCCCACAAGGGCACTTTGAGAATTGAATTCAGTTTAAAACCTATGGAAATAAAAAGCTGGTGTCAGTAAAAGTGACCGTGAAATTGTTGGATTGTCGTAAAAACCCAACTGGTTCACTAATGTCCTTTTAGGGAAGGAAACCTGCCGTCTGGGCCTATATGTGACTCCAGTCCCACACCAATGTGGCTGACTCTTAACTGCCCTATGAAGTGACCTAGTGAGCCACTCAATTTTATCAAACACTTTCTCAGGGTAACTAGGGATGGGCAATAAATGCCGGCCTTGCCAGCGACGCCCACATCCCGAGAATGAATAAAAAATAATTGGGGAAGGGGATCAGGTCAATGGTGAATGTGGCTGCTGCTTTTACACAACATCATCACCCAAAAATGAAGTGTGCCTACCTGGTTCCTCTTCCTGTCAAGGTACAAGGACAGCGTTTGCTCAAACTGCATGTTTATCCTAACAATGACTCTGTCCATGAGCCGGGTATTTCATCCGTAGCTTTCAGATTTTCGTTTTTTAAAGTTTTTTTCCCCCTCATTTCTGCTCTAACATCATCTGATGAAGCCAAACCCTGCTCTTCCTGGGTCAGAGTTATATCAGAATTTCACAATCAGAAAACATTTGAGTCAAAAAGAATTTGGAAGGGACAAATAAAACATCTCAAACAGTAAATGCTCACTGAAGTCCTCACAAAGTGTGATGCTAAAAGGAGTTGAGGTAGATCTTTAGCTGCTTTCTCAGTAACTCCTCGCCTCCCACCACGGAAAGTCAATCAACTGTCTGTAAGTGATGCAGGTGACAGATGGAGTATAATGCGGGGAAATGATGGATGGAGTATAATGTGGGGAGATGTGAGGTTATTCACTTTGGTAGGAAGAATAGAAAAACAGAATATTTTTTAAATGGTGAGAAACTATTAACTGTTGGTGTTCCCAAAGATTTGTGCGTCCTAGTACAAGAAACAGAAAGCTAGCATGCAGGTACAGCAAGCAATAAGGAAGGCAAATGGCATGTTGGCCTTTATTGCGAGAGGGTTGGCATATAAGACTAAGGAAGTCTTGCTACAATTGTACAGGGCCTTGGTGAGACCACACCTAGAGTATTGTGCACAGTTTTGGTCTCCTTATTTAAGGAAGGATATTCTTGCCTTAGAGGCGGTGCATCGAAGGTTCACTAGATTGATCCCTGGGATGAGAGGGTTGTCCTTTGAGGAGAGATTGAGTAGATTGGGCCTATACTCTCTGGAGTTTAAAAGAATGAGAGGTGAGCTCATTGAAACATATAAGATTCTATGGGGAATTGACAGGATAGATGCTGAGGAGTTGTTTCCCCTGGCTAGAGAGTCTAGAATTAGGGGGTAGAGTCTCAGGATAGGGGCCGGTCTTTTAAAACTGATATGAGGAGGAATTTCTTCACTCAGAGGGTCGAAAATCTTTGGAATTCTCTGCCCTAAAGTGCTGTGGATGCTCAGTCGTTGAGTATATTCAAGGCTGAGATCGATAGATTTTTGGACTCCAGAGAAATTAAGAGATATGGGGATAGGGCAGGAAAGTGGAGTTGAGGTCGAAGATCAGCCATGATCTTATTGAATGGCAGAGCAGGCTCGAGGGGCCATATGGCCGACTCCTGCTCCTAATTCTTATGTTCTTAAAATGTGTGCTGACATTGTTCATCGCTGCAGAGAGATGAACGCCCTGTGACACACAGAGAAAGTGGCTGTGTTAGTCACACCAGAACTGCAGGTGGTGATCACAGCATTTGCAGGCTTTATTGTGTTAAACTCCAACTGATCAATTAATTTTTCAAGGGGTTAATTATTGGGTTTAAGCCTAAAATCAAATTGCTTAATCAATCATTAACCTTGACCTGGTTGGAAATCCTGCTTACCCTGTTTCACCTCAGTTCAATGTGTCATTTTGGGTCTAAATCTGCTTCCTGCATTCTCTCTCTCTTGCGCCCACTCTCTCTCCTGACTCTGCTTCCCTACATTATTCCCGGACTGGGTTTCCCTACATTACTCCCTGACTGACAGAACAGTGGCAAATGGAATTCAATCCGGAGAAGTGTGAGGTAATGCATTTGGGGAGGACTAACAAGGCAAGGGAATACACATTAAATGGTAGGACACTGAGTAGTGTAGAGGAACAAAGGGACCTTGGAGTGCAGGTCCACAGATCCCTGAAGGTAGCAGGCCAAGTAGATAAGGTGGTTAAAGAAGGCATACGGAATACTTGCATTTATTAGCCGAGGCATAGAATACAAGAGCAGGGAGGTTATGCTTGAATTGTATAAAACATTAGTTAGGCCTCAGCTAGAGTACTGTGTGCAGTTCTGGTCACCACATTACAGGAAAGATGTGATTGCACTGGAGAGGGTACAGAGGAGATTTATGAGGATGTTGCCTGGACTGGAAAATTTTAGCTACGGGGAACGATTGCACAGGCTGGGGTTGTTTTCTTTGGAACAGAGGAGGCTGAGGGGAGACCTAATTGAGGTGTATAACATTATGAGGGGCCTAGATAGAGTGGACAGGAAGGACCTATTTCCCTTAGCAGAGGGGTCAACAACCAGGGGGCATAGATTTAACGTAATTGGTAGAAGGATTAGAGGGGATTTGAGGAGAACTTTTTCACCCAGAGGGTGGTGGGGGTCTGGAACTCACTGCCTGAAAGGGTGGTAGAGGCAGAAACCCTCACCACATTTAAAAAGTGCTTGGATGTGCACTTGAAGTGCCGTAACCTACAGGGCTACGGACCAAGAGCTGGAAAGTGGGATTAGGCTAGATAGCTCTGTCGGCCGGCACGGACATGATGGGCCGAATGACCTCCTTCCATGCTGCAAATTTCTATGATTCTATGACTGAGGGGCAGGCAGGCCCCTATCCCTCATTCAATACTGGTTTAGAGCTATCAATTGCAGGGTAAGTGAGTAGTAGGAATGGACATAATCCATCAATCCTCCCACTCGTGGAGGTGCCTCCCCAGACGAATCCTCAATTCAAAACAAACGAGGTAGGAACTGCAGCTGCATGACAGAGGACCATGGCACTGACAACGCACCAGAATGTCATAGGACAGGTGCGTAAAGAGCGTGCCTGCACAACACAGGACCATACCCCCTAGATAAATGCAAGTCTCTCTTTCTACCGTGGCTCAGTGCGTAACACTCTCACGTCCGAGTCGGAAGGTTGTGGGTTCAAGTCGCACTCCAGAGACTTGAGCACAAAATCTACGCTGACACTCCCAGTGCAGTACTGAGGGAGCGCTGGAAGTCTTTCGGAGGAGACGTTAAACCGAGGCCCTGTCTGCCCTCTCAGATGGACGTAAAAGATCCCACGGCACTATTCGAAGAAAAGCAGGGGAGTTCTCCCCGGTGTCCTGGCCAATATTTAACCCTCAATCAACATCACTAGAACAGATTATCTGGTCATTATCTCATTGCTATTAGTGGGAGCTTGCTGTGCCCAAATTGGCTGCCGCGTTTCCGATATTACAACAGTGACTACACTTCAAAAAGTACTTCATTGGCTGTAAAGCGCTTTGGGACGTCCCGAGGTCGAGAAAGGCGCTATAGAAATGCAAGTTCGTTCTTTCTTTACCTGTCGTGACCACAACATGCTGCGCAGGTGGGTAAATGGGACACAGCTCCACATCCACCCAGTTGGTCTGCTGTTTTTTTAAACTGTAATTTAAAAATTGCAGGTTGCAAGAGTTTTAAAATAAAATATAACTTTTTTTTTGCTAACTTTCTCCCCCATTCTGAAAGCGCTTGCTCTGTCTGGAGCACAGTTGACAAACACCAAAGAAAGAAATGACTTGCATTTATATAGCGCCTTTCATGACCTCAGGACGTCCCAAAGCGCTTTACAGCCAATGAAGTACTTTTTGGTGTGTAGTCGCTGTTGTAATGTGGGAAACGCAGCCGCCAATTTGCGCACAGCAAGATCCCACAAACAGCAATGTGATAATGACCAGATTATCTGTTTCTTATGTTGATTGAGGAATAAATATTGGCCAGGTCACCGGGGAGAACTCCCCTGCTCTTCTTCAAAATGTGATCCTTTATATCCACCTGAGAGCGCAGACGGGGCCTCGGTTTAACGTCTCATCCGAAAGACGGCACCTCCGACAGTGCAGCACTCCCTCAGTGCTGGAGTGAGCTGTGCTCAAGTTCCTGGAATGTGGTTCGGGGGGGATCGAAACCACAACCTTCTGACTCAGAGGCTGGTGCGTGACCACTGAGCCACAGCTGCATTTTACAAGTACGCAGTTTACAAAGCACAAAAAAATTTTACTCTTGCAAAGTGTTCCCATCATCAATGGAAAACCACCCATGGTGCACGAAACAGAGGAGTTCCATCCCATGAATTCAGATCAAATGCAATTTGCTCCTGTGTAACTTAAGGACAGCTAGAACTCCCTTCTCGACCGCGACTCCCCAGGAAGCTGCAGCAGCAGTTCCAGGTTTATTAAAAACTCTATTTGTCCGTCCGTCCCCAAACCACTGCTGGGGTTAGACACTGGAGAACAAAACCGTGCGCAACTGAAAGGGGAAATATCGCTCGTCAAAAGTAATTGTGTTTTTGCTCTTAATAATCAAGGTGCTTCCTGTATCTCTGGCCGGGGACCGTGCTCGCTGTGTTCCCAGACAAGAGTGCAAAAAGGGAAAGCAGGAATAGTGCAAAGAGGTAGAAAAAAAACTGGAATGGGTTTTGTTCAGTTCATTAGCTGAGATTACAAGTTTAACTTATAAAACCAAGGGTCAAGAATTCTCATTAACAAGGGGGCCGTGCACAGCTGCAGGGGTTGGATCAAGAGGAGACCCAATCTTACGGCTAACTATACATTTCAAATCTTTCTTTGATGTTCTCCCCCCCCCAGCCCCCCCTTCTTTTTCTTTTGGCAATGGAGTTGATTTTAATTGTTGCTACATGCCGCACTAGACTTCTGCCTGAAAGCCAGCCTCCACATCTGCAGCACGAGAGGCTCCAGTGATATTGGGTGCAGTCCACAGCCCCGGGCAGATTTTAATGGCTCCCCTTTGCATTCGAGCCTCAGATTGCTTGCCACGTGACTCTCTGTTCAGTTTAGCTGCAGGAAAGGGCATTAGTTCTCCCTCTGAGCTCCTGATCCAGACTCTTGAACAAGGTAAGCTGCAAGACGAGGAGTGGGGGCTGTTGCTGTTTCAGGAATCACTTTTTCCAACAAATGAACCCTTATCCTTTGATTCAGAAAACTCAAAATAATTTTCTATAAACATTTAAAACACCCAAAGAGTTGCGCTTATAGAGTGGCTCATCTCATCGCTCAAATATCTCAAAGTACTTCACATGTAACATCAATGACTTGCATTTATATAGTGGCTTTAACTTAGAAACACAACCTGATATCTTCACAGGGGCGTAACCAGGCAAAAGTGAATGCTGAGCCAAAGCAGGAGATACAGGAGAGTGGCGACTAAAAGCTTGGTCGAAGGAATGGGTTTTAAGGAAGGCCGTAAAAGAGGAGAGAGAGGAGTAACGGTGGGAGGAACCTAGATGGCTTAAGGCAAGGCTGCCAATCGTGGAGAGCGATGAGGGGCGGATGCACAAGAGGTCATAGTTGGAGGAACAGAGATTTTTGGGACTTTGCAGGGCTGGAGGGAGAGAAAGAGAGGCTGTGAAGCGATTTAAACACCAGAATTTTAAATTGGATACATTGGGGTACCGGGAACCAATGTAAGTCTACAAGGACAGGGGTGATGGCGAGGGGGACTTGGTGCAGGATAGGATATAGGCAGCAGAGCTTTGGATGAGCTGAAACTTAGAGTTTGGAGGGTGGGAGGCCGACCAGAAGAGCATAAGAATCGTCAAATATGGAGGTGACAAAGGGTTTTGGCAGCGGATGGGCTAAGGCGGGGGGGAGAGACGGGCGATATTACTGAGGTGGAAGTAGGCGGTCTTTGTGATGGAGAGGGTGGGGTTAGAAACTCAGCTCGAGGTTGAAAAGAATTACATAAAATTTACAGCACAGAAACAGGCCATTTGGCCCAACTGGTCTGTGCTGGTGTTTATGCTCCACACGAGCCTCCTCCCACCCTACTTCATCTCACCCTACCAGCATATCCTTCTATCCTTTCTCTCTCATGTGCTTATCTACTTCTAATAGGACGCTAAGGCTGTGAACAGTCTCGATCAACCGAGACAGTGGCCGAGGAACAAGGTGGAATCAGTGGTGAGGTTACGGAGTTTGTGGCATGGTCCGAAATCAATGGCTTCGGTCTTCCCAATGTTTAACTGGAGGAAATTGCAGCTCATCCAAGACTAAATGTCAGGCAAGCGCACGAGTTCTCAAACCCGTGACTTCTACCACCTAGAAGGACAAGGGCAGCAGGTGCATGGAAACACCATCACTTCCAAGTCACACACCATCCTGACTTGGAAATATATCGTCAATCCTTCATCGTCACTGGGTCAAAATCCTGGAACTCCCTCCCTAACAGCACTGTGGGAGCACCTTCACCACACGGACTGCAGCGGTTCAAGAAGGCGGCTCACCACCACCTTCTCAAGGGCAACTAGGGATGGGCAATAAATGCTGGCCTTGCCAGCGACGCCCACATCCCATGAATGAATAAAAAAAGTCTGACAGCACATATAATTACTTATTGTGAAACACGGTCATACCTATGTAGGCAAAAGTAACAGACATTCTGTACCAGAAACAGCAATGAGATGAATGACCAGTTAATCTCTTGACACCAGGAGAACTCCATGCTCTTCTTTACATAGTGCCATGGGATCTTCAGCATCCACTAGAACAGGCGGATGGTGCCTCGGTATTAACATCTCATCTGAAGCACAACTCCACGGACAATGTAGCAGCTCCCTCAGTACTACCTGGTTAGGTGCCCAAGTCAAGGAGTGAGGCTAGAACGCACAACTTGCTGACCCAAAGGTGAGAGCACGACCACTGAGCCAAACTAAGACATTTTCACAACCCGAGCAAGGAGGTCAAGTTTCTAAAAGGGGATGATTAGTCATAATGAAAGAGGAGGTAGTTAAGATACTGGATGGGATTAAAATTGATAATGAGGAGGTAATAGAAAGGCTGGCTGTAAAAGTAGATAGGTCACCAGGACCAGAAGGGATGCATCCTAGGATGCTGAGGGAAGTAAAGGTGGAAATTGAGGAGATACTGGCCATAATCTTCCAATCCTCCTTAGATACGGGGAGGGTGCCAGAGGACTTTAGAATTGCAAATGTTACACCCTTGTTCAAAAAAGGGTGTAAGGATAAACCCAGCAACTACAGGCCAGTCAGTTTAACCTCAGTAGTGGGGAAGCTTTTAGAAATGATAATCCGGGACAAAATTAACAGTCACTTGGACAAGTGTGGATTAATTAAGGAAAGCCAGCACGGATTTGTTCAAGGCAAATCATGTTTAACTAACTTGATTGAGTTTTTTGATGAGGTAACAGAAAGGGTTGATGAGGGCAATGCGGTTGATCTGGTGTACATGGACTTCAAAAGGCCTTTGATAAAGTGCCACATAATAAGCTTGTCAGCAAGGTTGAAGCCCATGAAATAAAAGGGCAGCATGGATATGAAATTGGCTAAGTGACAGGAAACAGAGTAGTGGAGAATGGTTGTTTATTGGACAGGAGTGCTGCTCCCCAGGGGTCGGTACTAGGACCACTGCTTTTCTTGATATATATTAATGACTTGGACTTGGATGTACAGGGCACAATTTCAAAATTTGCAGATGACACAAAACTTGGAAGTATAGTGAACAGTGAAGAAGATAGTGACAGACTTCAAGAGGACACAGACAAGCTGATGAAATGGGCGGACATGTGGCAGATGAAATTTAACGCAGAAAAGTGCAAAGTGATACATTTTCGTAGGAAGAATGAGGAGAGGCAATATAAACTAAAGGGTACAATTTTAAAGGAGGTGCATGAAGAGAGAGACCTGGGGGCATATGTGCACAAATCGTTGAAGGTGGCTTGGCAGGTTGAGAAAGCGGATACGGGATCCTGGGCTTCATAAATAGAGGCATAGAGTACAAAAGCAAGGAGGTTATGATGAACCTTTATAAAACATTGGTCTGACCTCAACTGGAGTACTGTGTCCAATTCTGGGCACCGCACTTTAGGAAGGATGTGAAGACCTTAGAGAGGGTGCAGAAAAGATTTACAAGAATGATTCCAGGGATGAGGGACTTCGGTTACCTGGATAGACTGGAGAAGCTGCGGTTCTCCTTAGAGCAGAGAAGGTTGGGAGGAGATTTGATAGAGGTGTTCAAAATTATGAGTGGATAGGGAGAAACTGTTCCCATTGGCAGAAGGGTCGAGACCAGAGGACACAGATTTAAGATGATTGGCAGGAGAACCAAAGGTGACAGAGTCATAACGGCACAGGAGGCCATTCGGCCCACCGAGTCTGTGCCAGCCCTCTGTAGAGCAATCCAGTCAGTCCCATTACCCCGCTCTATCCCCGTAGCCCTGCAAGTTTATTTCCCTCAAGTGCCTATCCAGTCTCCCCTTGAAAACATTAGAGTGTCTCCGCTTCCACCACTTCCGTTGACAGCGAGTTCCAGGTCCTCACCACTCTCTGCGTAAAAAAGTTTTTCCTCACATCCCCCTGTATCTCTTGCCCAAAACTTTAAATCTGTGTCCCCTAGTCCTTGTACCATCAAATAATGGGAACAGCCTTTCCCCGTCTAGCCTATCCAAACCCGTCATAATCTTGTACACCTCTATCAAGTCACCCCTCAACCTCCTTTGCTTTAATGAAAACAAATCCAGCTTCTCCGACCTGTCCTTGTAACTAAGATCCCCCATCCCCGGAACCATTCTGGTAAATTTCCTCTGCACCCTCTCAAGGGCCTTCACATCCTTCCTAAAGTGTGGTGACCAGAACTGGACGTAATACTCTAGTTATGGCCTAACCAGCGTTTTATAAAGGTTCAGCATAAATTCTCTACTTTTGTACTCAATACCCCTATTTATGAAGCCCAAGATCCCATATGCTTTGCTAACCACTCTCTCAATATGTCCATCCACCTTCAGGGACCTATGCACATTAATTCCCAGGTCCCTCTGACCCTGCACACTCTTTAAAACTGTGCCATTAAGTGTATATTGCCTCTCCCTGTTCCTTCTGCCCAAATGCATCACCTCACACTTCTACTTCTCTGTATTAAATTCCATCTGCCACTTGTCTGCCCATTCTGCTAGCCTTTCTATATCCTGTTGCAGTCGATTGGTATCATCATCACTGTTTGCCACACCCCCAAGTTTGGTGTCATCGGCAAAATTAGAAATTCTACTCTGAATTCCAATATCCAGGTCATTTATATATATATGTATCAAAAAAAGCAGTGGCCCCAGCACTGACCCTTGGGGAACACCACTGTCTACCATCCTCCAGTCTGAAAAACAGCCTTTTACTACAACTCGCTGTTTTCTGTCCTTAAGCCAATTCCTTATCCAAGCTGCCACTGACCCACCTATTCCATGAGCCTCAATTTTGTTAACCAGCCTTCTACGTGGTACTTTGTCAAATGCCTTCCAAAAATCCATGTAGACAACATCCATTGCATTCCCTTCATCAATCCTCCCTGTTACTTCATCAAAAAATTCAATTAGATTAATCAAACATGATCTGCCTTTTACAAAAATCATCCCTTTTTTGAGGAAAAATATTTTTAACACAGTGGAATGTACTGCCTGAGAGGGTGGTGGAGTCAAAAAAAAAACTTTGATTCACAACTATTCACCAATGTTAATTTACAGCCCTCCCCCAAGAATTTAAGAATTCACTCCTTGTTCATCTGTGTGTAGATGTAAGGCCTGTTAACTCGATGAGCAGGGAGACTTCCAGTGATACGGCTGTATCTCTAAGCCTTGCAACACTGCTGTGAGGCATCATCATTGATGAATAGACTGTATGTTGTCATTGGGGTGTCTATGTCCACAGGGGAAGAGATGGCTGCCTGTATGGTCACACTGCTATTACGAGTACTGACACCCTTACATTAATAACTTTCAATTAAGTTTCAGTGAATGAAAAAGCAAGCTTGAATGGTCACAATACATTGCAATCCTCTTAATGGGAGTGAATGGGGATGAGTTTGGCATTCTAAGTTGAAACCATCATAGAATATAAAAAGACACAGCCTTTATGACATAGTTTGCTCTATAATAGACAAGCAAGCTCATTGGAAGCTAAAAAAAAGTTCCCTCACTCCGTCAGCTGGGGCTCAGTGGGTAGCACTCTCGCCTCTGAGTCAGAAAGTTGTGGGTTCAAGGCCCACTCCAGAGACTTGAGCACAAAAAGCTGACACTCCCAGTGCAGTACTGAGGGAGTGCCGCACTGTCGGAGGTGCCGTCTTTCGGATGAGACGTTAAACCGAGGTCCCGTCTGCCTCCTCAGGTGGATGTAAAAGATCCCATGGCACTATTTCGAAGAAGAGCAGGGGAGTTCTCCCCGGTGCCCTGGCCAATATTTATCCCTCAATCAACATCACTAAAAACAGATTATCGGCTCATTATCACATTGCTGTTTGTGGGAGCTTGCTGTGCGCAAATTGGCTGCCGCTTTTCCTACATTACAACAGTGACTACACTTCAGAAAGTACTTCATTGGCTGTAAAGCGCTTTGGGACATTCGGAGGTCGTGAAAGACGCTATATAAATGCAAGACTATCTATTTATAACAGAGCAAGACATTCCTTCAATGTTACTCTCACCTCCTTGGGCTCAACACACACCACTCCTCAACTAAAAAGGTTGGCATGCAAGCCATATGCAAGTCTTTGCCAATGTTACTCTTAAAGGAGCTGTGTGCGGGTGTAAAGTCCAACCATCATCCATTTTCCTTCACTTAAGGAATGTGCTTTGTCTCTGCTTGGTAGCACCCCAAAAGAGCTCTTCAAACATTTGGAAACTGAGCAGTATGGAGAAAACCTACAGGGCATCATTCAGCAGAGTAAAGAGTGAGGGCCGAAAGTTACTGCGCCAGCAAGAGTCTGAACAAAGACTGAGCAAGTATGAGAAGCCACATCATCTAGATCAACATTATACATCCTAACTTTGAGAATTATTTATACAATTAGAATACAGTTAACTCAATATACAAAGGGCTGGATTTTGTCTTGGGGTCGGGTTGGGGTCGTGTAATCCGCATTTCATGTTTCCCCCCCGACTCCAGATTAATGTGGATGCCTGATGCAATTGAGTTGCAGCATGTGGGAACCCATGAACTAATTAGTGGTTTCAGTCTGAAACCCACCTCTGATGATGTCATCATTGCTGCCTGCCTGCTCTCAGAGATTGTCTGGCTACTGGTGAGAGAGGACCTTTCTGCATTGCCTCTGATGTGAGTGGACCTGGATATATATGAATGAGAGAGAGAGAGAGAGAGAGAGAGAGAGAGACAGAGACAGAGACAGAGAGAGAGAGAGAGAGAGAGAGAGAGAGAGACTCTTACACCAAATGCCATGACATTCAATGTAGCAGTATCAGAGGCGACTTTCACATCTAATACTACTACTACCTTCATCACATCTCCGTTGTAATAGTGGACTTGCAGCCGATAGTCAGCTATCCATTTGTGCTCCCGCCAGGTTTCACTGGAGTGTTTCACACCAGGCGTGCTTCACGTCAGAAAAGGGTTAAACTAGCTGCAACGTTTCAAATAGCATTACAGACCCAATTTAGGGCTTGTTAAGGGCTTTAATGGCCTCTTGGAGGCGGGAGAGAGTCGGGAACCCCGCGACTGATTTTGTCAAAATTGCGTGGAGGCGGGATGGAGTTGGGATGGGGTCGGAAACCCCGACCCCGCAAATTTAACCCCCCGCACGCCTCCAAACCCGACTCCATGGGTCATTCAAAATCCAGCCCAAAGGGTCCAACCCTGAAACATTAACTCCTGTTTTCTCCACAGATGCTGCCTTACCTGCTCAGTGTTTCCAGCATTTCTGTTTTTGCTTTAATATAAACAGGGACCTGATCCCTCGCACAGCATTCAGTTCCAAGCCCCTTCCCCATTCACTCCCACTGTACTGAATCCTAATGGATCAAACCCATCCTAATCACTCCCACGTACTGAATCCTAACTGAGCAAACCCATCGCATTCACTCCCACCTGAATCCCAATGGACCAACCCATCCCATTCACTCCCACTGTATAGAATCCCAATGGACCAAATTCCTCCTTATTCATTCCCACTTATTTTTTAAATTCATTCATGAGATGTGGGCATCACTGGCAAGGCCAGTATTTATTGCCCATCCCTAATTGCCCTTGAGAAGGTGGTGGTGAGCTGTACAGCATTTCAATGGGCCAAACACATCCCATTCACTCCTACTGTACTGAATCCTAACAGACCAAACCCATTGTTGCAAGAGGCATCAGAGTGAGGGACAACTGAAAGCAGCTTAGCTTGAACAGAAGTCAGTGATGAGTACTAAATTCTAATTTCTGCCGAGTTAATGGTTAACTAAGGCTGTTTTTACAAGTACTGACTAAGCTGGCTTGATTGATTAACTACCAATTAGGTTTGAAAGCACCAGTGGCTGGGTGCGAGTTTGATGGATTAGCGGTTTTGAAAGTGATAGTTGTGCTTGAATTGACTGCGCTCTTGGTGTTTTTTTGAGTGAAGTTAGCTTTTGCTCTTGAGATATATACGACATTGGCACAGCAGTATTTATTGCGCATTCCTCGTTGTCCTGAAGGCATCAAGAATAAACATGATGTGGGACTAGAGTCCTATGTAGGCCAGAATGGGTAGGAGTGGCAGGTTCCCTTCTCTGAAGGGCACTGGTTGGATTTTTATGAAAATCCGGCAGCTTTCACGGTCATTCTTTCTGGTGCCAGCTCACAACCTACCACTGAAATTTTAACTTCATCACCTCTAGGTTGCTAGCTCAGTGCCATCGTCACTCGGCTACTATAGATAGTTAGTTCGAGGAAAGAAAGCAAGGAGTCGAAGTAAATGGATGTTTTTCAGATTGGCAGGATGTGGGTAGCGGTGTCGCCAGGAACCTGTGCTGGGGCCCCTTGTTTACCATTTGGATAAATTATTTGGATAGAAGCACATGAGGAATGATATTGAAATTTGCTGATATCAAATTATGGGTCATGCCAAACTGTGAGGAAGAATGCAAGAGATTTCAAGCAGACAGATTAGCAAATTAGGCAGATAGGTGGCAGATGCAGTTGAATGCAGAGAAATGTGATGCAGTACCTTTTGGGAAAAAGAAGTGAAAGGAAGCATACTCTGAAGAGTATGACTTTTAACATAGTGGAGGAAGAGAAAGGTCCAAGAGTTCAGATACAGAGATCTTTAAAAGAACTTGCATTTATATAGCGCATTTCAGAACCTCAGGACTTCCCAAAGCGCTTTACAGCCAATTAAGTACTTTTGAAGTGTTGTAATGTAGGAAAAGGAAAAGGAAAAGGGGGGAAGTGCAGGTGGAAAACGTAATAAAAAGGCAAATAGGATTCCGGGTTTTATACATGGGGCATTGAAAATAAAGTCATACTGAATTTGTATAAGACCATGTTTAGGCTGCAGCTGGAATATAAGGTGCAGTTCTGGGCACCTCATTATAAGGAGGATATTATGGAAAGAGTACAGTGACGCTTCACTAGAATGATGCCAAGAATGTTTTCAGTCCAACAAGAAGGTAGTGCTAAATCTAATTCTACAAAATATAGGGGTTGGGGAAAATCTTGGAAATAGCAACCACAACATATAAAAATGAAAAAGAGGGAACAATGTAAGATAAAGGTACTTGATTGGAAAAAAAGCCAATTTCAATGAGACAAAACAGAAGCTAGCCCACACAAATTGGAAAGAAAAATTGGCAGATAAGACATGCCAAATAATCAGAAATGTTCAAACAGGAGATGATTATAGTATAGACCAGACATATTCCCACCAGTAAAGGTGGTGCAGAAAAATCTGCAGTTTCTGGGATGAATATAGAAATTAAAATTAAAAGGAGACTTAAAAAAACAGGCACATGATAAATGAAGTGTCAATAACACAACTGGAGTATCGTGTCAAATTCTGGGCACCGCACCTTTTACAAGATTTACAGGAATGGCTCCAGGGATGAGGGACTTCAGTTACGTGGATAGACTGGAGAAGCTGGGGTTGTTCTCCTTAGAGCAGAGAAGGTTGAGAGGAGATCTGATAGAGGTGTTCAAAATCACGAGGGGTCTGGACAGAGTAGATAAGAGAGAAACTGTTCCCATTGGCGGAAGGGTCGAGAACCAGAGGACACAGATTTAATGTGATTGGCAGAAGAACCAAAGGCGACATGAGAAAAAACTTTTTTACGCAGCGAGTGCTGGTGATCTGGAATGCACTGCCTGAAAGGGTGGTGGAGGCAGATTCAACCGGGATTTTCAAAAGGGAATTGGATAAGTACTTGAAGGAAAAAAATTTGCAGGGAAAGGGCAGGGGAGTGGGACTAGCTGAAGTGCTCTTGTAGAGAGCTGGCACGGGCTCGACGGGCTGAATGGCCTCCTTCTGTGCTGTTATCATTCTATGATTCGATCACAAAATAAAATCAGGTGGCGTACAGAGAATATAGAGGGGAAGTAAAAGGGATTAGAAAGATTCAGGAAGTACAGAAACATAGAACATAGAAAAATAGGAGCAGGAGTAGGCCATACGGCCCTTCGAGCCTGTTCCGCCATTGAATATGATCATGGCTGATCCTCTATCTCAATACCATATTCCCGCTCTCTCCCCATACCCCTTGACGCCTTTTGCGTCTAGAAATCTATCTATCTCCTTCTTAAATATATTCGTGAGAAGTCACACAACACCAGGTTATAGTCCAACAGTTTTATTTGAAATCACAAGCTTTCGGAGCTGCTGCTCCTTCGTCAGGTGAAGGTCCAGCAGCAGGTGAAGGTGCAGCAGCAGCTCCGAAAGCTTGTGATTTCAAATAAAACTGTTGGACTATAACCTGGTGTTGTGCGACTTCTCACTTTTGTCCACCCCAGTCCAACACCGGCATCTCCGCATCATTAAATATATTCAGTGACTTGGCCTCCACAGCCTTCTGTGGTAGAGAATTCCACAGGTTCACCACGCTCTGAGTGAAGAAATTTCTCCTCATCTCAGTCCTAAACGTCCTACCCCATATCCTGAGACTGTGACCCCTCGTTCTAGATCCCCCAGCCAGGGGAAACATCCTCCCTGCATCCAGTCTGTCTAGCCCTGTCAGAATTTTATACGTTTCAATGAGATCCCCTCTCATTCTTCTAAACTCTAGTGAATACAGGCCTAGTCGACCCAATCTCTCCACTATGAAGAAAGACTGGCAGGTAACAAAGACAGCAAAGGATTTTCTATGTTAAAGGAAGAGCAGGGCCCATTAGAGATGGAAAGGAAATCTTATGGAGATACACAAATCTTTGCAAGTGGGAGGACAAGTTGATGAAGCAGAAATTTAAAAAAAAGCAAGTGGGATTCTAGGTTTTATAAAAAGAGAGTACAAAAGCAAAGAGGCAATTGCTAAACCTACACAAATCCTGTGTGTCAGCCATGGCTCAGTTGGTAGCACCTTCATCTCTGAGTCAGAAGGTTGTAGGTTAAAGTCCCACCTCCAGACACTTGAGCACAAAAATCTAGTGCTATACTGTCGGATGAGACGTTAAGCCGAGGCTCCGCCAGCTCTCTCAGATGGACATAAAAGATCCCAAGCCACTATGTCGAAGAAGAGCAGGGGAGTTATCCCTGGTGACCTAGCCAATATTTATCCCTCAATCAACATCCCTAAAACAGATTATCTGACCATTAGCCCATTGCTGTTTGTGGGAGCCTTCCTACATTACAACAGTGACTATACTTCAAAAAGTACTTCATCGGCTGTAAAGCGCTTTAGGACATCTTGTGGTCATGAAAGGCACTATATAAATGTAAGTCTTTCATTTATATGAAAGGCTGCAATACTGTGACTGGTTATAGGCTCTCAATTTTAGGATGTCAAAGTCATGGAGAGGGTCCCAAAGAGATCAGAAGATAATTGCGGATATGACAGACCATTCGGCCCATCTTAATTCACTTATCCAGAGAGACCCTTCACATACCCCATCTCAGCATGTAATTGTTTCTTAAATGATTCCAGGGTTTTTGCCTCCACTACTCTTTAACTGGGAGTCCATTCCATGTGTTGATAATTCTTTGTGTAAAGAAGTACTTCCTGATATCAGACTTAAATTTACATTGAATGAGTTTGAACTTATGTTCCCTTGTCCTACTCTTGCAATTTAACTGAAAGTAGTATTTGAAATTTACCATTTCTATTTCCATAACTGTCTCCTATCCCTTGATAAGATCACCCGTCAGTCGACTCGTTTCCAGGCTGAAAAGCCCCAGTCTCTCCAGTCTTTCCCCATAACTCAGACCCCTGACACTAGGGAACAGCCCTGTGGTCTTCTCTGCTCTGTCTCCAGTGCTTGAATGGCTCCTTTGTGCCTCAGTGATCAGAATTGGAACCAGTACTTAAGGTGTAATTTGACCAGAACTATGCACAGTACTCAAGGTGTGGTCTGGCCAGAACTGGACGCAGTATGCAAGGTGTGGTCTGGCCAGAACTGGAAGCAGTATGCAAATTGTGGTCTGGCCAGAACTGGACGCAGTATGCAAGGTGCGGTCTGGCCAGAACTGGACACAGTACTCAAGCTGCAGTCTGACCAGAACTGGACACAGTACTCAAGGTGCAGTCTGACCAGAACTGGACACAGTACTCAAGGTGCAGTCTGACCAGAACGGGACACAGTACTCAAGATGTGGTCTAACCAGATCTCTGTACAGTTTGAACACAACGTCCTCTGGCTTGTATTCTACTGTTTTGGCCGTGTAATTCAACATTCTATTGGCTTTGTTGATCGCTGATCTGCATTGGTTGGCCAAAGGTTTATTTGAGGAAGTAACAGACTTGGTACAGGGGGAAATGCAGCGGATGTAGTCTACATGGACTTTAGCAATATTTTTGACAAGGTACCACACAGGAGATTACTAGAGAAGATTAAGGGGTATGGAATTAAGGGGAGAATAGCAAATTAAATAAAAAATTGGTTAAAGGGAGAAAACAGAGTAGGACTTAAGGACAATTTTCCGGAATAGTTGGAAGTGGGTAGCAGTGTCCCACAGGGTTCAGTTCTGAGGACACTTCTATTCACTGTGTATATCAATGATTTGGAAAGAGGCCTAGAGGCAATGATGCTGAAATTTGCAGATGATGCTAAAACAGGAGGGTATAGTTAATTATTTAGAAGACCAGAGGAAGTTGCAAAGAAATAGGCGGAATGGGCTAAAAAGCGGCAGAAGGATTCAATATCAGTAACTATAAGGTGATATATTTTGGTAAAAAAAAAACAGCAGTAATGATACTCTGAATGGAAGTAGACTGGGTGCTCTGGAAGAGCAGAGGGATTTGGGGCAACAGAGTCAAAGGACATTAAAAGGCAGGTGCTCAGGTTGAAAAGACCATAAAAAGCAAATGGAATTCTAGTTTTATCACGAGAGGTATAGAATACAAAAGCCAAGCAGTAATGATGAGACTTTCTAAAACCTTAGTTAAGAGTACAGTGTATAGTACTGTGCTCCACACTATAGGAAGGATATTGAGGCTTTGGAGAGGATACAACACATTCATTAAGATGCTGCCTGGTATGAGGAAATACAAATAGAGACTTTGTTTATTTTTTTGTTGGAACAATCTACTTTATAGTGTGGTATGATAGGAGTGTTTAAAATGACTATAACTGGCCTCAAAACTCCCAGCAACTACTACTTTTCTAACTGGATGATGGTGCTAGTACTACACCATAATAGTTAAACTCAGAAAGCCCTCTTTTTTTAAACCTCAATCAGAGGTCCAGGCTACAATTGACTAAACCGAACAGCCATTAATATTTTCCTTGACTGCAGGAAACAGCAGTCTATAACCCACAGTTCATTACATTAATAATCAATCATCAAAAAGAGGTGACATTCTATGGTTTAGTCGGTGAAGGTCACACCATATTTAAGCCAAGTGTCCAGGGGTGTTATTAGACGTGAAAAGTTGTGCTGTGAGTCCTTTCAACTGGGTTTATCCTGCCCACACTGATGGGTTGAAAGTTTCCTGCCTCTGCTGGCTATTTGAGTTTTGACAGTCTCATGCAGTCCCTTGCGGGCATGGGCCAACAGCATAAAACTGCCCTCATTTGGCATAAATTGGCAATCTCGCTCAGAGAGGCCACGGGCACAAGAATTGGCAAAATGTCACACTGGTGTGATATGGGTAACAGCCGGAGGCCGATACTCAAACACATCGCTGAGGATGAATCAAGAGAGCTGTACTCTGCAGCAGGCTGTGCAGCACCGGAGCTGGGTATCACAGTGTGTCTTTCCCCAGCTTTAGGGTCTCTCACCTGGATGAGTACCGGAAAAAACAGGGAGAAGTCTGAACAAAGTCGAGTGAGAAGGAAATACACAAGGCACACAAATGTTCCTGGAATATTTAGTGGAAATGAATTTTTGGGATAGTTGGGTCCTGTTCTTTATTTTAAATTGAAGTTTTTTAATTTTTTTCACAGATTTAGTAAGTATTTCAAGTTAGTTATAAGACACACAAATTTAACTATGCCAGCATCATTTTTCTATGGTTCACATTTGGCAAGGTGCTGCTCATGATGAATCATCTTAAGCCATTTAATATACAAATTATCGTCAGGCCACTGATGTAAGGTGACTAACTGAAATCACGTTTTTATTACAAAGTATTGCGGGAGTCGTACCCGTATTTTCGGGCTCACATGATATGAATTGGCCCACAGTTCTGTTATAGATCAGCGACTTTAGTATTATATGTTGGTTTAGCTATCCACTCTATGTTATCGCTTACCTTTTTTCTTTAAAAACAAGCGCCCCGGATATACAGGAAGACTCTTGGGGAGATGCTCCAGATTGCAGGCTGTTGGCAGGTGAACAAGCAATTGTGTGGAAGGGAGGGGGGGGGGGGGGGGGGGGGAGGGGCGGGGTCCAGATTTGGTCGTTTTGGCTGGTCCAGGGGTCTATGAGCAGTGAGAGGGAAGTTGTTGGGATGTGGGAGGAGCAGAGGAGTATGACGGAAAGGGAGTTTGGGTCAGAGCAGCAGGAGAGTTGATCCAGGAGTAGTGGGAGTGGGCATGGGAGGAGGGGGGGGGGGGGTTTCCGATGTGGGAACACTGCGAAATACCACAACACAGACCCTGTGAAGTGGGCACAATGGGAGGGGATGGGGTCTGGGAGCAGTGGAAGGGGGTTCAGTCTGGCTCAGAGACACAAAGTGGAAGCTGGTCGGACCCATAGCTGGAGTCAGTCACAAAGGAAGAACAAGATAGCGGTAAGTGCAGTAATTATGAAGTTTAAGCATTGCAGGCAGCCGTGACGGAAAAAAGCGTGACACGATCAAAAAGTGTTACAGTAACAGCTTGCATTTAGATTATTAAATAACAGACTGTCTGATGACAGGAAGTCAACTCTATACATTTGATTAAAACAGACCAAAACTGAACTCATTCAGGTCACACTGGGGAGGGCCTGGGGTGGGGGGGTGGGGGGTAAATTGACCACAGGATTGGCACCAAGCCACGACCAGCAGGAAAGCCCCTGGATCCATCACTGGTCTGTGCTGAATCAGCTGAGATGGCAAAGGAGACATTCATTTTTTTTGTAGAGGGTGGATGAAGAAAAGGAAAATTAGCCAAGTGTTGGACTCCTGATCATTATCCCGTGACTTCCTGCTGAAAGTGCGTGTTTGTGATGGGGGATCTGGCTCAACAGTCTACCAGCACTCACTGTCCACGTTCACATTCATAGCATCCAAGGGTTTAACAACACTGAAGGAGGCCATTCAGAAGCAAAACACTGCGGAAGCTGGACATCTGAAATAAAAACAGAAAATGCTGGAAACACTCAGCAGGTCAGGCAGCATCTGTGGAGAGAGAAACAGAGTTAACGTTTCAGGTCGATGACCTTTCATCAGAACTGGAAAAAGTTGGAGACTTAATAGTTTATAAGCAAGTACAGAGCCAGGGAAAGGGGGAGAGGGAAGAACAAAAGGGAAGTAACTTCTTTCCGTTCTGACGAAAGCTCATTGACCTGAACCGTTAACTCTGTTTCTCTCTCCACAGATGCTGCCTGACCTGCTGAGCGTTTCCAGCATTTTGTTTTTATTTTTAGGAGGCCATTCAGTCCATCCCGCCTTTGCTGGCTCTCTGAAACAGTGTTGTCCAATAGAAATTGCCGAAAGCTGTGGCTATGGCAACACTGTTTTAACCACATGCACCAATTTTAGTAAAAGACGGCATGTGTATATTTACTGAACAAACATCTCCCACCATTCAGTAACCAAGGAAGTGAAGCACTCTCGACGATCAAAAACACTCGCACACTCTGCTTTTCGTCTTATCAACAAACACGCAAAAAGGTTAAAGTTCACACGCCAGAATAGGAGTACTGGGATCACATGACCAACGACGGTGTTGATTACTCATTGCTTATTTAATCAGAAATGCAATTAGCCACATCTGGATTCTCAATTAGCCACATGTGCCCAGTGGCTCAAGTATTGGACAACACTGTTCGAAAAGCGCTACCCACTTAGTCCCATTCACAGACCCCTTTCAATGTTTTCTTTCTTCCAAATATTTATCCATTTTCCTTTTAAAAACTACTGTGGATTCTGCTTCCCCCCAGTGTTTCTGGTCGGGCAGTCCACGTCCTAACAACCCTCTCGATTTAAAAAAGAAACGGTTCCCTTCATTCCTGTCAGTGATCTCGAATTTATAAATGCTGAGGTGAAGCTTATATGCAGAGGAGGGAGGCTGTTGCTGCTGGGGGAGAAAAAGCATTTCACTGTAGGAAAATGAAGCAGATTTCTGTTGTGACAAAAAAAAACAGAACTTTAAGGAATAAAATACCCGTCCTGTTTGTCACTACAGCAACCAGTGCCTTGCCTTCACAAGCTTAAGTAAACAATCACAGCAGCCGGGGGGGGAAAAAAATCGCAATTCTACTGTACCTTCCCTCCCAACTGACTTAAATGACAATGTTTATTAGAAGCAGGTCTGCACACACCCAGAACAATATGAATACAGTGCTTGTACTGAGAGCAAATTAGTATCTCTCATCCCACCCACCCCCCACCACCCTCTTCTGAATGCCTCCCATTGCTTGCTGTGTAACTAATCCTCCTGCGGGAGCTCTATGGGCCTTTGTGTGCCTCTGGATTTAAGATCAAGCTCAAGAGAGACATGCCGGCCCTGAACGGCTATCAGTTTCAGCCCCTGCAGCAGTACGGGTCACAGAACTGGCTGCGACATTCAATCACCTTTGTGGCTCAGCCCCCAAATGGAGGATATATCTTATCAACAAAAGGTAGCAATCAGCGACTTTAAATTTTGGCAGAGGTCACTCCAGCAGCTCGATGCCACGGAAAGGTCATTACCCGTTTAAATTAGGCTTGGCACAGATCTGAGAGCTGCCTTTGTTTCAGACTAATTTAGAGAGCCAGAGATTTGCTGTCAGTGGGAATGAATCAGCGCTGGGACCTAATCAAGCTGCCATCGTCTTCTCCTCCTGGCTGGTGCCTGGGGCTTATTTCTGAGGAGATGAAAACTATGACAAGCCCTTCAGTTTGGCTGAAAGCAGGCAAGAGAGAGAGAGAGAGGAGTCCAGTAACAGCCACAGGCCTCCGAGGTATCCTGTGACTCCTCTCTGGAAAAAAAGTCACATTCACTCTGCTCTTGAGAAACGAAGATGACAGCCAGAGGCACACAAAGGATGTGAAATGAAAAAATGTGGGGTGAAAATGAAGTGGAAAAATAGGTTAAAATTACATTCCTTTTCTCCCAGTAGCCTACAAGTAAAAGTGTTCCATTTTGACACAGAAAACAGGGCAAAATAACTCGATATCTCTCACAATCCAGTAGGTGCTGGGCGTGAGATATGTAAAGCAGTTTTTGTTCATTATCGACCACCCCTGGCATTGTCAACTTTGTCTTCCAGCTGTCTGGTATCATTTAGTCTAAAATAAACTTTCACGCGAAGAATAAGGTGTACAAACTACTCGACCTCAGGAAAACAGGCCTTAAATAGTAATAGGCAACGGGAAAACGGCCAACAGAGCAGGCATTAAAGCCACAATGCTTCTGTAAAGGCTGCTCAAATTCCTGTAAGTACGCGACAGGGATGCTCTCTAATTGGATAACTGACGGTCCATTTGTAACTGGCTGATGCAGTTGGCCTCATTTCCCCACTTCACCACCCCCCCTCCGATTGAGGATCACGTCCACCTTACAGAGGATTCCCCTCTGCCCCCCCACCCCCTCTCCTGTCTCTGGACCAGCAAAGTGACACTAGGGGCTGGGGGGGTCACCCAATGATGCTTCCTAGGACAAGACATTGCTCCAAGTGTCCTCCTCAAGAGGAAGACACCGCTAACATAACTGTCTGTCCAAACTAAGAATGAAGAATAAAACTAAACCATGCTCTGGTTCCTTTTGTTAATGATACAGATGGTGTCCTGCAGTGCCCAGCGATCATGGAAGGCTTCAAGCCTACCAGTCGATACTGCCTGAAATCTGGCCAAGGTCATCCGGGTGCGCACAAGACTGTGGAACAGAGTCAAGCAGGCAGGCCGATCCTCCCCGCCGATTCTTCACATCCTGGACCTGTGGGTGGTAGTTTTAGCCGGTAGGGTATGTTTCCACATGTGCCGGCAGTGCTCTGGTATCTCAGCCATGACCATTCAGGAGTGTGCACACAAAGGTGTTGCACCAAGCGACGCCCAGTCCTATTCTCATCAAATGCCACAGACACGCGCTGCTACACAGAGATAGGCACACAGAGACAGACAGATACACAGAGACAGACGCGCACAGAGACAGACGTGCACAGAGACAGACGGAGACTCACAGAGACAGACGGAGACACACAGAGACAGACGTACACACAGAGACAGATGGAGACTCACAGAGACAGACGGAGACTCACAGAGACAGACGGAGACACACAGAGACAGACGTGCACACAGAGACAGACGGAGACTCACAGAGACAGACGGAGACACACAGAGACAGACGTGCACACAGAGACAGACGGAGACTCACAGAGACAGACGGAGACTCACAGAGACAGACGGAGACACACAGAGACAGACGGAGACACACAGAGACAGACGGAGACACACAGAGACAGACGGAGACACACAGAGACAGACGGAGACTCACAGAGACAGATGGAGACTCACAGAGACAGACGGAGACTCACAGAGACAGACGCGCACACAGAGACAGACGGAGACACACAGAGACAGACGGAGACACACAGAGACAGACGGAGACACACAGAGACAGACGCGCACACAGAGACAGACGGAGACTCACAGAGACAGACGGAGACACACAGAGACAGACGGAGACACACAGAGACAGACGTGCACACAGAGACAGACACACAGAGACAGACGGAGACACACAGAGACAGACGGAGACTCACAGAGACAGACGGAGACTCACAGAGACAGACGTGCACACAGAGACAGACGTGCACACAGAGACAGACACACAGAGACAGACGGAGACACACAGAGACAGACGGAGACTCACAGAGACAGACGGAGACACACAGAGACACACGGAGACAGACGGAGACAGACGGAGACAGACGTGCACACAGAGACAGACACACAGAGACAGACGGAGACTCACAGAGACAGACGGAGACACACAGAGACAGGTGGAGACACACAGAGACAGACGCGCACAGAGACAGACGGAGACACACAGAGACAGACGCGCAGAGACAGACGGAGACACACAGAGACAGACACACACATGCACCCTGAAACGACTGAACTCGCCACAGTTCAGGCTTCTCGTCAACAGTGCCAGGCAGTCCCACACCTGTGACCTGAAGTGCTGAGCAAGCGCTGTAAACAACATGACATCCAAGCCATCAGGCGAAAGGAGGGAAAGCGGGGACTTCGAGGCGAGAGATCTGCCTTTTTTGGGCTACAGGTTTTCAGAAAGTATTGGTGAAAGGGCCGTGGGACCTGCAGAGGATCCTCAGATGCTGCGATATGCAGGTCCTCGCGTAGATACCGTACGAGATTTGGTGTGGGGAGGGAGGCAATAAGGAATGTTAACCCCATTCATACTGAACTTTGTTCAACCTCAAAAAATTGAAACAAACGTCCCATTCCATAGCCAACTTGAAGGTTTCAGAAAATTCTAAAAATTACCTCGAATGAGAGGTTAACTTTAAGGGCGAGACCCGAACAATAGTCAATTCTTCGGCGACATCAAAAAACAAAATTCCATAGATTTTTGCTGCAGCACAACCCTTAAAAACAAAGGGCGTCGACATTGATATCAATAAGAGGCTCATTCAACAAGTCGCAAGCATCTTTTAAAACACTTATCAAGATTCAGAAATGGTTGCGATAACTTGTGTGATGCCAATTAAGAGAGAACCGAATTTTTAGCATCAACAAAAAACCTATCCCTGCAACCAGACCGATAAGATGAGAGGACAGAGTGCAGTGTTTATTATGTGG
The DNA here is from genome assembly GCA_030390025.1 of Squalus acanthias. Taxonomy (NCBI): domain Eukaryota; kingdom Metazoa; phylum Chordata; class Chondrichthyes; order Squaliformes; family Squalidae; genus Squalus; species Squalus acanthias. The sequence continues at coordinate 24,079,762 of CM059430.1, read as the reverse complement.
GCTACTGATCTGGTTACCTCGCCAGCTGCCATTCCCATCTCCGTCGCCTGCGGCCCCGGGGAATCCAGTTTGCGTTTCTTGCGCGGGCCTATCGCAGCAAGAGCCGTTAGGTTCGCATCTCGTTGCCTCATCTGTGCCAGCTCCTGCTGCTGCATCTGTGGAGGAATAAAACAGCTCAGGTTAGTGCACACGGTAACTTAGAGTCCTTCTGTCTTAGCCTAACATTCATGGGCTAAATACACTGAAAACAGACACTGGCCAAGAAACAAAATGCACTAAAACATACTGAGAGAGCACGAGCATCTATGCCCAAAACCAAGATCAATCATATACAGCAACTTACATTTACCGAGTGTGTTTAACATGCTGCCCATATCCTAACTCGCACCAAGTCCCGTTCACCCATCACCCCCTGTGCTCGCTGACCTACATTGGCACCCGGTCCGGCAACGCCTCAATTTTAAAATTCTCATCCTTGTTTTCAAATCCCTCCATGGCCTCGCCTCCTCTCTATCTCTGTAACCTCCTCCAGCCCGACAACCCTCCGAGATCTCTGCGCTCCTCTAATTCTGGCCTCTTGCGCATCCCCCGATTTTAATCGCTCCACCATTGGTGGCCGTGCCTTCAGCTGCCTGGGCCCTAAGCTCTGGAATTCCCTCCCTAAACCCCTCCGCCTCTCTCCTCCTTTAAGTCACTCCTTAAAAGCTACCTCTTTGACCAAGCTGTCGGTTACCTGTCCTACTATCTCCTTATGTGGCTCAGTGTCAAATGCACTTTGCTAACGCTCCTGTGAAGCGACTTGGGACATTTTATGCACTGTATAAATACAAGTTTTTGTTGTGAATGTCAAAAGGCATTTCGCAAAGACAAAAATGAAGGACATGAAAGGGTTAGTTTAAGTGTCTGAAGGGGAAGTGGTTGGTTTTGAAGAGGCTTTTGAAGGTGGGTAGAAAGGTAGCAAGCGGGAAGGATTTAGGGACACAGTATTTCGGGAGACAGTTCCAGAGTGTACAACCAAGCCGACTGAAGGCTCTGTCACCAAAGCAGCAGGGCACGTAAAGGCAACCGGAATGAGAAGAGCAGAAAGCACAAGTGGGTATGTAGGGCTCACAAACGGAGTTAGGGTGGGGTGAGGCTGTGGAGAAACGTGTAAATGAACGCAAGTACTTGGAACTTGGTGCGGCTGTCAGGAAACCAGTGGAGGTCGGGGAAGACAGGAGCAATAGGGGAAGGGCTGGGATGCAGCCAGCAGGGTTTTAATGAGTTGGACTTTATGTTGGATGGATCTCGGGAAGCCAGCCAAGAAAGCATTGGAGAAGTCGAGCCTGGAGGTGATGAGGCATGGATGAGTGTTTCAACTGCAATGAGGGTGAGATAAAGGCAGAGGTCGCAATGTTGCAGCAATGGAAATAGGTGATCATGGCCGCGGATAATGTTCAAAATTATGAGGGGTTTTGATAGAGTAAATAGGGAGAAACCGTTCCCACTGGCAGCAGGAGGTCACAGATTGAGATAATTGCCCAAAAATCCAGGTGGGAAATGAGGAGACTGTTTTTTATGCAGCAAGTTATGATAGAAACATAGAAACATAGAAGATAGGAGCAGGAGTAGGCCATTCGGCCCCTCGAGCCTGCTCCGCCATTCAATGCGATCATGGCTGATCATCCAAATTCAGTACCCTGTCCCTGCTTTCTCCCCATATCCCTTGATCCCCTTAGCCTTAAGAAATATATCTAACTCCTTCTTGAATACATTTAATGAATTGGCCTCAACTGCCTTCTGTGGCAGAGAATTCCACAGGTTCTGAGATCAGCCAACAGAGCACAGCCCAGATTTGGGACCTTCTAGTCTCTCTCTTGTACCTGCTACCCAACAGGTTTCAAACTAGAAACTCCGGTTTCAAACTAGAAACTCCAGTTATTGACCAACATTCACTACAAGCCCACTGACTCCCACAGCTACCTGGACTACACTTCCTCCCACCCCACCTCCTGTAAGGACTCTATTCCCTTCTCCCAGTTTCTCCGTCTCCGTCTCCGTCGCATCTGCTCTGACGATGCCACCTTCCATACCAGTGCTTCTGGAATGCACTGCCTGAAAGGGTGGAGGAAGCAGATTCAATAGTAACTTTCAGAAGGGAATTCGATAAATACTTGAAAAGGAGAAATTTGCATGGCTATGGGGAAAGAGCAGGGGCGTGGCACTAACTCATAGAATCAGAGAAAATTATGGCACAGAAGGAGGCCATTTGGCCCATCGTGTCTGTGCCGGCCGAAAAAGAGCTAATCAGCCTAATCCCACTTTCCAGCTCTTGGTCCGTAGCCTTTTAAGTTACAGCACTTCAAGTGCATATCCAAGCACTACTTAAATGCGATGAGAGTTTCTGCCTCTTCAAAGAGCCAGCACAGACACAATGGCCCGAATGACCTCCTGTGCTGTATGATTCTACAGGATATGGGATATAGAGAACTTAAAAGTTCTGAAGACAAAAAACACTAAAGAACCCAGGATATTGGGCAACATTTATTCAGGTACCCTTATTATGAAATGTGTTAGCTCACACCAACATCCCTCCACCTGGCCCCAGCCGGTTTGAACGCCTGGGCCTGCAATGGACACCTTCACCACACATTCTGCTCAAGGAAGGTCCTTGCAGCACTCCACACTTGCACAACCACTAACGCTTCTATAATATCAGAATAAGCCCTTCAGCCACTGTCTCTAAAATCACAATCATCTTCCTGGCTGGGTCTTGCAATTACATAGCTGAAAGGGGCTATGCTTTTGCATTTAATGGAATCTCAGTTCTTACAAGTTCAGGCCTCTTGGCCTCTGGCCGCTCTGAATGCAAATGATGAAGTCCTTTTTTGCTGAGATTTACATTACCAGTGCAAATAACTCTCTCAATGCTCTACAAAGAGGTGGGGTTTGGGGTGGGTGGGGCTATTGATCTTTTCCGAATGATGAACACAGTGCCACACTGAGTGAGGTATCACTAAACACGACCTTCAGAAACTGAGCCACAGCTGGGAAATACTGGGTCAAGCACCACCCACACAGACCAGAGGTTACAGATTTGATACTTTCATTTGCGCTGAGTTTTCAGACGGCGGATAGGGGAGCAGCAGGAGGGCGACGGGGGAGCAGGGGGAGGAGGAGGGCGACAGGGGCGAGGGGGAGGGCGACGGGGGGGGAGGAGGAGGGCGACGGGGGGGAGGGGGAGGGCGACGGGGGGGGGAGGAGGAGGGCGACGGGGAGGAGGAGGAGGGCGACGGGGAGGAGGAGGGCGACGGGGGGGAGGAGGAGGGCGACGGGGGGGAGGAGGAGGGCGACGGGGGGGGGAGGGGGAGGAGGAGGGCGACGGGGGGGGAGGAGGAGGGCGACGGGGGGGGGAGGGGGAGGAGGAGGGCGACGGTGGGGGGGAGGGCGACGGGGGGAGGAGGAGGGCGACGGGGGGGAGGAGGAGGGCGACGGGGGGGGGGGGGGAGGAGGAGGGCCACGGGGGAGGAGGAGGGCGAGGGGGAGGAGGGCGAGGGGGAGCAGGGGAGGAGGAGGAGGGCGACGGGGAAGGAGGAGGAGGAGGAGGGGGAGCAGGAGGAGGAGGGCGAGGGGGAGCAGGGGGAGAAGGAGGGCGAGGGGGAGCAGGAGGGCGAGGGGGAGCAGGGGGGCGAGGGGGAGCAGGGGGAGGAGGAGGGCGAGGGGGAGCAGGGGGGCGAGGGGGAGCAGGGGGAGGAGGAGGAGGAGGAGGAGGAGGAGGGTGAGGGGAAGCAGGGGGAGGAGGAGGAGGAGGAGGAGGGGGGCGAGGGGGAGCAGGGGGAGGAGGAGGAGGGGGGCGAGGGGGAGCAGGGGGAGGAGGAGGAGGGGGGCGAGGGGGAGGAGGAGGAGGGGGGCGAGGGGGAGCAGGAGGAGGTGAGGAGGAGGGGGAGGATGAGGGGGAGCAGGGGGAGGAGGGGGAGGAGGAGGAGGAGGAGGAGGAGCAGGGGGAGGGGGAGGAGGAGATGGGGGGAGGGAAGGAGGAGGAGGAGGGGGAGCAGGAGGAGGAGCAGGAGGAGCAGGGGGAGCAGGGGGAGCAGGAGGAGGAGGAGGAGGGTGAGGAGGAGCAGGGGGAGGAGGAGGAGGGTGAGGAGGAGCAGGGGGAGGAGGAGGAGGAGGGCGACTACAATTAGCCTCAGTTAACTTAGGTAGGGAGAGGAAAAAACACCCAGTGAGCCTGTCTGGATAGTGTGCCCGTTAAACTCATTGCCTCAGTCCACACAGGGAGGATAGACACTTGGCTAATGAAATGTCCACCAGCAATAAGACATACCCTTGGGCAGGGTGGGAACAACTGAAACAAAACTATTACTCTCTCCTAGCATCCCACCCAATTCGTAGTTTGTTTCCTACAATATCAAATGCCATCATAATCCGTACAAGATGTAGATCAGGAGCTTCCCACTTCCTGCCTTCTTGCACTCCCAGCACTTGCTAATGGAACCAGACACACTGGCACGCCAAGGGGCCACATCCAGAGCTGTTGTGCGGACACCAAGCAATGCATCTCGTCCGATCCGCCAGAGTAACTGAGTCGGAATGTCAGTCAGAGCTGCGGCCCATTTAGATGCGCTCAGCCAGCTGCGTGCCCTGTAAACTTCACTCTTCCCACATTAAAACCTTTAAAAAAACGCCAAATCAGTCACGACTGTAGAGAGTTTCCCCACAAACCCTCTCCTGTGATCTCCCCAAGGCCATGAGCAGTCCGCAGCCTGTGGTTATTCCACCGCCTCTTAAACACACACCGATAAAACTGTCACAGCTCAGAAAGTATATTAACAATTAAAAGTGTTAAATAAAATTCATATTCATGCTTGATCTCTGTTTTTTGCATCCCATGCCCACATTCTGAAGGGCCTGGTGAGGTCACGCTGGATTTGACCTGGAGGGTCGAATGGCCCATTTCTGTTCTGTGTTATTCTATTGTTCTGTGAACTGGTACCCTGAATTAATCGTACAACTAATCACATCACTCCTGAACAATCTGGGAAAACCCCAAAAGGCCTGTTCATGTTTCAGAGTTCAACACTACCTACCTTTCCTCAACCCCGTATCTCTTCCAAATCACACCTAACTGTCTCCTCAATCCATTTACACTGTCCTCCGTGGTATCTTGTTTCACAACTTGAATACACTTTGAGCAAGAAATTCATTCTTGGGACGCTGGCAAGGCCGACATTCTTTGCCCATATTTAGCTGCCCTTGAGAAGGTGGTGGTGAGCCGCCTTCTTGAACCGTTGCTGTCCTTCTGGTGAAGGTACTCCCACAGTGCTGTTAGGTCAGAAGTTCTACGATTTTGACCCAGTGACGATGAAGGAACGGGGGATATATATCCAAGTCAGGATGGTGTGTGGTTCGGAGGGTAACTTGGAGGTGGTGGTGGTTCCCTTGCACCTGATGCCCTTGTCCTTCTGGGTGGTCGAGGTTGCGGGTTTGGGAGGTGCTGCCGAAGAAGCCTTGGTGAGTTGCTGCAGTGCATTCTGTAGATAGTACACACTGCAGCCACGAGACCAACACCTCCAAACCCTTAGGCTTACTTTCCATCCAGAAAGACACAAAGGCAACGATCCTCTGGAAGAACCCCATCATGTGTAGATGGATGGGTTTTTTTTGGCGGGGGTTGGGGGGGGGGGGTGGGGGGAGGTGGAAGAGAGGAAGAGTGGGAGTTTTAATTTATATAAATCATCGAAGAATATATTACAAATCTTACAGCTGTGTGAACTTCCTGTTAACTTTTCCCATTATAAATTCCCACATCGTAATGGAAACTGCTGCAGCGCCATCACTGGTGGGAAGATGTAATTACAGTGTGACAAGTTTACATACACAGTATCCATTATAAATGTAGACACGGGAATTTATAACAGCACTTTAAAAATAAGGACAGAATGTCTGGTTTAAAATTGGGATTCAATCACATCTGAGCACCCTGGTCCCAGTGCCCACCTTCAAGCCCTGCTTCACCTGAGAACTACACTTCATCTTCACGCCCCGCGTGCAAGGTCACAGAAGATCAACTAACATTTCTAAAAATGCGCTAATGATTCCCACTCTTGCTCGTCCTGTTGACCGATGACATTCTCCACCCCACCGACTTTAGGTTTCCCCTTGTTCTAGGGGTACAGGGTGAACAGTCAAGCTGTTCACCAGCCTCTACTAACATTGCTCCTGGGTTAAACCACAATCCAATTTTCCTCCATTTTCCCAAGGGAAATCACACAGCCTCCGCTTGGCATTTCCTCGCTGGGGAAATCACAAGCACGCCCCTGCATTCTATCACCATGGGGAACCTCCCCTCCAATCACTTCTCCTCCAGGTCACCACCCATGCTCAAGAACAAACTCTCAAGATGCTGCCATGAAAAAGGTTGGTATATACCCATTAATCTGCAGCTCATGTTTCCCAGTCTACTTGCAGAGAGAATCAAATAGGGTTGCACGGAAATCCCTGTTGACACAAAACAAACCGATTTCTGAATGAAAGGAATCCGAAATTCCTTTAAAAAAAATTCTGTGCATGTTAACACTTGGGAACGATAGATTCCAATCCAAAAAAGAAAGACTTGCATTTATATAGAATCTTAGAATGGTTACAGCACAGGAGGCCATTCGGCCCGTCAAGTCCATGCCGGCTCTCTGCAAGAGCATTTCAGCTAGTCCCATTCCCCCCGCCCTTTCCCCATAGCCCTGCAAATTTTTTTCCTTCAGGCACTTATCCAATTCCCTTTTGAATGCCTCGATTGAATCTGCCTCCACCACTCTTTCAGGCAGTGCATTCCAGATCCTAACCACTTGCTGCGTAAAAATGTTTTTCCTCATGGTGGCCTTTGGTTATTCTGCCAATCACCTTAAATCTGTGCCCTCTGGTTCTCAACCCTTCTACCAATGGGAACAGTTTCTCTGTATCTACTCTGTCTCTACCCCTCATGATTTTGAACACCTCTATCAAATCTCCTCTCAACCTTCTCTGCTCGAAGGAGAACAAGCCCAGCTTCTCCAGTCTATCCACGTAACTGAAGTCCCTCATCCCTGGAACCATTCCTGTAAATCTTTTCTGCACCCTCTCTAAGGCCTTCACATCCTTCCTAAAGTGCAGTGCCCAGAATTGGCCTTTCACGGCCACCGGACGTCCCAAGGCGCTTTACAGCCAATGAAATACTTTTTGAAGTGTAGTCACTGTTGTAATGTGGGAAAAGCGGCAGCTAATTTGCGCACAGCAAGCTCCCACAAACAGCAATGTGATAATGACCAGATAATCTGTTTTAGTGATGTTGATTGAAAGATAAATATTGGTCCCAGGACACCGGGGATAACTCCCCTGCTCTTCTTCAAAGTAGTGCCGTGGGATCTTTTACATCCACCTGAGAGAGCAGACGGGACCTCTGTTTAACGTTTTATCCGAAACACGGATTCTCGGCACCCGGTACCAAATACAGTACAATTACAAGCAGAGTAAAGCTCCCTTTATTCTATCCCAACCTCAGTGAGCCCATTACTATACCATGTAATACTATTAGATTTCCCACACCAGCCTGCCTGTGGTCTCTCAGTGACATTACTAATTTTGTTCCAAATTAGCTTTGTGCTGTTACTCCAAACGGGACTGACACTGCCCCAAAACCCTTTAGACCTCAGAGACTTATGGCCAACAGCCTGAAGAGATCATTACCCCATCAGTCTGGCCCCGTGAGTGAAAGTCTAATCCACTACATCACCAATTCGGCCCAGAAATAAATCTCAGCACATAACTAATGGTAGTGTCAGTCATGGCTCAGTGGGCAGCACTCTCGCCTGAGTCAGAAGGTCATGGTTCAAAATCCCACTCCAGAGACTTGAGATCAAAAATCTAGGCTGACACTCCCAGTGCAGTACTGAGGGAGTGCTGCACTGTCGGAGGTGCCGTTTTTCAAATGAGATGTTAATCCTCAGGTGGACGTAAAAGTCTGCTCTCTCAGGTCTGCTCTCTCAGGTGGACGGAAAAGATCCCATGGCACTATTTTGAAGAAGAGCAGGGGAGTTCTCCCCGGTGTCCTGGGGCCAATCTTTATCCCTCAATCAACATCACTAAAACAGATTATCTGGTCATTATCACATTGCTGTTTGTGGGATCTTGCTGTGTGCAAATTGGCTGCCGCATTTCCTACATTGCAACAGTGACTACACTTAAAAAAGTTCTTCATTGGCTGTAAAGCGCTTTGGGACGTCCTGAATTCACGAAAGACGCTATAGAAATGCAAATCTTTCTTTCTTTTTGACCATTATTGGCCACGGCTGGAGTTGCTGATCCTGACTGCACGGTTTGGAGTTACTGAGAGTGACTGCAGGAGGTAGTGGAACACATACAGTTAAAGAAGTTATGTTCAACAATTTATTCCTTTCAACAATTTTTAATGCAATTTTAATACATTTTCCTGCCTCCCGAGGGCACTATTTAAAATAATAAATTAAAAAAACAAATCACAAACTAAATGAAAGTGTTCGAGTGAAGGGAACAATTCCATGTGGTACCGGGCCAAGTGACAAACAGAATAGTCGGTCTCTCGAAAGCGACGCAACATGGGAAGGGGCAGAAGATGGGCAGGAGCCCTCAAGGACTCGGTGTGAGCGTCGAACCACAAACCTTTTTCTCGGTTGGGCCTCATTAGCGTTTGGTCAGCGAGGACTCACGGGTTTGGTGCGGCTCGCCGATCAGAAGGAGGGTTGGTGGAAATCTGGCAGCTCCTCTACGGGGCCCAGGTGGTGCAGGTTAAGTTATTGTGGAGCAACAACCACAGAGGGTCGGGCAACGGGGAGGGGCTTAACCAAATTACTAACCCATTTTTCCCACCTTCTTGAGCAGCCTGTGGCAGTGCCCTGGTTAGACCGTTCAACGCCAAGTGCCAATGCGCGCTCTGCCCACCGGTACTTCAAACTGCATCGGGGTCCTGTTGACATCACAGGACACCGACCCGCATGGACGACAGAGGCTTCCGGCCCGTTTCCAGCAGCTGCCTGGGCTGCCCATTTCAAGACCATCACCGCAACAGCAGGGAACCAGGGATTGGCAGGAATGAGGCGGCGGGTGCCATGCTATTCCGATCGTGCTACCATCCCATTCCTGCCAGGCACAGGCCCCAATTACTGGGGAGGGTTGGGGAGATACGGAGCTGCATTCACCAACATTCAATACGACATCAGTGAATGACAAGAGGGGAAACTCCGTCGTGTTAGTTTACTTTCAATTGCTGCTGATCAGGAGGGAGACTATTGGAAGGGCCAGCTTTGTCATCTGTCAGAAGAGAACTGCAGAGAAGCAGATTTCATGACAGCCTTATTACAGATCGGAGTTTTACATGCTTTAATTTCTCTCTCTTCTACTTACTTCTCCTGTAAGAATATGCTGCCTGTGATTGTGTAACATAAAGAAAGAAAGACTTGGATTTATATAGCACCTTTCATGACCACCGGATGTCTCAAAGCGCCTTACAGCCAATGAAGTACTTTTGGAGTCTAGTCGCTGTTGTAATGTGGGATCCCCAATTCTCCAAATAACACATTGTACATCACTGGGATATAACACACCCATAAATATTATATAACAATATCCTAGAGGGTTACCATTGACGAGAAGCTTAACTAGGGCAGCCATAGCAACAACATGGCTGCACGGCGGGGCAGAGGCTGGGTACTGTGACCAGTTGCTCATCTCCTGACCCCTCAAGGCCTCTCCACCAGCTATAAGGCTCAAGTTAAGAGTGTGACTGAATACTCACCTCTCACTGGATGGGTGCAGCCACGATATCAAGATACTTAACACCATCCAGGACAGAGCAGCTCACATCGCAGCCTGTCTTACTAAAGCCCTCAACATGGAACCTAATTGCTTGGCGCATACAACTGTCATCACACCCACTGTGGGCTGCATGCTGACGACCATGTCATGACAATCAAAGGCAATATTCACTTTTGACTTCTTTTTCATAGTAAACGGCGACCCATAACATTTACTGAGAGAACTGGGAGAGATTCTGGATTCCCAGCCTCTGCACTACGAGAAGGAAGTGCTCCAAATTATGGGGTTGGAGACAATAGAGGATGTTGGAGACAGAGATCGAGGAGGGCAGGTGCCAACTGCAGGTTGTGCTTCTCTTCCTTCTCATTCTACTGTTCCCACATTACTGCTTAGCAAACTACATCACGCAACCTGCAGGCGACATGTGAACTCAGTAACCCATTACAAACTCTCTCTCTTAGAGATGTGGCAGAGAAAGTAGAACCAGGCATCAGTGGATCCAGCCCTGCCAGCACTGTAAAGCACACGCTGTCTCCGGCTTTCCCCCTACATGTCTGAGCCTATAGACGTCCAACCTGGACGAATTAGAGAGCGAGCCAGAGCACAGTCCACCGGGTGTTGCACGGCACACAGGAATACGAGGAAGGTGCTGCTGACCGGAAGGTCAGGAAAGGTCACCCGTTGGCTCTGGTGTCCGAGGATCCAGATCTCATGGGTCCTTCTTTTAAAAGAAGGATATCTGCAGCATATCAAGCACGTACAGGCTCTGGGAGACATGTCAGACTGTGCTGCAAATGGTGGGTCGAGAGGAGGAGTCCGGTACCCGCACACTCAGTCTCAGTCTCCTGATGGGTGGCTTTTTAGTACTGCAGCACCCCAGAGTGTGTGACAGCTCCAATGACATCACAGGGGCTTCCGCTGCAGATAGGAGCTCCTGAGGGCAGTCCATCCCTCTTCCACATATGCTCAGACTGCTGCTATAGAGGCCCGCTACCAAATTGGAAAGGGCTGCCTGTTCCAACCTCAAAAGGACTGAAGCCGAGTTGCAGACAAGCATCATCTGTGGCGTGGCTGATCTGAAAGGTGACAAGACAACTGCACAGTGATTGGGCCAGTTTAGACTCGATCCTTATGACAATTGGGGCAACCATACCACTCGTGGGTGTGCTTAAATGAAAAACATCTCCTCAGCCTCTGCCTCTCTGTCCAGGTTTATAGAAACTTAGTCTTGACAATCTGAAAGGATTCCAAATTCCTAAAACACTGAATAATTATTGCAAAGAATAATTTGAAATCATTAGCACTGAATGGATGCGCAACAGCAGAGCAGGATAAATTCATGACATGTCCCACACGGAAAGAAAAGCAGAAAATCTGAAGTACCCAAATCAGAAACTGAAACAGATGAAAGCTTTGGAACATCCGACCCCCAAAGTTTCAGAGAGATCTAAATTGACCACTGAGGGGGAAATTGGGCTCTGTGCAAAACTGGACCAGAGCCTCGGACTCTACAATCTTCCTACGGGGAAGGAAGAGGCGGGGGTGGAAACTGAATTTTTTTTAAACAACGGGGGACTTGATCGATGCAATCGCATCTCCTTCCACTCAGATTAAAAAGCTTCCAAACTGCAATCAACTACTAATTCAGGGATAGCTATAGAAATATTCACATTTAGGAATATGAGCCCTTCGGGGAGGATCTGGAAGCTTCACCAGTGACGATATTTCCCAAGTGTTAGTCTCAAAATGAATATTGGCACAAGTTCCTGGTGAGGAGGGTGGGGAAAAATTCTCAAATCAATGGCCCGTAATTTGCGGTCCATGAAGCAAAGGCGCTCACCGCTGGCTCCGAAGAAAGCTGTCCACAGAGAATTCGTAATCTCTGGCGAGAAGTTTGCCTTTTTCGACATTCAATTGATTTTTAAAAATTCGTTCCAGGATGTGGGCATCACTGGCAAGGCCAGCATTTATTGCCCATCCCTAGTTGCCCTTGAGAAGGTGGTGGTGAGCCACCTGCTTGAACCGCTGCAGTCCGTGTGGTGAAGGTACTCCCACAGTGCTGTTAGGGAGGGAGTTCCAGGATTTTGACCCAGCGACGATGAAGGAACGGCCATATATTTCCAAGTCAGGATGGTGTGTGACTTGGAGGGAAACTTGCAGATGATGGTGTTCCCAGGCGCCTGCTTTTCTTGTCCTTCTAGGTGGAAGAGGTCACGGGTTTGGGAGGTGCTGCCGAAGAAGCCTTGGCGAGTTGCTGCAGTGCATCTTGTAGATGGTACACACTGCAGCCACGGTGCGCCGGTGGTGGAGGGAGGGTGGATGGGCTGCCAATCAAGCGGGCTGCTTTGTCCTGGATGGTGTTGAGCTTCTTGAGTGTTGTTGGAGCTGCACTCATCCAGACAAGTGGAGAGTATTCCATCACACTTCTTACTTGTGCCTTGTAGATGGTAGAAAGGCTTTGGGGAGTCAAGAGGTGAGTCACTCGCTGCAGAATACCCAGCCTCTGACCCGCTCTTGTTGCCACAGTATTTATGTAGCTGGTCGAGTTAAGTTTCTGGTCAATGGTGACCCCCAGGATGTTGATGGTGGGGGTTTCAGCGATGGTAATGCCGCTGAATGTCATGGGGAGGTGGTTAGACTCTCACTTGTTGGACATAGTCATTGCCTGGCATTTGAGTGGCACAAATGTTATTTGCCACTTATCAGCCCAAGATTGCAGCGCTGCGATTAGGGGATTCCTATGGCAATGCTGCAGTGACGTCAACAAGCCATCTAAGCAGCCAATCACATTGAAGAATTCTCAGACAGGAAATGAGATGCTGCTTTTATCTGCACTTTTTAAAAATGTTACAAAGAATGAAATAAAGATGGGGAAGCTGAAATATCATGAAAAAACACAAATTTTTATCATAATGGAGAAATTTGACACTCCACAAAAATAAAAATTAGTTTTTCTGGGCCATAACATTTGTTTAGCAGTCAATGCGTTGTTAAAATCCTAGTTACACCTATTCCAACAAGGCTTGACATTTAATGGGGTATTTAACAGCGATATTACTGCGGAAAAGACTAAGTTTTCGTCATTTTCACAGATTTCACTGACTGCCGGCTTTTGGGGGGTGGGGGGGCGCAGTGTCCACAGCGCAGTCAGTGTCAGAGCAGTGAATGACTGACCGTAACTTCAGGATTCCCGTGTTTAGATGTGCATGCGCTACATCCTGAAGTTGCGGTCAGTTTCAGAGGGGTAAAAACAGCAAACACTGACAATTTGCCGTCATTTAAAACAGAAATAGACAGTTTCCTAGAAGTAAAGGGCATTAAGGGTTACGGGGAGCGGGCAGGAATTTGGACATGAGTCTAGGTTCGGATCGGTCATGGCCCTGTGGGTAGTGGAGCGGGCCCAGGGACTGTGTAGCCTGATTCTGCTCCTATTTCGTGTGTGCAATTCTGTTAGATTCAGGAGATGGTTCTGTGATAGATAGTAGATTGGCGGTTAGGATCAGATCAACCATGATCTTATTGAATGGCGGAGCAGGCTCGAGGGGCCGATTGGCCTACTCCTGCTCCTATTTCTTATGTTCTTATGTTCTTATTACCCACCGCAAAATCCGGGCCAATGTAAGACACAGACCATCAAAGGCTCTTGATCCAGATTGCTACACTAGTCCCTGTGTTCTTCTGACTGAAAAGAAAACCCATGCTTGTCTGTTAGCTCCTCCAGATTAATTCCTGAAGCACTGGTAACAAAGACCCTGCAGAACTCGACGCAATTTTCAGAAGTCAGTAACCGTACATAAAGAAGGCAAGGACCCCACAATGAACGCCATTTGTCCTTCCATCAATGCAGAACATACAATATTATTCACAGCAACTGCAACTCACTGGGACCTGGTTCTGCCTTCTCTGATCATATAGGCTTTGTGAAGGTTTGCTTCGAAAGACACCCACCGATAAAGAAAGAATGACATTGTATATTTACAGCACCTTTCAGCGCTCGCAACATCCCAAAATGCCTCTCAGCCAATGGATTGTTTTGAAGTGAAGTCGCTGCTGTTATGTCGGAAAATGCTGCAGCCAATTTGCATGTAGCAAGGTCCCACAAACAGAAATGAGATAGGTGACCAGATAATAAGAACATAAGAAATAGGAAAAGGAGTAGGTCATACGGCCCCTAGAGCCTGCTACGCCATTCAATATCATGGCTGATCTTCTTCCTCAACTCCACTTTCCTACCCAATCCTCATATCCCCTTAATGTCAAAATATCCATCAATCTCAGTCTTGAATATACTCAACGACTGAGCATCCACAGCCCTCTTGGGGTAGAGAATTCCGAAGATAATCTGTTTTGGTGGTGTTGATAAATGTTATCAAGGACACTGGGAGAATTGCCGTGCTCCTCTTCAAACAGCCATGAAATGTTTTATGTCCTCCTGAAAAGGCAGACAGGATCTTGGCTTTATGTCTCGTCTGAGAGACATCACTTCCGACAATGTGGCACTCATTCGGTGTGGCATCAAAGTGTCAGCCTAGGTTACATGGTCATGTCCCTAGAGTGGGCCTTGAACCCAAAACCTTCTGACTCAGAGGCGTGTGCTACCACTAAGCCTAGCTGACACTCAAAACTTGGTTCCCTTTGGACACAAGTGCCCCATTTTTGCTGCATCAATGGAAACCAAGAAAGCATTAGATCACAAGCAGTTTAAACTCTCCTTATGTTGGAGCCTCTGCTTCACTGTTGGATAAAAACTTTGCAGCCCAGGTTTTGCTGGAGCGGGACCCTGTTAGTTACACTCGTGCGTGCATGTTTAGATTTTTTTTAATTTTGCCCACAAAGTTGCTGGGAGTGCGAGCTGATAACGGCGCAGCGAGGGCAACAGGGCATCTGGGACCTTGGTGAACGATGGAACCAACAGTCTATCTCCTTAACCAATGAGATTTAAGGATTGAGAAAGAAACAAAGGCAGGACTGAGGGGGGTGAATTCAACATCAAATCAGGTAGAGAAAAAGAAAGAGAAGGAAAGAAAAATTGGATTGAAGAGCGAGAAAAAAGAGACAGGAAAAGAAATAAAAAAATTAAAATTGATATATTTTAAATCTCCAACAAATCAACCTGAAGGAATGAGACTCCACACTTTTAACTGTTCACTTGCTGGGAAAGAGGGGTTGATTGGCAGTTCAGATCACATCGTTAAGTGGGCACTTAGGTTGTTAATTACCAGAATTAACTTTCTGTGGCGAGTTTAAAGGGTAATTAATGTGCAAATCCAGCAACTTCATGAAAGTCACAGGAAGGTTAAGGGCGAGATGTCTTTTTCACAAAGCTAACGGTGGAGCGGTGCGAATCGGCCAGCAACTTGTGGCGCTTCGCTATTCACAGGGTATCTCTTCCTCACAACAAGTTGCTGGGTGATTTGCACGTTAGTAACGTTCACACACTTTTTTTCCCAGCAAATTCTGGGCCAATATTCCCAGCTTGTCTTTATAGCACACAGTGCACAGTCAGCAGACTCTGGTAAAGGCAGTCTGCAAACCCAAAAGATACAATGTGAAAAGAGTCTGGGGCAAGATTTTATAGCATTAGCGTCAGTCACTCAGGGAGCTTGCAAGGGTGACTGATATTTCACGAAAACCCTGCTTCACATCCAATCTATGCCTTATCACCAGCTTCCAAAGCTTGTAAGTGGCATTCTGCAGGCCAGCATTAAGTCACTCTCACATCTTTCCCTACTCTCTGTAGAATAAGCGCCCGAGTCTGGTCTACAGAACAGACCAATCAGTATCAAGGTGTGATAGAAGTTTAGGGTATTTAAATGAGCCATTCTCCCCTTCAACAGTCTTGCTGTGTTCTCTGTAAGGGCTGCAGCCTCTGTCCCCACCAAGCTCTCGTACCCTTAGGACTCTCAGCAATCCAAGATTGATGGTGTTCCCTGCACCTTTGTTTCCCTCCGAGCAATTCCGGAAGACAGACGTATCAATACACCACCCTCGTATTTGTTTCAGACTCCAAAATGAATTACTAGGTTTACTTGCCATAATTTTGACAAGTGAAGCACGTATAGTACAGCATAATCCTTACACACTTGACAGCACTAAACTGCCAAGCCTTCTGAATCCTCTTGATGCTCCTTCAGCAGTGAATGCAGAAAGTTTTCTACACCATAAATCTTATTCTCACTCCAGAAAAAGCTTAAGATACAGTTTGTGGGAGCACTCAGTCTCACATTCCTCTTCCTTCAGGTTCAATCGTCCATAGTCGGCATACCAAGAGTTTAAAAGTCCTGTTTTGCCTTAAATCTGCCTGGCGTTCATCAACAACTTGTATTTATATAGTCCCATTAACCTATTAAAACATCCCAAGGCACTTCACAGGAGTGATATCAGACAAATTTGACACCGAGCCATATATTAGGACAAGTGACCAAAAACTTGGTTAAAAAAGTACGTTTTAAAGAGTGACTTAAAGGAGGAGAGCGAGGTAGAGAGGTTTAGGGAGGGAATTTCAGAGCTTAAGGCCCAGACAGCTGAAGGCACAGCCGCCAATGGTGGAGTGATTAAAATCGAGGATGCACAAGAGGCCAGAATTGGAGGAGCGCAGAGATCTCAGAGGGTTGTAGGGCTGGAGGAGGTTAGAGAGTTAGAGAGGGGTGAGGTCATGGTGGGATTTGAAAACAAGGATAAGAATTTTCAAATCGAGACATTGCCAGTATGGGAGCCAGGGAGCACAGTGGTGATGGGTGAACAGGACTTGGTGCGAGTTAGGAGACTGGCGAGTTATGGATGAGCTCAAGTTTACGGAGAGTGCAAGGTGGGAGGCCGGCCAGGAGAGCGTTGGAATAGTTGAGTCCAGAAGTAACAAATTCAATGGAGACAGAAAATGCAGACTTGTCTTACACTATTTGGGGGAAAAATTCGGTTGATTTGCGCCTCCCGTTAGCACCCTAAGAGGGGGGCGCAAAGCAACTAGAGCTTGGGCGCGGCGACGCCAACGCCTCACGCGAAATTCAGTGGGAGGATAGCGGCGGCGGTAACCGTAAGCGCCCATGGCGCCGCCGGCAATGACATCATCGCCATGCGCAGCACCCCGCTCACGATCTTCGGCAGCGTCCCCTGACTTACCACCGGGCGCTATGTCTGACAGGGTCAGGGGGGCCTACCTGCGGCCGGGACGGCGCTAATTAAAAGGGAGGTGCCGGGCGGCCATTTTTGTTGCTGGCCACCTGCCAGCACCTGCCCCCGGCCTTCTGTGCAGACCCCCCCGCGGAGTGCTGGCTGCGCTCCGTGAGCCTGGCACTTCTCTTGAGTGCCGGGCTCTTTACCGGCACTCCGATCCCTGGTGGCCCAGCTGGACCCCGGGTCGCGCTGCGCTAGGCCCCGCCCCTTTAATAAGGGGTGGAAGGCCTGCAGTACGTGCCACACATAGCGGCGTGATATTCACTCGCAGCGCCCCAAGAGGGAGGTGGGGCGCTTCCAGTAGCCTCCTTCTTGGGGGCGCTACCAGAGAATTTCGGGTGTGGGGGCGCTAAAAGTAGCGAAATTAGCAACCCAAAGGTGGCGCGACCCAATTTTCCCCCCCTTATCTTGGTTCCAAATTGAATGATGTGCAACGGCACTTTTTCACCCTCCCAAAATATAATCTTCCCAGTTCATTGCATATAGCAACACACCACATCGGGGCAATTTTCAACTGAAATGTAAATCGGGCGGGCAGTGCAAGGGGCATCCACTACACCTGTTCTCATCTGCATTGCATCAACGAGTTGCCAGCACGCAACGAACACCTGTAGGCATCTCACCATTCGGGGTGGGGGGGGGGGGGGGAAGCCGAGCCAGAAGTATTCACTTAAGGGGGGAATTCACGGACGGACAGGCAGTGGCTGGAAGATTTGCGAGGAGAAGCACACTTTGTTTTTTTCAGGCACAGCCTCCAGCAGCTCCTTGAAGGACTGCTGGTTAGGTCACTCTAGGTCCTGTGGCAGCGGGCAGAACCTGCCCCGCTCACACTTCACCCACTGGTACTTGGAAATTGCATTGGGGTGGGACCCAGATTTAAATATTTTAAAAGGGCTCCCGCCAGTTTTAGGCAGGAATGATGGCCTCTCACTTCATGATATGCTCAAAAACCAAGCAAAGGGCCTCAGGAAGCCAGTGAATGATGGGTTTAAAAAATTATATACATCTGCCTATCGCCCCATTCTCCAGTGTGAATGGGGGGGCGGGCAGGCAGGTGTGAATGGGGTGATAGACAGGTAGGTGTGAATGGGGTGATAGGCAGGTAGGTGTGAATGGGGTGATAGGCAGGTAGGTGTGAATGGGATGGTTGGCAGGTAGGTGTGAATGGGGTGATAGACAGGTAGGCGTAAATGGGGTGATAGGCAGGTAGGTGTGAATGGGGTGATAGACAGGTAGGTGTGAATGGGGTGATAGGCAGGTAGGTGTGATTGGGGTGATAGGCAGGCAGGTGTGAATGGGGTGATAGGCAGGTAGGTGTGAATGGGATGGTCGACAGGTAGGTGTGAATGGGATGGTCGGCAGGTAGGTGTGAATGGGATGGTCGGCAGGTAGGTGTGAATGGGATGGTCGGCAGGTAGGTGTGAATGGGATGGTCGGCAGGTAGGTGTGAATGGGATGGTCGGCAGGTAGGTGTGAATGGGATGGTCGGCAGGTAGGTGTGAATGGGGTGATAGACAGGTAGGTGTGATTGAGGTGATAGGCAGGTAGGTGTGAATGGGATGGTCGGCAGGTTGGTGTGAATGGGATGGTCGGCAGGTAGGTGTGAATGGGATGGTCGGCAGGTAGGTGTGAATGGGGTGATAGACAGGTAGGTGTGATTGGGGTGATAGGCAGGTAGGTGTGAATGGGGTGATAGACAGGTAGGTGTGAATGGGATGGTCGGCAGGTTGGTGTGAATGGGATGGTCGGCAGGTAGGTGTGAATGGGATGGTCGGCAGGTAGGTGTGAATGGGGTGATAGACAGGTAGGTGTGATTGGGGTGATAGGCAGGTAGGTGTGAATGGGATGGTCGGCAGATTGGTGTGAATGGGATGGTCGGCAGGTAGGTGTGAATGGGGTGATAGGCAGGTAGGTGTGAATGGGATGGTCGGCAGGTAGGTGTGAATGGGGTGATAGACAGGTAGGTATGAATGGGATGGTCGGCAGGTAGGTGTGAATGGGGTGATAGACAGGTACGTGTGAATGGGGGTAGGTGGGTGTGAATGGGGTGGTCGGCAGGCGGGAATGGTCTGCCAGGTGTTTTCTCTTCAGGTAGAGGTCTATGCTTGGGGATAACTACTCTAAGAAATAATGGGACCACTTCTCAATGGTAAGCCCATTCTTGAAGCGTATCATGATCCAGTTGACTTTTAATGACTCAGTCCATCACAGAATTCTCAGTAAAACCCTGTGTCCCCTGCACCAGACCCAAGTCTCTGGATCACTCTTGCAATGGGCTCGGTCTGTTCGTCACTATCAGCTTATTTAATTAAAAATCATCCTGTTTCTAAACTAACCCCTACCCAAACGCTGATCTGTTGAAAGTCTTTGTGGACTAAAGCAGGAATGAAATGTGCTGTTTGCACAAATGAAAGTTAGAGAAAGACTACCATTTGTGTAAATTGCATCTGGTGTGGCACTGAATCCAAGAGTTGTCTAGCGAGGCAAATTCCACCGTTACTATCTAATGCAGGGAAATGTTTTGGTGACAAATGAGCTAATAAGTTGAGCGCCTCAGATAAGGCACTATGGAGATCACCGCAGCCATTGATCCAGGGCTTGGGACTGGAATCCAGCCGTGACTTGTCAGCCCCTGTGGAACAGCAGCTATGTTTGAACGTCCAGAAGGCTTGGTGTAGCCCCCGATTCCAAGATGGTCTTGATCCTTCCACTTTGAACATGCTCGTCGGGGTTGGCCCCCAATTTAGATAGATCTCCTCTCCTCCCCAACAAACCCAGGGAAACACTGCCACAGCCCTGAGTTCCATTTCTTCCAACTTTCATGATCTACAAGTTTCATTTCAATCTTTTGAAGATTTTGCTGAAAGTTTTCCGTAACCATCTCCACCCTGATTATGGCAGTAGCGATGACTTCAAACTGAAGGATGTCCACAAAGCAGTACAGCGCCAGGACATTATCACAAGCTCTCTGAAGCAGGAGCTTGGCCACTAGTATATTTTCAATGGGGCCTGCAGGACCCTCAAGAATTCTCAGCTAGTCCAGCTGACAGACAGAAATACAGGAACTGATAGACGAAGAAAGACCAAGGTCCATCTCGTTCTCCTCCTACCACCCTGGTAGTCGCACGATACAACGATATCAATCTCTATCAATGAGTCTACAACAGACCCAGACATGAGGTGAGGAAAACCCCCCAGTGGTGGAGAGCTTTGGGAAATGTTAGTTTCTGAAACTAAGTCTAGTCTAATGCACAGTCTCATTCATAAGACAGTTCTACACCATACATTCAAGGTACATCTTACAAACATAAAGCAAAGAATAAGAAAAGGACTTTAAGCCCAATCCTTCTCGAGCCCACGCCCAATCTGCCCCCATCACGGACCCTACCCAATGTTCCTGCTACGCTGCGTGCGTGTGCGTACGCACAGTAATCTACAAAGTACCGTGCAGGTCCCTCACAAGCTTTTCCATTGGAAATATCGCACATGTGCAGAAATTTAAAAGGACTGCGTATTGAAATAAACAGGCCACGCACAACAAAGCACAACTTAGAGGGAACATTGACCCATTCAATCTCCTCCCACAACCCATGGACAATCCACCCTTGTCATAGACTCTCCCCACCCACTGAATCTCCTCCCACAACCCATGGACAATCCACCCTCGTCATAGACTCTTCCCACCCATTGAATCTCCTCCCACAACCCTTGGACAATCCACCCTCTTCATAGACTCTTCCCACCCATTGAATCACCTCCCACAGCCCATGGACAATCCACCCTCGTCATAGACTCCCCCCACCCATTGAATCTCCTCCCACAACCCATGGACAATCCACCCTTGTCACAGACTCTTCCCACCCATTGAATCTCCTCTCACAGTCCATGTACAATCCACCCTTGTCATAAACTCTACCCACCCAGTCAATCTCCCGAGAGATTTTGCATAAAATACTCCCTGATCTCCAAAAGTAAACATGAAAGACTCCAAAGTATTCACCCATCCTCACATCTTCACTCTCCAACCCGGATTTATTGCACTCTACAGACAACACTCCACGAAGCCGCCCACCCACCACCAGTACAGAAACAATTGTGCGTAGAATATTTTAGCACCTCAGTCTCTACTAATCGCTGACATTCAATCACGTTCCCAACCAGCTATTGGTCCATCTCCTTTTTGAAGATATCTGTCTAACAGATCCACCTCTCTTTTCTCTCCTTTCTTGTTATAGTTGGGGCTGGTAAGTCTGCATTGGTGCATCTATTCTTCAATCCAAGTCAAAATAGCTTGTTGACAATGAAATCTGAGCCTTGCAGCATTTTATTCATATTCTCAGCAGGCCTAGCTGCCATCAATGTTTAATGCTACAGGAACATCTCCTCAGACACTAGCTCCTGAGGCTCCACAGCTTCAAACCCTTGGAAAGCAGAAATCTCAGACAGCAATTCTGTTTGACTATATCAGGTGCAAACTCATTATCTGATAGACAATCATCTTCTCTCAACTTCTGAGCTCTCTGTCTTCCCCCCACCCCCTTTCCCTGTTGCAACCTTACTCGCTATATTAACACTAGGGTTCCTTCTTCTCCTCTCTCGTTCCCCCAAAGCTCCATGGAAATAAAGAACTTGCATTTCTACAGCGCCTTTCACAACCTCAGGAAGTCCCGAAGTGCTTTACCTTTTTTTGAAGTGTAGTCACTGTTGTAATGTAGGTAAACACCGCAGTTAATTTGCGCACTGCAAGCTCCCACAAACAGCAATGAGATAAATGACCAGATAATCTGTTTTAGTGATGTTGGTTGAGGGGTAAAATTTGGCCAGGACGCAGGGAGAACGCCCCTGCTCTTCTTCGAATAGTGCCATGGGATCTTTCACATCCACTTAAGAGGGCAGACGGGGCTTCAGTATAACGTCTCATTCGAAAGACGGCACCTCCGACAGTGCAGCACGGGAGTTATATGCTGATGTCCTGGAGTGGGGCTTGAACCCACAACCTTCTGTCAGAGGCGAGAGCGCTGACACCGTACATGTCTTCCTAGACATGTTTCCTTCTCCTTGCAACCTCATGGTGGTAAAATCACTCAGTGCACCAGCTCCCCATAACTCGTTCAGTCATTCCTCTCTCCGACAACGTACCAGCTTTTCAAACCCAAGCTGCACATCACTTAACCACTGATCACCAGAGCTCTGCACTCTGCAGCATGCTCGGGGTTTCTCACTTTAAAAAAAACACTGAAAGGTGTTTTGGAGGGAGCAGGGGGTGGGGGAAGAGAGGGTGTTTTGGAGGGGCGGGGCGGGTTGAAGGAGTGGGGGTGGGGAGGAAGAGGGATATCAGTGTATCGCAGATTTAATGCTTTTTCAGCCTTGTTTGCCAAAGTATTGGCTGGTTGCTTAACTTGCTCATTACTAGCTTCATCTTTGGTTTCCAAGATGGAAAGTATTAGTCTGATGAAAGGCGCCATGCATCACCATCAGTGCTACAAAATAGCTTTCCATCACTGGCATACATCCTGAAGCCATGGCTTGGGATTAACATTACAAAGATTATGCTGAAAGTCAAAACACTGAATAATGAAAAACTTTAAATTATATAGTGCCTGATCACCTCCCTCAAACAGCCCGAAGGGTTTCATGTGCATTACTTTGCAATGCAGTCACTGTTGTTACGTAGATAAACACATAGCGATCATCTACAAACAACAACAGAATAATGAGCAATTAGTTTGCTTTGCGTGGTGCTGGTTGAGGGATGAATGTTGGCCAGGACACGAGGACAATGCTGTGCTCTTCTTCGAATAATGACGTGGGATCTTCAACATCCACCTGAGCGGGCAGACGGGGGCTCGGTTTAATGTCTCATCCGAAAGACGGCACCTCTGACAACGCAGCACTGCCTCAGCACTGCACCGGGAGTGTCAGCCTGGATTATGTACTAAAATCACAAAGTGAGGTTGCAGCCTACAATCTTCTGACTCAGAGGTAAGTGCGCTACCAAATGAGCCAAGTTGGCACTAAACAAACAAATGAAAATGAATGTTAAATGAGGAAAGTCTCAGTTACTGTTGGTATCTGCTTCTGAAGAGCACGTGAGGAGGAGGATTCGAAACTCCGCCATTTACGCAGCGAGTTGTTGTGATCGGGAATGTGCTGCCTGAAAGGGCGGTGGAAGCAGATTCAATCGTAACTTTCAAAAGGGAATTGGATAAATACTTGAAGTGGAAAAAATTGCAGGGGAGTGGGACTAATTGGAGAGCTCTTTCAAAGAGCCGGCACAGGCACGACAGGCCGAATGGCCTCCTCCTGTGCTGTATCATTCTATGAAATGCAAGAAAACCTCCATCAGTGATATGTGAATACAGCAACTGTGAGTTGATTGAGGACAGGACTGAGAATGGACAAGATATGGTTCATGTAATAGTATGTGAAGATAATGAATGTTTAAAAAGTGGGAGAAAGGGTGGTTATAGCCCGAGTGCAAACCCAATAAAAAAAAAAGAACATAAAATATTTCAAAGCGGCGCTCAGCTGTTGACAATAGATAAAAGAAGCTCAGAGGCTCTTTGTCTTTTCTCCCCCTCCTCCCCTCTTTTTTTTTTAAACAGCTCTAAACGGCGGAGTTTCGAATCGGCCTCCTCACGTGCCCTTTAAGAAGCAGACACCAATGGTGACTGAGACTTTCCTCATTTACAAAGGTCAAGGAGCAGCGGCGAGCCTGTGAGCAGTCATTTAAAATTCGATTGATCCCCATTTGTAGTCAGGCCAAATAGCATAAAAGACATTTCAGCTATATTGTAATTGCAAAGGCTCCAAGGCGACAGTAAATATAAGTGCACATGTCCAAGATGTGTAGATGTTTGCACTCGGATTCCAGGCTTCTTTAGTACCGTCATTTTTCTGTTGGTGAAGACAGCCCACAATCAGCAAAGCATCGCACGCGCAGATGGGGGTGGGATATATAACAGATGCTCACTGGCAAAAAAAAAAAGAATTCTTCAATTTGAACTGAAGCAAGATTGTGATTCGGAGCATCTGAATTTTCTTTTAAACTCTTAAATAGGCCAAAGAGTAGGACTAATGAGGAACGTGTGCTACATGGCGGGGGGTGGGGGGGGCGGAATTTAAAAACAATTATGTACAATTGAGGGCCTCTCCTTCCCCTTTATTGACAAATTCTTCTCTTCTGAAGGTGTTGATGGGGCAAGCTCCAACAGGCAGTGGCTCTAAATTAAAAAGCAGGACCTCGAGGGTAATAATCTCTGGATTATTGCCTGAGCCACGTGCAAATTGGCATAGAAGCAGACAGATCAGGAGAATTAACACGTGGCTAAAGGGTTGGTGTGGGAAAGAGGGGTTCCTTTTCATGGGACACTGGCACCAGTTCTGGGACAGGAAGGAGCTGTACCGATGGGACGGGCTCCACCTGAACCGGGATGGGACACGTGTCCTAGCGGAAAGAAAGAAAAAAAAAGACTTGCATTTCCACAGCGCCTTTCACGACCACCGGACGTCCCAAAGCGCTTTACAGCCAATGAAGTACTTTTCGAGTATAGTCACTGTTGCAATGTGGGAAACGCGGCAGGCAACTCGCGCACAGCAAGCTCCCACAAACAGCAATGCGATAATAAAGGGTAAATAGGGAGGTGGCAAAGGCTTTAAACTAGTAAGATGGGGGGAGGGAACTACAAGAAACGTAAGCAGCCTAAATATAAACAAAACAGAAAAGAGAGAACTGGAAAGAATAAAGTAAGGAAGGACTTTGATGGCAAGGGAATAAATAGAGTAATAGAACAGAAGTCTGAAAAGATGGTTAAACATAAAGGGAGAGGAAATCCTATTAAAAATGAGTTAAACTGTCTGTACAGCAATGCACACAGTGAGGAACCAGACATAGTAGGGATTACTGAGACATGGCTACAGAAAAATCAGGACTGGGAATTAAACATTGCAGGGTATAACATATTTAGAAAAGATAGAGGGGAAAAAGAGGAGGTGGAGTAGTTGTACTTATTAGGGATAACATAATGGCAGTCGAAAAAAGTGACACAGCTATCAGCAAGACAAAAATAGATTCCATGTGGACAGAGATAAAAAGATAATAAAGGATCAATCACACTAATAGGTGTAGTCTGCAGACCACTGAATAGTGGAAGGGATGTGGAGGAAGAAATATGCAGACAAATTAGGGAAATGAGTAAAAAAACATAGAATAATAATCATGGGGGATATCAATTACCCTGATATTAATTGAACAGAAGAGGTAGGTAAAGGGGATAAGGGAATGGAGTTCCTACAATGTGTACAGGACTCCTTTCTAACCCAATACGTAAAAAGCCCAACAAGGGAGGATTTGCTATTGGATCTAGTAATGGGGAATGAACCAGAGCAGATAAGAGAAGTAAAATTAGGGGAACATCTAGGCAATAGTGACCATAATATAATACGCTTCAAGATGATAATTGAGAAGGGCATAAATATGACGAAAAGCAGGTTAACTGATTGGAGAAAAGCTGATTTTGAGGGGCTGAGAATAGAACTTGGGAAAATAAAATGGGCAACAATATAGGCAAACAGCGATGTAGAACAGCAATGGGAAACATTTAAAATGATGTTCAACAGAGTGCAGAACAATATATTCCACTAAAAGGAAAGAACAAACTAAACACTAATGAGGCTCCATGGATGAATAAAGCCACAAGGGAACAATTGAGGGTAAGGAAAGAGGCATACATTATGTACATGGACAGCAGGGGAGTGCATGATAAGGGAGAATACGAAGAGACATGGAGAGAAGTCAAAAAAAAATTAGGAAGGCAAAGAGGAACTATGAAATTAAATTATCAAGGAACATAAAACAAAATTGTAAAATATTTTACAGGCACACCAATTAAAAAAAGGAAGGTTGGGATGGGAATAGGGCCATTAAGGCATAGACAGGATAATACCAAAGGTAACGATAGCGAGATGGCAGAAATATTAAATCATTATTTTGCTTCAGTATTTACCAGGGAGATAGAACAGGTGGACATGACACTGGATGATGAGATTAGTAATGAGATAAGTGCATTTAAAATAAAAGAGGAGATATATTAAATAAACTAATCAAACTCAAAGAGGATAAAACTCCTGGTCTGGATGGATTGCAGCCACGCATTTTAAAAGAATCTGGGGAAGAGATAGCAGAGGCATTACTACACATATTTAATAATTCGTTAGAAAAAGGTGTAGTGCCAGAAGACTGGCAGATAGCTAACGTAATACCGATATTCAAGAAGGGGGATAGAACATGTCCAGAGAATTACAGACCAGTCAGCTTAACATCGGTGGTAGGAAAAATAATGGAATCCCTACTAAAGGAGAAAATAGAAGAACATCTAGAAACCAAAAATATAATAAGGAATAGTCAGCATGGATTTCAAAAGGGAAAGTCTTGCTTACCAACCTCACTGAATTTTTTGAAGAGGTAACAGAGAGAGTAGACAATGGTAATGCAGTAATGTAATTTATCTAGATTTTCAAAAGGCCTTCGATAAGGTACCCCATAATAGACTTACGAACAAGGTCAGAGAATGCGGAGTCAGGGGACAAGTAGCAGAATGGATTGCTGGCTGGCTTCAAGACAGAAAGCAGAGAGATGGGGTAAAGGGTAGCTATTCACAGTAGCAGAAGGTGGGTAGTGGTGTCCCACAAAGATCAGTGCTGGGACCACTGTTGTTCACAATTTACATGAACGATTTAGACTTTGGAATCAAAAACACAATTTCTAAATTTGCGGATGACACCAAATTAGGGGGGATAGTCAATACTGAGGAGGACTGCAACAAATTACAGGAGGACATTAATAAACTTGCAGAATGGGCATATAATTGGCAAATGAAGTTCAACACAGATAAATGTGAGGTATTACATTTTGGTAGGAAGAATAGGGAGTCACTTATCACTTGGAGGGTGCGGGTCTAGGTGGGGTAGAAGAACAAAGGGATCTCGGAGTACAAATACACAAATCACTACAAGTTGTGACATAGGTTAGCAAGGCCATAAAAAAAAACAAGCACTAGGGTGTATTTCTAGAAGGATAGAATTGAAAAGTAGGCAAGTTATGCTAAACCTGTATCGAACCTTGGTTAGACCATACTTAGAGAACTGCGTACGGTTCTGGTCGCCATATTATAAAAAGGATATAGAGACACTGGAGAGGGTGCAGAGAAGATTTACAAGGATGATACCAGAAATGCGAGGGTATACATGTCAGAAAAGGATGAACAGGCTGGGTCTCCTTTCTCTTGAAAAAAGAAGGCTGAGGGGTGACCTAATAGAGGTCTTTAAAATTATGAAAGGTTTTGATAGAGTGGATAGAGAGAGAATGTTTCCACTTGTGGGGAAGAGTATAACTAGAGGCCATCAATATAAGATAGTCACCAAGAAATCCAATAGGGAATTCAGAAGAAACTTCTTTACCCAAAGAGTGGTGAGAATGTGGAACTCGCTACCACAGGGAGTGGTTGAAGTGAACAGTATAGATGCATTTAAGGGGAGGCTAGACAAGCATATGAGGGAGAAGGGAATAGAGGGTTATACTGATAGATTTAGATGAGGAAAGACGGGAGGAGGCTCGATTGGAGCATAAACGTCGGCATGGACTGGTTGGGCCGAATGGCCTGTTTCTGTGCCGTATATCCTATGTAATCCTATGTAATATGTCCCCTGCTGGGGCAACCTCCCACAGCCAGTGGGTCGACCCTGCTGGGGCAACCTCCCACAGCCAGTGGGTCAGAGAGCTGTCTGACCACAGAGAGCACCACAGCTGAGCCCATTTGTGTCCATCTGATCCCCATACACATGACACTGCTGAAAAGTGCATAAGATAGGGATCAAGAGTGGGAGCCCCAAGAGATCATCTCTATAATCTGGGGCGGAGACAAACTGTAGTAACTCCATTGGCAGTTAATAGCTAAAAACAGAGATTGGAGTCAACCCTGTGACTTACTGGTCTGTCCTGCTCAAGAAAAACCTGTCACCTGAACCACCCAGAGGAGGTGGGCGAGATCTCCTGTATGGATGCGAAACATGGTCACTCTATAGAAGGCACACTCAACAGCTGCAAGGGTTTCACTAAAGACACCATCGCACCTTACTTTGTATTAGGTGGCAGGACAAGATCACTAACAACGAAGTAAAAGAAAGGAAGACTTGCATTTCTACAGCGCACATGGTGTAGCAAAGCACTTTACAGCCAATGAAGTGCAGTCACTGTTGTAATGTAGGAAAAGGCGGCAGCCAATTTGAGCAAAGCTAGTTCCCACACACAACTATGTGATAATGACCAGATAACCTGTTTAAGTGGCTGAGATTGAGGGATAAATATTGGCCAGGGTGAACTCCCCTGCTTGTCTTCGGAATAGTGCCACAGGATTTTTACATCCACCTGAGATGGTAGACGGGGAGTGGGTTTAAGTACTGGAACGTGCTGACAGCATCAGCACTGAGGCGATGGTGATCAGCTCTATTGGGATAGACAACACATGGCTGCAGAAGCAGGTGCTTTACTGAGAACTGGTGGATGGGAGAAAAAGCAGGGCGGGCAACAAAGGCACTACAATGATACAGTGAAGATTCACTTGAAGCAGGGCAACATGGCCGTAGCTACTAAACCATGCCAGTGTGGAGGCAGGACGTGCAAGATGGCAGGATCAGAAATGTCAGAGGGATCAACATGAGAACCTCTCCCAGGAACGAGGTTATGTGAGGCTTGTGGGAAACAATGTCCGTCATGTATCGGCCTGTATAGTCACCAATACGCCCATCTACCATGAGCTTATGTTCCCCTCATCCTCAAGTATGAGGGGCACACGAGTACAGTAACCTCATCACAATCCTTCATATTCTTGACGATCTCTACCAGGTCATCGCTTAACCTTGTCAGCTCCAGTGAAACATGCCTTAATATTATAACTGTGACCACTCGCCCCGGTAATCTCTCAGTGAAGCTATGCTGTACTTTTTGCATCGCTTTTATACCCTTACTAAAATGGGGTACTTAAAACTGTACACACTAGAGGAGTTGAGGTTTGCTGCATTGTGGTGACATTGAATGTGGAAATGCTAATTGTTCCTCTCCTTACCGATACTCAAGGTCAAGGTGGAGAATGGTCTGGGTAAGTGCCTTATAGAATCATAGAATAGTACAGCACAGAAGGAGGCCATTCGGCCCATCGAGCCCGTGCCAGCTCTTTCGAAGAGCAATCCAATTAATCCCACTCCCCCACTCTTTCCCCATAACCCTGCAATTTTTTCTCCTTCAAGTACTTATCCAATTCACTTTTGAAGACTACCATTGAATCTGCCTCCACCATCCCATCAGGCAGGGCATTTTAAATCCTAACCATTCGTTGCGTTAAAATGTTTTTCCTCATGTCGCCTCTGGTTCTTTGCCAATCACCTTAAATCTGTGCCCTCTGGTTATCGATCCTTCAGCCTTTTCTCTTTATTTATTCTATCTGAACCCTTCATGATTTTAAACACCTCTATCAAATCTCCTCTTAGCCTTCTCTGCTCCAAGGACAACAACCCCAGCTTCTCCAGCCTTGGGACATTTTACTATGTTGAAGGCGCTATTTAAATGCAAGTTATTGTTGTTCTAATAGAAGTGGACTGGTACATGTGAAACCAGGCCCCAGTGAGAAGCCTATACCTAAACATGGAGATAGAGGAAATACTTGAAGACTTCTTGAAGACTACAACTCTGAACACAGAACAGGAGCACAAAACTAGAACTGAAACTATTCCATTCTGCCTGTCTTGAGCTAGTCAAGGTTCCAGTCTTTGTAAAGCAGAAACTAGAGGATTTGCAGTGAAATATGTTCCCCTGGGATGACACAAAACTCACCCTGCACCTTTAGGGATAGGTGCAAAGTTTAGGCACCACATATGCCAGTTAGCAGATGCTTATTATTGCTTGCAGCATTGGGCTTGTTTTTTTTGGATGACAACATCACATTGCTTGGATACATGCTACAGTTACTAAGGTAGCCAGTCAACCTGAATACACCGGATGGATTAACACCTGATGGGAGCAAGATGGAAACTCAGCTAATGGCTTTGAAGAAACTTTCTGACCCTGAACTACTTCCAGGAAACAGAGGATTACCTCCTCCACCCCTCTGCGACAGTTAGCTTCAAACCCGGAGCCAGGGGTAAGCAGGCAATGAGCAAACACACTGCGACCCCAAGCCTAAATGTAAATCAGAGAAAGGAGATTGCTCCTCTGTGTGAACTAGATCTGACTCCAGCTTCAAAGATGAATGTAAAATGTTCTCAGAAAGCTCTTTCTTCTGCTATGCAAATTTGTTCAATTTGATCGCTTTGCGGAACATCTCCGTTCAGTCCGCAAGCGTGACCCTGAGCTTCCGGTCGCCTGTCACTTTAATTCTCCGCTCCACCCCCACTCTGAACTCTTTGCCCTCAGCCGACTACACTGTTCCAATGAAGCCCAACGTAAGTTCGAGGAACAGCACCTCATCTTTCGATTAGGCCCTTTACAGCCTTCCGGACTTAACATTGAGTTCAACAATTTCACATCATAACCTCTGCCCACATTTTTTCGGACAGCAGCTATTGATAATTCTGCTATTCCCATTTACACCTCTTCTAGACCCATTCTTTGTTTCTTTACCTGTCCCATTACCACCCCCATTTTGCCTCACACCATCATCCCTTTTGTCATCATCTCTCCTGCCCTCCATCCGATCACATACTTTCCCTTTTGTTCTTTCCTCCCCTTCCCCTTGTCCTGCCTCTGCACTTGCTTAAAACCTAACTCTATTTCTAACTTTTTCCAGTTCTAACGAAAGGTCATTGACCCGAAGCGTTAACTCTGTTTCTCTCTCCACAGATGCTGCCTAACCTGCTGAGTGTTTCCAGCATTTTCTGTTTTTATTTCAATTTGTTCAACCAGCCTGTAAATTCCACAACAGCAAGAAAGAATTTTCCCGCATTCCTTTTGGGGAAAGATCCCAGCTTCCCTGTCTCCTCGTAGCTTGGCTCTTAAAACACTTTGAGCAAAGTGAGTTACAATAGAAATGAACACTCCTCCAATCCTTTGCAACAGTGAGATTCAAAACCAGATCCTAGGGCAAACACACAATGCACCAGAATTGGGATTTTGCTCCAAGAGCTCATCTGATTTGCGTTTATAAAAAGATCCCTCGCCATTTTATTTCCTGTCGCTGCGATGCCACTCATCTCTCTCTAACCAGCAGGCAACAGGCTGCCAGGAACAATGCCACTCTCCATCCACCCTGAATGGCCTGGGAATGGACTGAAACTCGATCAATCTTCCAACCTCCAGGGTAGAGGACAGGGTTTACCATCTGGTCAACAACTCCTCAACTCTAAACCCCAGGCACTCTCTCAGAACCAAAACTCCAAACCCCAGGCACTCTCTCAGAACCAAAACTCCAAACCCCAGGCACTCTCTCAGAACCAAAACTCCAAACCCCAGGCACTCTCTCAGAACCACAACTCCCCAACTCCAAACCCCAGGCACTCTCTCAGAACCAAAACTCCCCAACTCCAAACCCCAGGCACTCTCGCAGAACCACAACTTCCCAACTCCAAACCCCAGGCAGTCTCTCAGAACCAAAACTCCCAACTCTGAACCCAGGCCTACTCTCTCAGAACCAAAACTCCCAACTCTGACCATCTCAGAACCAAAACTCCCCAACTCTGAACCCCAGGCACTCTCTCAGAACCAAAACTCCCCAACTCTGAACCACAGGCACTCTCTCAGAACCAAAACTCCCCAACTCTGAACCCCAGGCACTCTCTCAGAACCAAAACTCCCCAACTCTGAACCCCAGGCACTCTCTCAGAACCAAAACTCCCCAACTCCAAACCCCAGGCACTCTCTCAGAACCAAAACTCCAAACCCCAGAAACACTCTCAGAACCACAACTCCCCAACTCCAACCCGACTCTCCTCAGCTGGTAGCACTCTTCGCCTCCGAGTCAGAAGGTTCAAGTTGCACTCCAGAGACTTGAGCATATAATCCAGGCTGACACTCCAGTGCAGTACTGAGGGATTGCTGCACTGTCGGAGGGGCAGTACTGAGGGATTGCTGCACTGTCGGAGGGGCAGTACTGAGGGAGCGCCACACTGTCGGAGGGGCAGTACTGAGGGAGCGCCGCACTGTCGGAGGGGCAGTACTGAGGGAGCGCCGCACTGTCGGAGGGGCAGTACTGAGGGAGCGCCGCACTGTCGAAGGGGCAGTACTGAGGGAACGCCGCACTGTCGGAGGGGCAGTACTGAGGGAGCGCCGCACTGTCGGAGGGGCAGTACTGAGGGAGCGCCGCACTGTTGGAGGGGCAGTACTGAGGGAACGCCGCACTGTCGGAGGGGCAGTACTGAGGGAGCGCCGCACTGTCGGAGGGGCAGTACTGAGGGAGCGCCGCACTGTCGGAGGGGCAGTACTGAGGGAGCGCCGCACTGTCGGAGGGGCAGTACTGAGGGAACGCTGCACTGTCGGAGGGGCAGTACTGAGGGAGCGCCGCACTGTCGGAGGGGCAGTACTGAGGGAGCACTGCACTGTGAGAGGGGCAGTACTGAGGGAGTGCTGCACTGTCGGAGAGGCAGTACTGAGGGAGCGCCGCACTGTCGGAGGGGCAGTACTGAGGGAACGCCGCACTGTCGGAGGGGCAGTACTGAGGGAACGCCGCACTGTCGGAGGGGCAGTACTGAGGGAACGCCGCACTGTCGGAGGGGCAGTACTGAGGGAGCGCCGCACTGTCGGAGGGGCAGTACTGAGGGAGCGCTGCACTGTCGGAGGGGCAGTACTGAGGGAGCGCCGCACTGTCGGAGGGGCAGTACTGAGGGAGCGCTGCACTGTCAGAGGTGCCGGTTTTCAGATGAAATGTTAAACCGAGGCCCCGTCTTCTCTCTTGGGTCGATGTAAAAGATCCCACAGCCACTGTTCAAAGAAGAGCAGGGGAGTTATCCCCGGTGTTCTGGTCAATATTTACCCCTCAACCAACATCATTAAAACAGATTATCTGGTCATTATCTAACAGCTGTTTGTAGGACCTTGCTGTGTGTAATGGTCACTCTCTCAGAACCACAACTCAATAAGAGACTACAAAATGCATCAACCATTACCAATGAAAAACATGGGGAAATTATGGATGAGAAAAAGATTACATTCAACACAGGAGGGTTAAATGAAGACTCAAAGTTCCATGTAAAAAAAAAAGCAATTTTTAAAATTCAGTCGTGGGATGTGGGCGTCGCTGGCAAGGCCAGCATTTATTGCCTGTCCCTAGTTGCCCCTTGAGAAGGTGGTGGTGAGCCGCCTTCTTGAACCGCTGCAGTCCATGTGGTGAAGGTACTCCCACAGTACTGTTAGGGAGGGAGTTCCAGGATTTTGACCCAGCGACGATGAAGGATCGGCGATATATTTCCAAGTCAGGATGGTGTGTGACTTGGAGGGGAACTTGGAGGTGGTGGTGTTCCCATGTGCCTGCTGCCCTTGTCCTTCTAGGTGGAAGAGGTCGCAGGTTTGGGAGGGGCTGTACGCGATGACGAAGGGGATGAGCGAAACTGAAGCAGGCAAACTGCTGACTGTGCGGGAGGGGTCAAAGCCCAGGGTATTCAAATTAAAAATGAGTAAGTTAGGGGTAAGAAGGGAAGTCAGGGGAACTTTACATAGCAAAGAGTAAGAGAGATGTGGATAAGTTACCAGGGAAGGACATGGAAATGTACAGTATAAAGGGGTTGAAGAAAGAATTAAATGTTTTCCCAGAGAGAGAGAGAAGGCATTGAGAAGGTGGTAGATGATGTTGAGCGGTCAAAAAGGAATCAGCTTGCTGTGTCTTTTCATGCCCCTGAAAATGATGTAATCTCAGAAGCTGCCACGGTATCAGTGTCCAGTTCTTTCCTTCTTACATATAAATGTAAGTCTTTCTTTCTGTTCTGTTTAATGAGTTTACTCGCTGAGTTTATATGGTTTCCCCTGTGATTTAAGGGAAATCATGGTACACCGCAGTCAGCAATATTGAACGGACTTTCCCTGGTGCTGCTGTCTGCTGCAGATCAGCACTTAAACTTTGCGCTATAAATGAAGAGTCGGTTTAATTAAAACTGACTAAACAGCACAATCACTACTCCCCGGTGATGCAGCAACGTGACATGCCCCAGGTGCACAGAACCAGCTGCATTCACCACCGAGGGCAGGATTCCTTCAAACAATTCACAGACTCAAACACACGAGCGAGGGCTAGCTCGCCTCAGCTTGGTGCCGAGCCTGATTGAGCCACGGGCATTATCCAGGATCAGCACCCTGGGAATCGTCAGTCGGTTTAGAGGGCTCAGTGACCAGCTTCAGGACCCGATAACAAATAAGATCAGTCTCATATTCAGCAATGCTGCCGGTCACACTCAATTGAAAGGAGCCACTGTCAGCTGCTCGGTACAACCTCACCATGCAGAAGTCTAGGAGAGCTGTGCGTCAGATGTTTTTAAATTTGTTGAAATTTTTGCCCACTTGCTGAAATGACTTTTTTGAAAATAAATAAAGTTCTCTTTTTTGGGTGTCCCCTCGCGCAGAACGGCACACACACACAGAGATAAATACAAATGCAAATATGTAGAAAGAATTGTGACGCATGCACACGTATTCACAAACCAAGAGTCAAGGAGGAGGAAGAGCCACACACAAACAAGGAAGCAGAGACTTGTAGACATGGGGGAGAGAGAACAATGCACAGCAAGACGCAAGCAAAGCAAGAAACTAATAGGGACAACGCGCAGACGCAGGGGCCGCAATTCAGAGCCTGTGCTCCAAGCAAACAAGAGTATGCATTCCTTAGAGCCACAGTGGGCGCGTGCTGCCATCACTACAGTGGTCTGGTTGGGCGTTAAGAGAACAGCAGAGCTCATGCTGCTGAACTGCAGAGCTGAAAATGTGCCCAGAGTACAGTGAAGGCCCAACACAGAGTGCGCGGCCAGCAAACTGGTTTCCAGTTGAGTGAGGGAATGTAGTGAGAACAGGTGCTGAAGGCCTGAAGGGTTGCGCAGGCTCATGCGTACTGAACTTGTGAAGATTTACCACTGCATTAAAAAAAATATTTACTGCTTGGTCCAGCACTTAGACTGCAGCTGGACTGCACTGGCAGCAGATGCAGAGTGTAAAATACAACAGGCAACCCTCCCATTATGCTGCTAGGACTCTCTGGTCGTCAGGAGAAGAATCAACGAATCATAGAATAGTACAGCACAGGAGGCCATTCGGCACATCGAGCCTGCGCCGGCTCTTTCAAAGAGCAGTCCAATTAGTCTCACTCCCCCGCTCTTTCCCCATATTGCTGTAATTTTTTCTCCTTCAAGTATTTATCCAATTCACTTTTGAAGGCTACTATTGAATCTGTATCCACCACCCTATCAGGCAGTGCATTCCAAACCAGCCGAAAAAGTTTTTCCTCATGTCGCTTTTGATTCTTCTGTCAGTCACCTTGAATCTGTGCCCTCTGGTTATCAGCCCTTCAGCCATTGGAAACAGTTTCTCTTTATTTACTCTATCTAAACCCTTCATGTTTTTAAATACCTCTATCAAATTTCCTCAGCCTTCTCTGCTCTATGGAGAACAACCTCAGCTTCTCCAGTCTATCCACGTAACTGTATTCCCTCATCTCTGGAACCATTCTAGTAAATCTCTTCCGTACCCTCTCCAAAGCCTTCACGTTCTTCCTAAAGTGCGGTGCCCAGAATTGGACGCAATACTCCAGCTAGAGCCTTCTTTGGCTCAGCATCCATTTTTTTTTTATTGCACTTCTGTGAAGTGCCTTGGGACATTTTTCTACGAAAGAAAGACTTGCATTTATATAGTACCTCTTATGACCTCAGGACATCCCAAAGCACCCCACATCCAACAAAGCACTCCCGAAGTGCAGTCACCGCAGTGACAGCGCGGATCTGAGCAGGAGCGGAGGCGGCGGCTTAAAGGGAGCACTGGAGAAGGCCCAGGACACAGCGTGGACCCGAGTGGGAGCAGTGGCAGTTGAGGCAGCGGCTTAAAGGGAGCTGAGCGACGACTTAAAAAAAAACAAGGAGTGACGTCACAGGACAGCAGGAGGCAGAGTATAAATCGAGCGGGAGGCCCAGAGAGAGCACAGACTGGAGCAGCGAGGAGGCGGAGTACCTCCAGCGAAAACAACAACAACAAAAGCAACAACTGCAAAACAGCTAAAGTCACATCGCAACCAGGGAAGGAGCTGATTGGCGAGTAGCTGGTAAGTGTTTCCAGTTAATAGTCTATTAAGTAAAGGCATGGCAGGGCAGCTCAGTCCTGTGGAATGCACATTCTGTGCCATGTGGGGACTCCAGGACGCTTCCCGTATCCTGGACAACCACATGTGCAGGAAGTGTCGTCAGCTGGAGGAGCTCGAGCTCCAGGTTTTGGAGCTTAAGCAGCAGCTGGCATCACTGCGGTGCATCCGCGAGGCTGAGAGCTTCGTGGATAGCACGTTTCAGGAGGTGATCACCCCACAGATAAAGAGTGTGCAGGCAAAAGGGAATGGGTGACCACCAGACAGAAGAGGAGGACCAGGCAGGTAGTGCAGGAGTCCCCGGAGTGCATCTCGCTCTCCAACCAGTATCCGGTTCTGAGCACTGGTGAGGGCGATGGTTCCTCTGGGTAGTATAGCCAGAGCCAAGTCTGCGACACCACGGGTGGCTCAGCTGTACATGGGGGGAGGAAGAAGAGTGGGAAAGCAATAGTGGTATGGGATTCGATAGTTAGGGGAGCAGGCAGGCGTTTCTGCAGCCGCAGACGTGACTCCAGGATGGTATGTTGCCTCCCTGGTGCCAGGGTTAAGGACGTCACCTAGCGGCTGCAGAACATTCTACGGTGGGAGGGTGAACAGCCAGAGGTTGTGGTCCATATCGGTACCAACGACATAGGTAGAAAGAGGGATGCGGTACTGCAGGCATATTTCAGGGAGCTAGGAAAGAGATTAAAAAGCAGGACCTCAAAGGTAGTAATCTCCGGATTACTCCCGGTGCCACGCGCTAGTGACTACAGAAATAGGAGGATAGCGCAGATGAATGCGTGGCTGGAGAGATGGTGCAGGAGGGAGGGCTTTAGATTCCTGGGACATTGGGACCGGTTCTGGGGTAGATGGGACCTGTACAGACTGGACAGGTTGCACCTCAACAGGGCCGGAACCAATATCCTCGCGGGGAGGTTTGCTAGTGCTGTTGGGGAGGGTTTAAACTAATTTGGCAGGGGGATGGGCACCAGGATGTAACATTAGAAAGGGGAAGTTAAGTGCTGAAAGGATTGGGAGAGGCAGAGAGCACTGAAGTAAGAAATAGTAAGGTATTAGGTGGGGTCAAACTAAGAGAGAATACAGGATGGTCTAAGATGGGTTTACAGTGCATGTATGTGAACGCACAAAGCTTAGTAAACAAGGTAAGTGAGCTGCAGGCACAAATAGCCACATGGGAATATGATGTTGT
This sequence comes from Squalus acanthias, assembly GCA_030390025.1. Lineage (NCBI taxonomy): Eukaryota > Metazoa > Chordata > Chondrichthyes > Squaliformes > Squalidae > Squalus > Squalus acanthias. The sequence goes on along the minus strand of CM059430.1, from coordinate 24,042,280 downwards.
GGCAATAACTGAGACCTGGCTCAAAAAAGGGGCAGGATTGGGTATTAATTATTCCTGGTTATAAAGTGTTCAGGATAGATAGGGAAGGAAAGATAGGAGGTGGGGTGGCAGTATTGGTTAAGGAGAAATAAAAACAGAAAATGCTGGAGAAACTCAGCAGGTCAGGCAGCATCTGTGAAGAGAGAAACAGAGTTAACGTTTCAGGTCGATGACCTTTCGTCAGAACGCCAGAACTGAAACGTTAACTCTGTTTTTCTCTTCACAGATGCTGCCTGACCTGCTGAGTATCTCCAGCATTTTCTGTTTTTATTTCAGATTTCCAGCATCTGCAGTATTTTCTTTTTGTATTATTGGTTAAGGAGAATGTTACAGTGCTGGAGAGGGAGGATGTCCTGGAGGGGTCAAAGACAGAATCTATATGGCTAGAGTTAAGAAATAATAGAGGTACCATTACACTATTGGTGTATTCTATAGACCACCAACTAGTGGGAAGGATATGGAGGACCAAATTTGCAGAGAAATTACAGAGAGGTGCAAGAATTATAGAGTAGTAATAATGGGGGAATTCAACTATCCTAATATAGACTGGGATCGTAAAAGTGTAAAGGGCAGAGAAGGGGAAGAATTTCTGGTGTGTTCAGGAGAACTTTCTTGATCAGTATGTTTCCGGCCCGACAGAAGGGACTCAGATTTAAGGTGATTGGGAAAAGAACCAAAGGCGATGTAAGAAAAAACTTTTTTACGCAGCGAGTGGTTAAGATCTGGAATGCACTGCCTGAAAGGGTGATGGAGGCAGATTCAATCACGGCTTTCAAAAGGGAATTGGATAAGTATCTGAAGGAAAGAAATTTGCAGGGCTACGGGGAAAGGGCGGGGGAGTGGGACAAGCTGAAGTGCTCCTGCAGAGAGCCGGCACGGGCTGGACGGGCCGAATGGTCTTCTTCCGTGCTGTAACCATTCTATGATTCTATTCTACCGCTGCAATGCTGGAAATGCAACAGCCAACCTACGCACAGCAAGGTCCCACAAACGGCAATGCGACAACGACACAATCTGCCCCTAGGTGTTGGTTGAGGGATAAATATTGGCCAGGGCACCAGGGGAACACCCCCCCACCCCTCCTCTGTAAGAAAGCTCTGTACACACGTGCTTACTCGTGTGCGTAACAATCCACTCTCAATCGTATATCAGTAACTCATTGTGAAGCGCTTTGGGATATCCTGAGTGATGTGATGAGGCTTTACATAAACACAAAGGGGGAGAAATTCAGTATCGCCCCATTTGGGGCGCAATTATCGGCCGGGCGCAAAGATTAGCGCCTGGCGCTAATTATCGCCACCGACTGCAAACTTGACTTTTATCGCCCCTGGAGGTGATTGCAGCGCTATATCAGGCGCTTCACACCTGTCTTAAGGCGCAAATGCCGAGGAGCGAGGCGCTACCTCAGAGCGCTGGCGAAGCTCATGTAATGTCAGTCAGCAATGGAACACACACACAATGGCACGGGCCAGTTCTTAAAGGGGATGGTTAATCTTGCTTTCCATCCACATCCTGCTCATTGCAGCCTTGAATCTCGGCCTGGAGAGACCTGCACATTAAATGTGCTGGAAAGAACAATGGAGAGTACCAGGCAAAGAGCTCAGAGTGCAGCCCCCACAGTCTCTGCTAAATCGATACAAGGAATGGCAAATCAAAATGAACCTGCAAAGTGCTGCTCAGTACCCAAAACTCCTTCACACAACGTTGAATCTCTCCAGAAGTCTCTCCCTCTCTCTCTCAGAATGCGTAGTTCAAAAATGGCACCAACAATAAAAGGCAGGAAGCGGTCACCTTTAAATAGCGCTCCCCCTTTCCCTTCATGACTGCAGAATGCTCCCCTCAACCTGTCGTTGCTAGCGTCAGGCGATAAGGCAGGGGGCGCCACTCAATATCCGCTCCGGGGCGATACCGGGGCGTTGCGCACTCGAGTGACGTCATGATCTGCCGGCGCAGGAGATCGTGGCGGTAGTGTTTAGCGCCGCCGCAAAATGTCTAGTTAATTTCGCGAGCGGCGCAAACTTCGCCGCGCCTGGGCGCTAGATGCTTTGCGCCCCATTAGCGCCCTCTTAAGGCGCTAACGGGAGGCGCAACCAACTGAATTTTTCCCCCAAACTCTTTCTTCCTTTTAATGTTTTCAGAGTGCATGCTCTCAAAACAGTTCAGGAAGATTGCGGACCCAAGACAACCTAAGCAATTTTCAACCTGCCTCAGCACTACGCTACAGTTATACCCGAGGGTTTCACCACTACGGTTTTTGCTACGCAAAAGTGCCAGTATAAATTCACCGAAGCAAATTACAGACTCCACTTCCTGGGTTAGGAGTTAGATGGACCATGCAGAAGACAGGCTGGCTTTCTCTACAATTTTGCCATATTCTGGAAAACACAATCATTCATCTCCTTCTCTTCCTTCTCCCTCCTCGCCACCCGCTGCCCCCCCCCCGCCCCCCACCACCCCCATCCCAACACACCACAATTCATCTAAATGCAGAGCAGTATCCATAATGGCAGTGTAAGTTCTGGTCCTTCAGCTCTCAGTCACTGATGAATGGTTTGGACGGTTGTGGGTTTGAATCCTACACCAGAATTTGATGGCGTATTTGAGGCTGAAATTCTAATGCAGTACTGAGGGAAGTGCTGCATTATCAGAGGTGCTGCCCTTCCGATGAAATATTAAACCAGAACCCCACATACCCGTTCAGGTGGCATGACTGGAAGCGAAGAAAGGAACCCTAGTGCCCTGGCCAAGCAAGGAACCCTGGTGCCCCGGCCAAGCAAGGAACCCTGGTGCCCCGGCCAAGCAAGGAACCCTGGTGCCCCGGCCAAGCAAGGAACCCTGGTGCCCCGGCCAAGCAAGGAACCCTGGTGCCCCGGCCAAGCAAGGAACCCTGGTGACCCGGCCAAGCAAGGAACTCTGGTGCCCCGGCCAAGCAAGGAACTCTGGTGCCCCGGCCAAGCAAGGAACCCTGGTGCCCCGGCCAAGCAAGGAACCCTAGTGCCCCGGCCAAGCAAGGAACCCTAGTGCCCCGGCCAAGCAACAAACCCTGGTGCCCCAGCCAAGCAATGAACCCTGGTGCCCCGGCCAAGCAACAAACCCTGGTGCCCCGGCCAAGCAAGGAACCCTGGTGCCTCGGCCAAGCAACAAACCCTGGTGCCCCGGCCAAGCAAGGAACCCGAGTGCCCCGGCCAAGCAAGGAACCCTGGTGCCTCAGCCAAGCAACAAACCCTGGTGCCCCAGCCAAGCAAGGAACCCTGGTGCCCCGGCCAAGCAACAAACCCTGGTGCCCCGGCCAAGCAACAAACCCTGGTGCCCCGGCCAAGTAACAAACCCTGGTGCCAAGGCCAAGCAAGGCACCCTGGTGCCCCGGCCAAGTAACAAACCCTGGTGCCCTGGCCAAGCAACAAACCCTGGTGCCCTAGCCAAGCAACAAACCCTGGTGCCAAGGCCAAGCAAGGAATCCTGGTGCCCCGGCCAAGCAAGGAACCCTGGTGCCAAGGCCAAGCAAGGAACCCTGGTGCCAAGGCCAAGCAAGGAACCCTGGTGCCAAGGTCAAGCAAGGAACCCTGGTGCCAAGGCCAAGCAAGGAACCCTGGTGTGCCCCCCGCCCCCAAGCAAGGAATGCTGGTGTCACGACCAACGTTCCTTCCTCAACCAACATCACCAGAAACAGATTAACTGGACATTTACCTCATTGATATTTGTGGGACCTTGCTGTGCATAAATTGGTTGCCGCATTTGTCTATGTGATATAGTGACGTCACAGGACAGCAGGTAGGTGATTGGTTGGTGAGTATTAAGGTTTTTTCCTCTCTTTTCTCTCTAACCTAGGACAATTGTTTAAACTAAGTGCGGCAAACTACAAAGTACTGTACTAAATTTACAGCTAAACTAGTTAATCTAATTAATATAACTATATATAATCGTTGAATAAAGACTTCAATTAAATAAATAAAATAAGGCTAGACTAAGATATGACAGGGCAGGTTGTGTGTCTGGACTGCAGTATGTGGGAGTTTGTGGACAGTGAGACTGTCCCGAGCGAACACGTCTGCAGGAGATGTCTCCATCTCGAATCTCTTCGGCTCAGAGTCATTGAGCTGGAGTGCGAGTTGGAGACACTCCGACACATAAGGGAGGAGGAGGAGGAATTTCTGGACGGTTTTATCCAGAATGCAGTCACACCCCAGAGGAAAGCGCAGTTCAGGAAGGGGAGGGTGTGACTGCTAGGGAGCCAGGTAGCGGGGATTTAGGAGAGGTTGAGAAGGAGGTCCTGCAGACAATGGTCCTGTCCAACAGGTACGATGCACTCGCTACCTGTGAGGACAAGGAGAGAGACTGCAGGGAGGACAGCAACAATGCAGACCAAGGCACCGTAGCTCAGAAGGCTGTCCAAGGCGGGGGGGGGGGAGGGGGGAAGAGCAGAATGATAGGGGACTCTATAATTAGGGGGATAGACTGCATCCTCTGCAGCCAAGAACGAGAGTCCCGAAGGGTGTGTTGCCTACCCCGGTGCCAGGGTAAGGGATATCTCACGGCCGCTGGAGAGGAACTTGGAAAGGGAGGGGGTAAATCCAGTTGTCGTGGTCCATGTTGGATCAAACGACATAGGAAAACAGAGGAGGTCCTGCTGAAAGAGTATCAGGAGATAGGCACTAAATTAAAAAGCAGGACCTCGAGGGTAATAATCTCTGGATTATTGCTCGAGCCATGTGCAAATTGACATAGAAGCAGACAGATCAGGAGAATTAACACGTAGCTAAAGGGCTGGTGTGGGAAAGAGGGGTTCCTTTTCATGGGACACTGGCACCAGTTCTGGGATAGGAAGGAGTTGTACCGATGGGACGGGCTCCACCTGAACCGGGATGGGACCAATGTCCTAGTGGAAAGGGTAAATAGGGAGGTGGCAAAGGCTTTAAACTAGTAAGATGGGGGGAGGGATCTACAAGAAACGTAACCAGCCTAATTATAAACAAAACAGGAAAAGAGAGAACTGGAAAGAATAAAGTAAGGGAGGACATTGATGGCAAAGGAATAAATAGAGTTCTAGAACAGGAGTCTAAAAAGATGGTTAATCATAAAGTGAGAGGAAATCGTGTTAAAAATGAGTTAAACTGTCTGTACAGCAATGCACTGGAGAGGTACCACCAACGCTGCCTCCGCAAGATCCTGCAAATCCATTGGCAGGATAGGCGCACCAACGTCAGTGTTCTCGCTCAGGCCAACATCCCCAGCAACGAAGCTTTGACCACGCTCGATCAGCTCCGATGGACGGGTCACATCGTCCGCATGCCCGATACGAGACTCCCAAAACAAGCGCTCTACTTGGCGCTCTGACACGGCAAGAGAGCCCCAGGTGGGCAGAGGAACCGCTTCGAGGACACCCTCAAAGCCTCCTTGAAAAAGTGCAACATCCCCACCGACACCTGGGAATCCCTGGCCCAAGACCGCACAAAGTGGAGGAGAAGCATCCGGGAAGGCGCCGAATACCTCGAGTCTCTTCGCCAGCAGCAAGCGGAAGCCAAGCACAAGCAGCGCAAGGAGCGCACGTCAACCCAAGCACCCCACCCACCTGCCTCTTCAACCACCGTCTGCCCCACCTGTGACAGAGACTGTAGGTCCCGCATTGGACTCATCAGTCACCTGAGAACTAATTTTTAGTGTGGAAGCAAGTCATCCTTGGTTCCGAGGGACTGCCTAAGAAGAAGACGACAGCAATGCACACAGTGTCGTAATAAAACAGGGAGCTGGAGGCAATCAGGCATTATGAGGAACCAGACATAGGAGGGATTACTGAGACATGGCTACAGAAATATCAGGACTGGGAATTAAACATTGCAGAGTATAACATATTTAGAAAAGATAGAAAGGGTAAAAGGGGAGGTGGAGTAGCTGTACTTATTAGGGATAACATACTGGAAGTAGAAAAAAGTGACGCAGCTATCAGCAAGACAAAAATAGAATCCATATGGATAGAGATAAAAGATAATAAAGGATCAATCACACTAATAGGTGTAGTCTACAGACCACCTAATAATGGAAGGGTGGTGGAGGAAGAAATATGCAGACAAATTAGGGAAATGAGAAAAAAACATAGAATAATAATCATGGGAGATTTCAACTACCCCGATATTAATTGAACAGAAGAGGTAGGTAAAAGGGATAAGGGAATGGAGTTCCTACAATGTGTACAGGACTCCTTTCTAACCCAATACGTAAAAAGCCCAACAAGGGAGGATTCGCTATTGGATCTAGTAATGGGGAATGAACCAGAGCAGATAAGAGAAGTAAAAGTAGGGGAACATCTAGGCAATCGTGACCATAACATAATACGCTTTAAGAAGATAACTGAGAACCAAATAAGTATGACGTAAACCAGGGTAACAGATTAGAGAATAGCTGATTTTGAGGGGCTGAGAATAGAACTTGGGAAAATAAAATGGGCAACAATATAGGCAAACAACGATGCAGAACAGCAATGGGAAACATTTAAAATGGTGTTCAACAGAGTGCAGGAAAAATATATTCCACTAAAAGGAAAGAACAAACTAAACACTAATGAGGCTCCACGGATGAATAAAGCCATAAGAGAACAATTGAGGGTAAGGAAAGAGGCATACATTAAGTACATAGACAGCAGGGGAGTGCATGATAAGGGAAAATACGAAGAGATTAGGAGAGAAGTCAAAAAAACAATTAGGAAGACAAAGAGGAACTATGAAATTAAATTATCAAGGAACATAAAACAAAATTGTAAAATATTTCACAGGCACATCAATAAAAAAAGAAGGTTGGGATGGGAATAGGGCCATTAAGGTATAGACAGGATAATACCACAGGTAACGATAGAGATATGGCAGAAATATTAAATAATTATTTTGCTTCAGTATTTACCAGGGAGATAGAACAGGTGGACATGACATTGGATGATGAGATTAGTAATGAGATAACTGCATTTAAAATAAAAAGAGGAGATATATTAAATAAACTAATCAAGCTCAAAGAGGATAAAACCCCTGGTCTGGATGGATTGCATCCACGCATTTTAAAAGAATCTAGGCAAAAGATAGCAGCGGCATTACTACACATATTTAATAATTTGTTCGAAAAAAGTGTCGTGCCAGAGGACTGGCGGATAGATAACGTAATACCTATATTCATGAAGGGGGATAGAACATGTCCAGGGAATTATAGACCAGTCAGCTTAACATTGGTGGTAGGAAAAATAATGGAATCCCTGCTAAAGTAGAAAATAGAAGAACATCTAGAAACCGAAAATATCGTAATGAATAGTCAGCATGGATTTCAAAAGGGAAAGTCTTGCTTGACCAACCTCATTGAATTTTTTGAAGAGGTAACAGAGAGATTACACAATGGTAATGCAGCAGATGTAATTTATCTGGATTTTCAAAAGGCCTTCGATAAGGTACCCCATAATAGACTTCCGAACAAGGTCAGAGAATGCAGAGTCAGGGGACAAGTAGCAGAATGGATAGCTAGCTGGCTTCAGGACAGAAAGCAGAGAGATGGGGTAAAGGGTAGCTGTTCACAGTGGCAGAAGGTGGGTAGTGGTGTTCCACAAGGATCAGTGCTGGGACCACTGCTGTTCACAATTTATATTAACGATTTAGACTTTGGAATCAAAAACACAATTTCTATATTTGCGGATGATACCATATTGGGGGGGATAGTCAATACTGAGGAGGACTGCAACAAATTACAGGAGGACATTAATAAACTTGCAGAATGGGCATATAATTGGCAAATGAAGTTCAACACAGATAAATGTGAGGTATTACATTTTGGTAGGAAGAATAGGGAGGTCACTTCTACTTGGAGGGTGAGAGTCTAGGTGGGGTAGAGGAACAAAGGGATCTCGGAGTACAAATACACAAATCACTACAAGTTGCGACATAGGTTAGCAAGGCCAAAAAAAAACAAGCACTAGGGTTTATTTCTAGAAGGATAGAATTGAAAAGTAGGGAAGTTATACTAAACCTGTATCGAACCTTGGTTAGACCACACTTGGAGTACTGCGTACAGTTGTGGTCACCATATTATAAAAAGGATATAGAGACACTGGAGAGGGTGCAGAGAAGATTTACAAGGATGATACCAGAAATGCGAGGATATACATATCAGGAAAGGATGAACAGGTTGGGTCTCCTTTCTCTTGAAAAAAGGCTGAGGGGTGACCTAATAGAGGTTTTAAAATTATGAAAAATTTTGATAGAGTGGATAGAGAGAGAATGTTTCCACTTGTGGGGAACAGCATAACTAGAGGCCATCAATATAAGATAGTCACCAAGAAATCCAATAGGGAATTCAGAAGAAACTTCTTTACCCAAAGAGTGGTGAGAATGTGGAACTCGCTACCACAGGGAGTGGTTGAAGCGAATAGTTTAGATGCATTTAAGGGGAGGCTAGACAAGCATATGAGGGAGAAGGGAATAGAGGGTTTAGATGAGGAAAGACGGGAGGAGGCTCGAGTGAAGCAGAAATGCCGGCACGGACTGGTTGGGAGAATGGCCTGTTTCTGTGCCGTATATTCTATGTAATCCTAGGTAGTTCCTTCGTTGCGATGTGCTCTGAGGTGCGTCTGAGACACATAAATGGTGCTATATAAATGCAAGTCTTTTAAAAGGGAAAATATTGCACAGGAATTTGTTAAAATACTACACTTGTAAAAAGCACCAGGCAATTCACAACTTCATTGCTTTTGGGCAGTGCAGTCTATTTCACTCATGGCAGGAACACTAACCAAAACCTGTACAGAATCCTACATATAATCTCCAGCAAAGAGCTGGCACAGACTAGGTGGACCGAATGGCCTCTTTCTGTGCTCTAAACTTGTATGGTAAAATATTTACATTTATATAGCCTGTCCTCACGATGTACCAAAGCACTATCATGGAATTAATTTTGAAGTGTTGTCGCTGTTTTTCTTGCAAGCAAACACAGCAGCCAATTTACAGATTGCATTACTGAACTAATAATCCAGAGAACAACAGAAAACGCTGGAAAAACTCAGCAGGCCAGGCAGCATGTATTTCGGATTTCCAGCATCCGCAGTATTTTGCTATCGTAATAATCCAGAGATCTGGACCAATAATCCAGGGAACGTGAGTTCAAATCCCACCAGGGCAGTTTGAGAATTTGAATTCAGTTACATAAAAGAACCTGGTACCAGTAACAGTGACCATGCAGCTGTTGGATTGTCTTAAAAACCCAACTGGTTCACTAACTTCCTTTAGGGAGGAAACCTGCCATCCTTACCGGTCTGGGCCTATCTGTGACTCCAGTCCCACACCAACGTGGTTGGTTTAACTGCCCTATGAACTGGCCTAGCGAGACACTCAGCTGTATCAAAATCCGCTAACAGCAGTTCAAGAAGGCGACCCACCACCACCTTCTCAGGACAAATAGGGATGGGCAATAAATGCCGGCCTTACCAGCGACACCCACATCCCGAGAATGAGTTTCTTAGACTATCAAGGTCCCACAAACAGCACTGAGGTTAATGATTAAATTAATTAAGACCAGTCAGCACACCAGGAACACTCCCAGTGCTTCTTCGAAGAAGCGTCATGGGATTTTGTACAGTCACCTAAATGGGTGAGTGAGGCCTTGGTTTAACATCTCCTTTGAGGGTCTGCACCTATAACACTGCAGCACTCCCTCAGTGCTGCACTCACGTGTCAGCCTAGAATATGTGCTCAAGTCCCGGAGTGGGGGATCTGCCTTGAGACAGTGTGTAACCGACTGAAACATGCTGACACTTCAATTATCAGGTACACGGCCAATTATCACCAACATGCACGTTCCTGTATTACCAGTCACATGATGGGATGTGTGTGAGGTACAGTATTGCACAGTAACCTTGTCTAGCTTCTCCAAGAATTGGGTGAATTGAGAAACTGACGGAAAAGGCCCGAGCCCATACTGAAGAAATCCATCAACGTGGAAGAGAGAAGATGAGGTACATCAGGTAACAGTGATTATGTTGCTGATCTCTTATTTAAAAAATACCTCTCAGAATCTACCCTGTTAATCCCCTTCAGAATCTTGTATGTTTCAATGAGATCATTCTTCTAAACTCCAGAGAGTATAGGCCCATTCTACACAATCTCTCATCATAGGACAGCGCTCTCATCCCAGGAATCAATCTAGTGAACCTTTGTTGCACCACCTCCAAGGCAAGTATATCCTTCCTTAGATAAAAATGAGAAGTCGCACAACACCAGGTTATAGTCCAACAGTTTTATTTAAAATTACGAGCTTTCGGAGCTGCTGCCCCTTCGTCAGGTAAAGGTACAGTGAGGGAATCTACTACACAGTATATATACACAGAGAGCAATTTGTCTGCAGAGATACAATCTGTTAGGGAGGCATTACATCAAAGACACATCAGAGTACAGCTAAGACAATGAGGTGGGTCATTAGATAAAGAGACCAAAACTGTGCACAGTACTCCAGATGTGGTCTCACCAAGGCCCTGTATAACTGTAGCAAGACTTCCTTACTCTTGTACTCCAACCCCCTTGCAATCAAGGCCAACATCCCATTTGCTTTCCTGATTGCTTGCTGTACCTGCATGCTAGCTTTCTGTGTTTCTTGCACGAGGACACCCAAATCTCTCTGAACACCAACATTTAAAAGTTTCTCACCATTTAAAAAATATTCTGTTTTTCTATTCTTCTTACACAAGTGAATAACTTCACATTTCCCTACATTGTACTCCATCTGCCACCTTGCTGCCCACTCACTTAGTCTATCTATATCCCTTTGCAGACTCTTTGTGTTCTCCTCACAGCTTACTGTCCCACCTAGCTTTGTATCATCAGCAAACTTGGATACATTACACTCGGTCCCTTCATCTAGGTCATTAATATAGATTGTAAATAGCTGAGGCCCCAGCACTGATTCTTGTGGCACCCCACTAGTTACAGCCTACCAACCTGAAAAAGTCCCATTTATCCCATCTCTGTTTTCTGTCCGTTAACCAATCCTCTAACCATGCAACTATATTACCCCCAACCCCATGAGCCCTTATCTTGTGTAATAACCTTTTATATGGCACCTTATCAAACACCTTTTGAAAATCCAAATATACTACATCATAGAAACATAGAAGATAGGAGCAGGAGTAGGCCATTTGGCCCCTCGAGCATGTTCTGCCATTTAATGAGATCATGGCTGATCATCCAAATTCAGTACCCTCTCCCTGCTTTCTCCCCATATCACTTGATCCCTTTAGCCTTAAGAAATATATCTAACTCCTTCTTGAATATATTTAATGAATTGGCCTCAACTGCCTTCTGTGGTAGAGAATTCCACAGGTTCACCACTCTCTGGGTGAAGAAATTCCTCCTCATCTCAGTCCTAAATGGCTTACCCCTTATCCTTTGACTGTGACCCCTGGTTCTGGACTCCCCCACCATCGGGAACATCCTTCCTGCATCTAGTCTGTCTAGTCCTGTTAGAATTTTATAAGTTTCAATGAGATCCCCTCTCATTCTTCTAAACTCTAGCGAATACAAGCCCAATCAACCCAATCTCTTTTCATACGACATTCCTGCCATCCCAGGTATCAGTCTGGTGAATCTTCGCTGCACTCCCTCCATGGCAAGAACATCATTCCTCAGATAAGGCGACCAAAACTGCACACAATACTCAAGGTGTGGTCTCACCAAGGCCCTGTACAACTGCAACAAGACATCCTTGCTCCTGTACTCGAATCCTCTCGCTGTGAAGGCCAACATACCATTTGCCTTCTTAACCGCCTGCTGCACCTGCATGCTTACCTTCAGCGACTGGTGCACAAGGACACCCAGGTCTCGTTGCACTTCCCCTTTTCCCAATCTATTGCCGTTCAGATAATAATCTGCCTTCCTGTTTTTGCCACCAAAGTGGATAACCTCGCATTTATCCACATTATACTGCATCTGCCATGCATCTGCCCAATCACCCAACCTGTCCAAATCATACTGGAGTTTCTCTGCATCCTCCTCACAGCACACACGCCCACTCAGCTTTGTGTCATCTGCAAACTTGGAGATATTACATCTAGTTCCCTCGTCTGGATCATTAATATATATTGTGAATAACTGGGGTCCTAGCACCGATCCCTGCGGTACCCCACTAGTCACTGCCTGCCACTCGGAAAAAGACCCGTTTATTCCAACTCTTTGCTTCCTGTCTGCCAACCAGTTTTCTATCCAAGTCAGTACCTTACCCCCAATCCCATGTGCTTTAACTTTGCACGCTAATCTCTTATGCGGGCCCTTATCGAAAGCCTTCTGAAAGTCCAAATACACCACATCCACTGGTTCTCCCTTATCTATTCTACCAGTTACATCCTCAAAAAATTCCAGTAGATTAGTCAAGCATGATTTACCTTTTGTAAATCCATGTTGACTTTGTCCGATCCTGTCACTGTTTTCCAAGTGCTCTGCTATTACATCTTTTATAATGGACTCTAGCATTTTCCCCACTACCGATGTCAGGCTTACCGGTCTATAATTCCCCGTTTTCTCTCTACCACCTTTTTTAAATAGTGGGGTTACATTAGCTACCCTCCAATCCATGGGAACTGTTCCAGAGTCTATAGAATTTTGGAAGATGACCAGCAATGCATCTACTATTTCTAGGGCCACTTCCTTAAGTACCCTAGGATGTAGATTATCAGGCCCTGGGGATTTATCGGCTTTCAATCCCGTCAATTTCCCGAACACCATTTCCCTACAAATATGGATTTCATTCAGTTCCTTCCTCTCATTAGATCCTATGTTCCCCGACATCTCTGGGAGGTTATTTGTGTCCTCCTTTGTGAAGACAGAACCAAAGTATATATTTAATTGGTCTGCCATTTCTTTGTTCCCCATTATAAATTTCCCTGATTCTGACTGCAAGGGACCTACGCTTGACTTCACCAATCTTTTTCTCTTCACATATCTATAGAAGCTTTTACAGTCAGTTTTTATGTTCCCTGCAAGCTTCCTCTCATACTCTATTTTCCCCCTCTTAATTAATCCCTTTGTCCTCCTTTGCTGAATCCTAAACTGCTCCCAATCCTCAGGTTTGCTGCTTTTTCTGGCCAATTTATATGTCCTCTCCTTGGATCTTATGCTATCCCTAATTTCCCTTGTTAGCCACGGTTGAGTCACCTTTTTGTTTTATTTTTATGCCAAACAGGGATGAACAAATTCTGTAGTTCATTCATGCGATCTTTAAATGTTTGCCATTGCCTATCCACCGTCAACCCTTTAAGTAACGTTCCCCAATCCATCCTAGCCAACTCGTGCCTCATACCATCGTAGTTTCCTTTATTGAAATTCAGGACCCTAGTCTCTGAGTCAACTACTTCACTCTCCATCTTAATGAAGGATTCTATCATATTGTGATCGCTCCTCCCCAAGAGGCCTCGCACAACAAGATTGCTAATTAATCTTTTCTCATTACATAATACCCAGTCTAAGATGGCCTGATCTCGAGTTGGTTCCTCGACATATTGGTCCAGGAAACCATCCCGTATACACTCTAGGAATTCCTCCTCCACAGTATTGTTACTAATTTGGTTAGCCCAATCTATATGTAGATTAAAGTCACCCATGATAACTGCTGTGCCCTTATTGCACACGTCTCTAATTTCCCGTTTAATGCCATCCCCAACCTCAGCATTACTGTTTGGTGGTCTGTATACAACTCCCACTAACGTTTTCTGCCCCATGGTATTTCTCAGCTCTACCCATACAGATTCCACATCATCAGAGCTAATATCCTTCCTTACTATTGTGTTAATCTCCTCTTTAACCAGCAATGCTACGCCACCTCCTTTTCGCCTGTCTTTCCTGAATATTGAATACCCCTGGATGTTGAATACCCAGCCTTGGTCACCCTGGAGCCATGTCTCCGTAATCCGAATTATATCATATCCGTTTACATCTATTTGCGCAGCTAATTCATCCACCTTATTACGAATGCTCCTCGAATTAAGACACAAAGCCTTCAGGCTTGTTTTTTTAACACTCTTAGACCTTTTAGAATTATTATTCACTGTGGCCATGTTTGATTTACACCCTTGATTTCTCTGACTGCCACTTTTGTTTTTCTCCTTCCTGTCTTTTGCTTATATCCTTGCTTCCCTTTCCTCTGTCTCCCTGCACAGGTTCCCAACTCCCTGCCATTTTAGTTTAATCCCTCCCCAACAGCACCAGCAAACACTCCCCCGAGGACATCGGTCCCGGTCCTGCCCAGGTGCAAACCGTCCAGTTTGTACTGGTCCCACCTCCCCCAGAACCGGTTCCAATGTCCCAGGAATTTGAATCCCTCCCCCTTGCACCATTCCTCTAGCCACGTGTTCATCCACTGGTTCCCCTTAATCTACCCTGCTAGTTACATCCTCAAAAAACTCTAATAAATTTGTCAAACACAATTTCCCTTTCATAAAACCATGTTAACTCTGCCTAATCATGTTATGATTTTCTAAGTGCTCTGATACCACTTCCTTAACAATGGATTCCAGCATTTTCCCAATGACTGATGTCAAGCTAACTGGCCTGTAGTTCCCTGTTTTCTCTCTCCCTCCTTTCTTGAATAGCGGTGTTAAATTTGCTACCTTCCAATCTGCTGGGACAGTTCTAGAATCTAGGGAATTTTGGAAGATCAAAACCAATGCATCCACTATCTCTGCAGTCACCTCTTTTCGAACCCTAGGATGTAGGCCATCAGGTCCAGAGAATTTGTTGGCTTTTAGTATCATTAGTTTCTCTTGTACTTTTTCTCTACTTATATTAATTACCTTAAGTTCCTGACCCTCATTAGACCCTTGGTTCCCCACCATTTTTGGTATGCTTTTTGTGTCTTCTACTATGAAGACAGATACAAAATATTTGTTTAACGTTTCTGCCATTTCCTTATTCCCCATAATAATTTCTCCTGTCTCAGCTTCTAAGGGACCAACGTTTACTTTTGCTACTCTCTTCCTTTTTACATACTTGTAGAAGCTCTTACAATCTGTTTTTATATTTCTTGCTAGTTTTCTCTCATTCTATTTTTCCCCTTTTTATCAATTTTTTGGTCTTCCTTTGCTGGTTTCTGAAACTCTCCCAATCCTCAGGCTTACTACTATTCTTCACAACATTATAAGCTTCTTCTTTCAATCTAATGCTATCCTTAACTTCTTTAGTTAGCCACAGATGGATCACTTTTCCTGTGGAGTTTTTGTTTCTCAATGGAATGTATATTTGTTGAGAATTATGAAATATTACTTGAAATGCTTATCTACCACCATACCTTTTAACTATTTTTCCAATCTACCTTAGCCAACTTGCCCCCTCATACCTATGTAATTGGCTTTATTTAAGTTTAAGACTCCAGTTTTGGACTTAGGCAAGTCACTCTCAAACTTAATGTGAAATTCTATCATATTATGATCACTCTGCCCCAGAGGATCCTTTACTATGAGATTGCTAATTAACCCTGTCTCATTACACAATACAAGATCTAAAATAGCCTCCGCAACACCCTGGTTCACTCCTCAATCACCCCTAACAGCCCTTCTCCTTCACCTGGCACCTTCCCATGCAAGCGCAGGAGATGCAACACATGCCCTTTTACCTCCTCCCTTCCCACTGTCCAGGGCCCCAAACACCCCTTCCAGGTGAAACAGCGATTTACTTGTACTTCTTGCAATTTAATATACTGTATTCGCTGCCCACGATGCGGTCTCCTCTACATTGGGGAGACCAAACGCAGATTGGGTGACCGCTTTGCGGAACACCTCCGTTCAGTCCGTAAGGGTGACCCTGAGCTTCCGGTCGCCTGTCACTTTAATTCTCCGCTTCACTCCCACTCTGATCTCTCTGTCCTCGGCCTATTACACTGTTCCAATGAAGCTCAACGTAAGCTCAAGGAACAGCACCTCATCTTTCGATTAGGCACTTTACAGCCTTCCGGACTCAACATCGAGTTCAACAATTTCAGACCATAATCCCTGCCCCCATTTTTCATGCTGTATGATTTTGCCATTCCCATTTGCAACATTTAATCTTTCCTGCCTCTTACATAAGCACAGTATATTCTTTCAATTCCTTCCTCCCCTCCTAAAACCACCCCCCCCCCGTCTCTGCACCTGCTTAATATCTGTTACATCTCTAGCTTTTTCCAGACCTGAAACGTTAACTCTGTTTCTCTCTCCACGGATGCTGCCTGACCTGCTGAGTATTTCCAGCATTTTCTGTTGTTATTTCAGATTTCCAGCATCCGCAGTATTTTGCTATTGTATCTAAAATAGCCTGTTCCCTGGTTGGTTCCATGACTTATTGTTCTAGGAAACTGTCCCGAATGCATTCCATGAACTCGTCCTCCAGACTACCTTTGCCAATTTGATTTCTCCAGTCTATGAAGATTAAAGTCCCCCACGATTATTGCATTACCATTGTTACAAGCTCCTACTATTTCTTGATTAATATTCTGTCCAAGAGCTACCTCTTGAGTTACGAATCGTCACAAGTTGCCGGGCGATTTGCGCCGCTCCGCCGTTAGTCTCCCGAAATCGGCAGCTCGCCCTGAACCTCCCTGTGAGCTTCAAGAAATTGCTGCATTTGTGCGTTAATTACCCACTAAACTCGCCGCAGAAAGTTAGGGCTGGTACTTAAAAGCATGTGCACTCTTTTAATTAATAGATTTATGTTTCTACAATGCCAATCAAACTCTCCGGCCCAGAATGGGATCAATCGGAAGCAGCATGCTATAGACAGAGCTAAGCGATCCCACAATCAACGGATCAGATCAAAGCTCTGCAGTCCTGCCACATCCAGTCGTGAATGGTGGTGGACCATTAAACAACTAACGGGAGGAGGAGGCTCCAAGAATATCCCCATCCTCAATGATGGTGGAGCCCAGCCAGTGAGTGCAAAAGACAAGGCTGAAGCGTTTGCAACCATCTTCAGCCAGAAGTGCCGAGTGGATGATCCATATCGGCCTACTCCTGAGGTCCCCACCACCACAGAAGCCAGTCTTCAGCCAATTCGATTCACTCCACGTGATATCAAGAAACGGCTGAGCGCACTGGATACAGCAAAGGCTATGGGCCCCGACAGCATCCCGGCTATCGTGCTGAAGACTTGTGCTCCAGAACTAGCCGCGCCTCTAGCCAAGCTGTTCCAGTACAGCTACAACACTGGCATCTATCTGACAATGTGGAAAACTGCCCAGGTATGTCCTGTCCACAAAAAGCAGGACAAATCCAACCCGGCCAATTACCGCCCCATCAGTCTACTCTCAATCATCAACAAAGTGATGGAAGGTGTCATCGACAGTGCTATCAAGCAGCACTTACTCACCAATAACCTGCTCACTGATGCCCAGTTTGGGTTCCGCCAAGACCACTCGGCTCCCGACCTCATTACAGCCTTGGTCCAAACATGGACAAAGGAGCTGAATTCCAGAGGTGAGGTGAAAGTGACTGCCCTTGACATCAAGGCAGCATTTGACCGAGTCTGGTATCAAGGAGCCCTAGTAAAACTGAAGTCAATGGGAATCAGGGGGAAAACGCTCCACTGGCTGGAGTCATACCTAGCACAAAGGAAGAAGGTTGTGGTGGTTGAAGGTCAATCATCACAACCCCAGGACATCGCTGCAGGAGTTCCTCAGGGCAGTGTCCTAGGCCCAACCATCTTCAGCTGCTTCATCAATGACCTTCCCTCCAACATAAGGTCAGAAATGGGGATGTTCGCTGATGACTGCACAGTGTTCAGCGCCATTCACCACTCCACAGATAATGAAGCAGTCCATGCCCACATGCAACAAGACCTGGACGACGTTCAGGCTTGGGCTGATAAGTGGCAGGTAACATTCGCGCCACAGAAGTGCCAGGCAATGACTATCTCCAACAAGCGAGAGTCTAACCACCTCCCCATGACATTCAATGGCATTACCATCGCCGAATCCCCCACTATCAACATCCTGGGGGTCACCATTAACCAGAAACTTAACTAGACCAGCCACATAAATACTGTGGCAACAAGAGCAGGTCAGAGGCTAGATATTCTGCGGCGAGTGTCTCACCTCCTGACTCCCCAAAGCCTTTCCACCATCTACAAGGCACAAGTAAGGAGTGTGATGGAATACTCTCCACTTGCCTGGATGAGTGCAGCTCCAACAACACTCAAGAAGCTCGACACCATCCAGGACAAAGCAGCCCGCTTGATTGGCACCCCATCCACCACCTTAAACATTCACTCCCTCCACCACCGGCGTACCGTGGCTGCAGTGTGTACCATCTACAAGATGCACTGCAGCAACTCGCCAAGACTTCTTCGGCAGCACCTCCCAAACCCGCGACCTCTTCCACCTGGAAGGACAAGGGCAGCAGGCGCATGGGAACACCACCACCTCGAAGTTCCCCTCCAAGTCACACACCATCCTGACTTAGAAGTATATCGCCGATCCTTCATCGTCGCTGGGTCAAAATCCTGGAACTCCCTACCTAACAGCACAGTGGGAGTACCATCACCACACGGACTGCAGCGGTTCAAGAAGGCTGCTCACCACCACCTTCTCAAGGGCAACTAGGGATGGGCAATAAATGCTGGCATTGCCAGCGACGCCCAGATCCCATAAACGAATTTTAAAAAATTGAAACTATGGAGTCTCATTCCTTCAGGTAGTAAATTGTTGAGAGGTTTTTAAAATGTAAAATGCAATTATTTTTTTTTAATTACTACTTTTCCTTTCTGTCTCAATGTAATCTTTCTTTCACTCTCTGTACCTGATTTGACTCAAAATTCACCCTATTTCCTTCTCCATTGTTCCTCTGTTCCTTTCTCAATCCTTAATTCACGTTGGATAAGGGGATACACTGTTGGTCCTGTCATTCACCAAAGTCCCAGGTGCCCCGTTAGCAGCTCGCACTTTCAGCAATTTGCAGTGCAAAAATTTTCAAGCAATGGGGTGACGGAAAAAGTCTAACAGATGCCCCACCACAATAAATTCTAGACCAATGCCTGTTGTGGGACAGAAGCACATATATTCAGGACTTTGTCCCCTCTTCTCCTGAAGGTGCTGACTTGCACAGATCCACAGGCACTGGCCTCAGCATCTTGCCCAAGTGTCCACAGCTGAGACCAATTCTATCCTCACCCAACGTCCACATAGGCACTTCCAGAGTTGCTGCTGGAATTGGGAGCAGAAAGCTGAGCAGTCTTCTGGCATATTGCAGCCCTGCAGTAAACTATAGGGCACTTAAAACCCCTACAAAATAACAGAGTTACAACAGAGGGACTTATAGGCTGTAACACGATTCCAGGCTCCCTTCATTTATTGTCCTCTGAACTCGACTGCATTACAACATCGTAATACCCTTGGAGAATACGGGAGCCTAGTGGTTCTGGTACTGGGCTAGCTACCCACGCAAGCACAAATCTGACCATGGGAAATTTTGACACTGAATTCAGTAAATTTGGTCATTTGTGGGCAGAAATCCCATTTGAACCAGAAAAAAGACCATGAAAGCTGCCCAAATATCATAAAAACCCAACTAGTTTACTAATGCCCTCAGGGAAAGGAACCTGCCACCCGTGAATATGGAATATTGAGTCCAATTCTGGTCACCGCACTTTAGGAAGGATGTCAAGGTCTTGGAGAGGGTGCAGAGGAGATTTAGTAGAATGGTGCCAGGGATGAGGGACTTCAGTTATGTGGAGAGACTGGAGAAGCTGGGATTGTTCTCCTTAGAGCAGAGAAGGTAAAGGGGAGATTTAATAGAGGTGTTCAAAATTATGAGGGGTTTTGACAGAGTAGATAGGGAGAAACTGTTTCCACTGGCAGGTGAGTTGGTAACTAGATGACACAGATTTAAGGTACTTGGCAAAAGAACCAGAGGGGAAATGAGGAGATT